>VXBO01001564.1:855235-880702 GCA_013400135.1 Rhinoptilus africanus | reverse complement strand
TTTGGTAAAAACACAGACATTGTCTTACGCCTTTCCATACAGTGAAATAATAAAACAAAATTCCAGACACTACTATGAGAGTTGAAGTATGTCTGCTCAACTATTGCTTGCAGACACGGACAGAAAAAGGATCTTCCAGCACAAACCAAGTCCGATGCTTTGAAGTTAATTGTAATTCTCAATAGGAAACAGAAGTTGAAAAACTTAACTCTATGAAAATTCTAGATAAAGTTTTTCAGATGTTTTCTATGCATTTCACTTTAAGGACATCAAAAATTCTACTCTGTCAATCATGTGCACGCATTATTTGCACATAATTATTACTAAGTACCATATATTCAGACTATATTGTAAGTAATGGGTTAGAATAACGGATGACAATAATGCTAAGGTGGCAATGCAGTAGTGCCCCTTCTGGTCTCCAGTTACTTAAAATCTTACGTTGATTTTTCATACATGCCAGGTGTACTATTCTCAGCAAAATAGCATTTTCCAATGTCAACTGCTTGGTTATAAATAAGAAAATAAATAAATAAAATGCCAGATCTTCTACACTGACTACCTATAGTCTAGCTGTGAAATTCCTTATAGAAGACATGGCTGAGACCTAGATTATGTCTGATTTTATTACCTCTTTAAAATATAGGCAGTTACTTCATGCAATAATTCCCGGCTTCAAGAATTCACTCTATTTGCCAGCAACTGTTAGGAAACTTCCATGCAAAAAACTTTGCCCCTCAGGAAGGCAGAAGCAAGGCTTTTGAAAATCACCTTTCCAGGGGTCCATGACAGTAACTTGTCTGACATCCCTTAACACTCCTAACTTTGTGTGCTGCTGCTGGTCCAAATTTCCACCAGCAACAGAAGAATAAGCATGCCAGCGCTCGGCAGCTCCACAGCCGTGCTGTTTTGTGGCCACCATGCAGCACTAAGAGAAAAAGGGAACTGGCTCAGCCGTGGCCGTGCATCAGTGGTGGGTTGCTATAAGCACCCAGCAAAAGCTGGGCTGAGGTTCCTCACAGAAACCCTAAACAGGAAGCACTATAGCAGCAACACTACAGCACGCAGGCTGCTAGGATTTACAGGAGGGCAAAAAATTTAAAAAAGAGGATGAGGAACACTGATAACATCCAGGCAGCAATTAGGAAAATAGAGGAAGGGACAGAGATGTAAGAAAACCACAAGTTTAAAAGTGGGAAGCTGAGAAAGTTTTTTTACAGGAAGCACAGATGTGAGCTCATCTTCTTGAACACCTACCTGTTTTGCAGGGGCTGGCAGAGCATAGCAAAGTACCGAACACTAATGTCATCTCCATGACAGGCACTTCAGCAAAAATAAAATCTTCCTCTTCCCAAAAGCTTAAGTTCTGCCCTGAAACATAATCCTCTGCTGTTTGCTTTTCTGCTCATCTCCTTCCATCCGTCATTTCAAGCACTAGGAAACATGTAGCTCTAGCTGTTTCCAGCATAGTTTTTGTTAGTACTGCTGCTACCTTATCCAAAGGATTAGAATTTCAAAATCTGCAGTTGTATGACACCTCTAAAACTCCCTTTTAAGAAAGAGACCTACAAACGCACAATGAACATCCAGTAACTTATATTGCTGCTTTGTTTGTCATAAACTTCTTCAGGGAATCCTCTGCATAACATTTACAATCCCTCTGCACAAGACTTTCAGCCATACATGAATTAGATTTGCAGTGAAAAACTGCAGGAGAGAACCATCCTTTCCTCAACAGGCAGGTGAAGCGGCAATGTTCCAGCACAGAACAGCTCCCTTACACCCAATAAAACTCCTGCTTTTGTCATTTACTCACAATTTAAGTGTTCATCTTTTTAATACCTAAGTAACAGCACCGAAGGCTCCTGTTACATTAACCCATACAGTGCGAAATACAGATTTTAAGCAGGTAAGCAATATTAGAAGTATTTTCAATCAACACAGTAAGGAGCAAGAATAAAAATACATCCTAATTAGGGGCTCTGGACCATCACCTTGCATAGAAGCCTGCTGCAACTGAGAAATTAATACCAAAGAATGATAGCCCATAACAACTAATTACTCTTAACACAGAAACTGCTTGCAATGTTCAGAGTACACATGCGGCAGAGTACAAATAAAACCTGCAGGTCTGCAGGACACACAACCTGTTTACTTTGGATCAGACTAGAAAAACTTCTAAGATGCTCTGTAAATACAACAATACAGAGGCTAACCACATACTTATCAGAGCCCAGTTAATTTATATTTTCCACCAGCTATGCCTAGAATATTTTGGCAGAAAAAAAGCAAATTTAATTTTTTTATAAGCTTTTGTTCTCTCTGCTCCCACACAAGCACAGCAGACACTGTTTAACACCCATTTTTCCCTGCAGCACGTGCTCTGAGCACACCACCCTGCCTCAGCAGCCATCCCCGCAGAGCTACTGCTGATGGATAAGCTGCCTCCTGACCCCACTCGAGCAGTGTTAGGCACTGCTGTAACTCACAAGTAGCGACGTTTGCAGCCCCACACCATCGAACAGTGGCTGGCAGTTGGGCTCATCCAGAGCCCATTAGCATGGTCTGTCTGAGGCAGGTCCACGCGGTGGAATACTGACGGACTCTCCACTGCTCTTCTGCACCACTGGGCTTTGTAGAGACAAAACTTTGACAGTGCTGGGGATTTTTTGAGATGCTGCAAATGAGCAAATATTTATTATTTTGATTTTACAAGGTAACTGAAGCATCACATCCTAAGCAGCACCTGCAAAAAAACTGGCCAAACGCAGATCAAGTCACCGCCTCAGGAGTCCCCAGACGAGGAAGAACTGTGCGCTTCTGTCCACAGAAACCCATCTGACAATCTTGAAAGAATGCCTACCAGAAGTTTCTCCCTGGCAGAATCTGCACCAGACCTCTTGCTCTCCAGAGAAAAAACCAGGCACTTTTATTTGCAAACACTCTGTTCCTCTGCCTCCTGAAGACTTTGAAGTCACCCACATGCTTAGTTATTCCATGCAGGCGTGTGAACCTTTGCACTTGGGTGTTGAACGAAAGATTTATCCTTGAAGTAAAAATCAATCACATTAAGAGAGCAACTTTCCAAACTCCTGCAGGTTCAGTCCAAAGAGAGTACCAATTCTTTAACTTCGAATGAGTTAGATAAAGCATCTGCTCAGGGCTTTGTTTATAGGAATTAAATATTTATGTGAAATCCCTGAGAATTTTATGTAACAGCAGTTAACAGAAAAATAACATTCCCAAACAATTTTTCTTTCACTTTCACAGCATTTCTCAGGGTTTAGTATTGTAGCAACTGTTTCAGAGCTCCCAAACTTGTTCTCTTCCAAACTAGGACAATTTGGCAAATCGATCAAAACTTATGAGATATTTAAAATTAAAGGATAAGTGGCAATAGGAAGAGTTTGACAAGCTGATGAATAATCAGAAAGCTAAAGGAAGAACATCTTAGCAGAAAATGTCCCAGACTAGTAGGCCTCTGTGAGATACAACTGAATTTTTCAAAGGTTTACCATCCCTGCAGTTAAAGGATTGGTTCAAATAATCAGGCAACAAAACACTGCACAGTTTCTAACATGACTCTGCATTTCTGACAGCAGCAAACAGCACCACGTACCAGTCAATGTCTGTAAACCAATCTGCTGGGAGACAAGTAGTGCTAGATAAATCAAAATTCCTAGTAAACAGTGTAATGTAGAATATTTCTATAAAGATGGATAGAAATAGGATGACATAGAGCTCTGAAAAGAATCTGATAGAAGAATCCAAAGGTAAAACACACAAAGCACAGCTTCAGGAGACAACAATAAAGTTGTAAGAGTCTTGCAGTCAAGTTACAAAAAAACTGAAAAGTTTGAATAAAAAGAAAGTCGTTTGCCTCTGACAATAGCTTCATAAAAGTCTTAGGACAAATTACATATGCTAAAATAGCAAAATAGTCATCTGGAAGAGGCATTTTGCTGGACAATTTGGATGCAGAGAGGAAGAGGAAAAAAAGAAAAGAAAAACTGAAACTTGCGGAAAGCTGCAGCTAAGCATTTCTTTTGGAACACACTTGAGTTTCCTAAAGTTGAACAGATATTTATGCGCAAACCTGCCTTCAAGTCAGAAACACATATACTCTCCTCTCTCAGTTTGTTTACTTTGCCTTTTTTAAAATATGGACCAATCATTACGTGTAACACAAAAGCCCCTGAATGCCCCTGCTGTGAGCGGGGCCTCTCTGTGCTGAACATACAGTAAAATAACATTCCTGCTTCAAAGAAAACTTACAAGATTCATAGAGACAAAAGACTAAATGCAGAAAGAAACAGAGACACAGAGGCCAGCAAAGGACACAAAAAAAGGTCGTCAAGAGTGAAAATTATGAGTCCTGTCCCCCCATACCCAGTATTACCCCTGCAGAGTCAAGAGCTCTCCCAGTCTTGCCTGATCCTTTCTCCCACTCCCACTAATAAAGTGTAACAGCCTCTGAAGTCAGGAGGAGACGCGGGACAATAAGAGAAGCTGCTCTTGCACTGTGCAGAACAAAAGTCACCAGTATATAGTCTTCCTCACAAAGCTTCACTGCAGGAATCAAGCACAAAGATCACTCTATGTTTAATTTAACCGAGGCAAAGTTACTGCAGAGGTAATGGACAACCTCACTAGAGGGCCTGAACTGCAACTTCCAACATCAATTTGAAATTATTGCTAGAACTCAGAAATTCCAGATTTAGTAAGTTAGCAATGCTTTAATAATCAAAAAATAATTCAGGCTATGAATGAATTTGAAATTATAAAACTAGAGAGTTTTCATGTAGTATTAAATTATCTATCTTTGTCTGCTTTATCATGAAAAGCAATTAATTCTGTATATAGTCTTACCCTGAGATACATTTTAAATATGGCTTAAAATTCTACAGAAGGCGCTACCAACTGTAAGCTGGCAGCAAGAACTATTAAAATAATGAATAATGTGTACAGTGGTAGCTTCTGAAAAACTGCCAGATAACAAAGAGAAACTAACAAGGTCAGCACCTCACTTGCTATATCATCTTGTATTTTCTCTAAGTTTACTACAGAACTTAATTTGGAGCATGAAATAACGTGCTTGTCTAGCTGCCAGCACGTTTTGCTTTCTAAGAGAAGGGTCTGAGGCCTATGCATGTTACACTTTGCTATCATATCAGCCCTTTCAATTTTTTCAAGCTAGAAAGATACCAACAGACAACCTGAAACACAGGCGCATAAAAAATAAACAAGAGTTACCTTGCGCATCAGTTCCTGTGTGGTTTTAACCAGTATCACATCCCTACATCCGAGGTGGTACTTCTGATTAGTCAATACCTCAGCTGAGGTTATCAAGTTATACCATAGACCACATATCCTCAACTGTAACATGTTCCAAGCACTCCTTACAAAGTGGATATTCAATCTCTTCTTCATGATGATATACCCTGTCTAGAACTGAGAAGCAACTCATATATACAGGGAAAACACTTATTGTGATCTCTTAAAAGAGGAGGAAGAAGGCAAGCCAAGAAAGCAGGATCAGTTATTTCTTTGACAATGAGTTTTCATATACAGCTTTAAAAAAAAAGTTATCATCTTGGTGACATACAGAATGCTGGCCTGTATTGGAAGAATCACTCTTCAGGAACAAAGAACAACTCCGCTTAGACACCTTTCACGCAGTGGTTAGAAGTAGCCCCAACAAGAAGGAATGAGACTGTTTTTCTCTTTGGCCTTCTCGGGTTTTGCTGTGCAAGAACATAAGGCATAAACTGAAGAGTAAAACCAGCTTTTCTTTCCTCCTGAGCTTCTACAACTCTAGATTTTAACTTGGATTTTAAGCCGAGATCTAGCAATACTTCACATCAACACTGGATCGGGAGGGTGGCATGCCGGCAATCCACTGGTTCCGGGTGTGGGCTGGGAAACATGGCTAGCAGGGGATAAGGCCTCAAGGTCCAAGGCCCAGAGAGAGGGGAAGAAGCCTCCCTCTTGAGTCACTACAAATAACAGTCAGAATATATCCACAGGTTTTTCAGGAGCATATATGACTCGCTACAACAGACAGACCACATCCTTTCCGCCCTGAATTTTCCCCAGAAACCTTCCCTCTCCATAATTCTGCTGCCCACTTTGTCTCCCAGCAGTAGGAAGCCACTACTTTGGTCCAGAGAAGTTGCTGGATGTGCAGCTGCCCAGGTGGGAATCAAGCCATGAAGAAGCAGTAGGGTATCTATTTTTAATGTCAAGACATTTAAAGGTACACTGTTTCTCTGGAGTGGGCTCGTGCACATGAATATAGAGTACTTATTACAAGGACCAAGGTATGTGCAGTCCCTCTCTCAGTAGCGCTACTAAACTTACTCCAGGTTTTTGGACCTTTGGACCTCAGAGAAAACCCTCAATATATGTTTTGCAGCAATAAAAATGGATAATTTATATTCAGTATTTATTTATAATCTTTTAGGCAATACCTAATCACAGCAGGATGCTGCTCATCACTGCCTGACAACTTTCACTAGCAGTGTCCTGTCAAAGGCTCCAGAATGGAATTGCTCATTTCTACATTCCAGACTCTTAATTCTTCACCTCTTCATCATCTATTTTGCTGATAACTTCTAGCAGATTAGCAAGACTTCATTTTCGTTTGCAGAAACTGAACTGTTTATGCTCCAAACTCCTGATGACACATACATAAACACCAGGAGGAAAAAATACAAAAATTGGCAAGAAATGAATAGGATCTCACTGACAACCTCAATAACCAAGGAGAGGGCAAATAAGTAACAAGATATCACACTTTTATACTGTTAAAAGGTCACCAGATTATCAACATTTGTTTTAGATAAAGACAGGCTACTTTCCTTTCCAAATCTTTCTTTTATTGTGCTTTCTGTTCCAGCTATACAGAATTTGTGCCAAGAATATACTTTGTCATGTTGCAAACACGAAACAAAATTTAGCTGGCAATTTTTGTTACAACCACCAAGAAGAAAAGCTACAAGAAAAAAAAAAGTAGCAGACAGACACAACTACTTATCTAAAAGAGTAGGAAAATTCAAGTATGTTCCTTTAAAAAAACCTGAAGGCTTTGCACAGCTTTAACAGAAATCAAATGTGACAAGAGCTCTTGGATGTGCTGCAAAAGACTAATAGCCACAGTTTTGTTAAGAATCAAAAAGCTAGTTTGTCACAGCAGCACAACTCTGTACGCAACCTGTACTCTCCAAATACCTGAGCTGGGTACAAACACAAATTTCACCTTGTTATCTGTTGAAGTTCTTCTTCATCAAGATTCATTCTCCATGGATATACTGTCCTTGTCCTCTATGCAACAAAGCACAATATTCACTGGGAAAATAAAGCTCCTTCATCAAGAGGTAACGGGCACAAACTTGAGCACAGGAAGTTCCATCTAAACATGAGGAGGAACTTCTTTCCCTTGAGGGTGGCAGAGCCCTGGCACAGGCTGCCCAGGGAGGTGGTGGAGTCTCCATCTCTGGAGACATTCAAAACCCGCCTGGATGGGTTCCTGTGACACCTGCTCTAAGGTGGCCCTGCTCTGGCAGGGGGATGGACTAGATGATCTCCAGAGGTCCCGTCCAACCCTGTGATTCTATGATTCATGCAGCGTCAAAGTCCTGCATCGATCTTTTTATATAGTAACTGGGAAGGGCTTACACCCTACTGCCTTTTGGGGAGAGCAGTAACCCATTGCAAGAACACTGCAAGAAACCTCCTCCCTCAGTCTTTTGAGCAGGTCATGGTCAATGTGCGCACAAAGACATATATATACGTATGTATATGTACACAGGTACATATGCATATTCAAGCAAGGCTGGCTGGTTTGTTGATAAATGGGGCATGGTGAAAAATACTGTCGATGTATTTGTTTACATCATATTTGGGACAAGTGCATCTGATAGGTAGGGAGAAAAATCCATTAATACTTTGCACAGGCAAAAGAACCCTAAACATTAGCTCAGGACCGTCCAGCATCTGCCATCATATTAATGGCACAGCATGGCACAGCATGCTGCTTTAGATAAGGGCAGAATTTGCAATGCCTCTTTGGCAACGTGAATCAAAACTGAACTTGATTTTGAGTACGAAATGTTAAAGGAAACATCAACCTGAGCTCAGAAAACAAACGTCAAAGTGGTGAAGCGCTCTAGGTGATTTCCGAATGCAGTCAGTCACTACTGATTACTACTAAGCATTTCAAGTCTTACAGCTGTGCAAGGAGTTTATAACTCAAAGGATAAAAGCAGGAGCAAACATTTCAAGCCTTAAGGCGAAATCTTAATTCCTCCAAAGTAATTGGGAATTTTTCCACCAGCTTCAGATGAGTTGAGAATTTACACTGGACGCTACATATTAAAGGACAGTGGAAAGTCTCATTTTAATTTAACTCTAAGTGATCTTGAAAAGAAAGAAATTAGAAATATCAAATAGCATGGTGTCCTTGAGCCTAGCTAATAGAAACATTAGCATCAGGTAAAGGTCCTGCACAGTGATGTGGATGAATCACCCATAGATCTATCCAAGTACAGTATTTCACCTAAAGCCTTGACTCCACTGCCTCTGCTTCATCTTTGACCTTCCAACACACGAAGTGCACAGACACATCCCACTAAGTCCACGGTGGCAGAGCCCACAGAACATTACCCTGCGATACCAATACTAACTTCTAATTACCCTAGAGCCTCTAGTCTTCATTCAAGAGACTTCAGCATCAGAAAATTCATCATCTTCCTAAGAAATTGCTTCCACATTTAAATACTTTTATTATTAACAACGCCTATGTTTGGAACTTACCCATTATACCATACTACATTATGCCACTCTTGTGGGGCACAAGCCTCAGTGCTCTTTGAGAAGATGCACACTCACCCAAAGCTGAAATCTGTTTTACAATACTATTTACAGAACACAATAAGTGCGCTATACCCTGTTTCCATTGGCTCTTTTAACATCCATATGAACAACTACCAGCCTTTTCCTATCACTAGTATTGAAAAGTGGCACAGAAAGATGCTTCTCATAAAGCAGCTGGTATCACAGAGAACATACACATGAAAGCAGCAACATCCAGGGAAACTGGGGGAGGTGAGGGGGGTGAGGGGGTGGGAAGTAAGTGCATGTTTTATCCTGCTTCTTCAGAGAGTTCATTTTGGACTTCTCACAGCCTCAGAGGGATGCTCATCCCTTCTTAGCTGGCCTTTGAATTGAGTAAAAGAATATGAACTCAGCAGCTAAAGCACATTACATAGGAACCCAAGTCTCCAGCGATAGCCACAACAATACATTTTCCTCCAGCCACCATCATTATCAAACCTAATTTTTCTATCTGACTGAAAAAGATGTGCCCCTCATTTTTCACATTTCCACTTCTGCTTACAGTAACTTCAGAGCAGGGTTTCCAATGCATTTTCTACTTCAGGATAAAAACTCACCTTGGAGTGGAAAGCCACGACAAATTCCTTTGCACTATTTGCTCTGCTTCTACCCCATAACTTGGTTTGATGAGGATCTTTGAATAAGCTTGGCAAAGGATTTGCACTGACTTTCTGCACAGAAATAAGCATCAGCCATGGCACAAATACACCATCAATGCGAAATGGGATGTAAATGAGGAGTCAGACATTACAAATCAGCCAAAGTAAGCACAGGCTGCATTACAGATGCAGCTAGCAAAATAGCCCCGTGTTAACACAACATAAGCCGTGAAGTGTCTACTAGCTTGTGTTAGTTCCTACCACATCTGACCCCTCCAGCTGTCATCCAAAGAGGAAACTACAGTAACACATTAGATGGACACAGAAAAATTACTTTTTTAAACTTAGGTTTAGAATAAAAACCACACAGTTTCTCTCATGGATAAATTATTGTAAATACTAGTTTAAAATTACTCTTGAAGAACATGCTTAAAAATAGCAGCTTGTTTGAAGATAAACACTTCTTTTAACTGTTCTTTGCTTTACTTATATAAAGAATAAATGATAACAAATACTGATATTTTAGAATAAGTCATGTACTCAGGACTTGGATCAACAGCCCAGCATAACTAATCCTCACCTGCTTCCCGTGTGGTGGCTTTCAACCACAGTAAAAGCATCTATCAGCTGAACTCCAGCTTTGGGAACGGATCAAGCAAACCCACAGAACAGCACCCTACATGTGCAATCAAAGTGCCCACGTGGAGACTTAATATCACATAAACTACCAAGGTTTAAACTCACACCTTCACTTATTTTGTCATAACTTTCTCATGTTGGTAAGTCCTTATTTGTATTATTCAGTATCTAAAAGGACTGTGGGTTCGTATCAAACATGAAGCTTTTGCCAAGGTCTCTGGCTGCACAAATAAAAGCTACATGCCAGAAATGTACTTTCAGAGGCAATATGCGAGGTACCAGCTACAAAGGCACTCAACAGAGTATGCAAGTGCACAATGTGAATTTCTACAACCATTTGCTTTTGCTATTGATCAAAGTTGGTCTCTGCAAAAAAGGGAACAAAACTGTGTTACTCAAATGCTTAGAAACAAGAAACGTGCTTTGTTCAGAAAAGGGAGGGAGGAATAGAAGCAGAGATGCACATCAGTGAGAATAAAAAATGAAAAGGAAAGCAGGAAAATCTGATCTCTATAAAGAAAAAAAGGCGCCAGCAGAGAGGGACCACAGACATGGACATGAAACCAAGTTTCCATGGCGCACTGAGGGACAATCCAAACAGAAAGTTCATCTCTGTGCCAGGGATGAGCTGTCTTGCAGGTGAATCAGATGCGTTGTGTGGGATGAAGTTCAAGCCACCAGCATTTCTGATACAACTCTGGCAAAGCGCTGGAGAGCCTCGTACAATCAAGTCACATATGTGGGCCCTGGGGAGCAGCCATGCCACAGTGCAGCAACTGAACACACATCTGAATGTTTCCATGTGTTTCTGCCTTGGGCTAACAGAAACAGCAGCAACAGCAAGCTCAGTCTGATGCAGGAATAAAGGAGTACATTATCAACTAAAAGGGAGCTGGGGATAAGAGCAACAGTTACCAAGAAGAGCCAGGAGTTAATAGAGCAGTAACAGAAATCAGCAGCTCTGAGATGTCATCACCCACAGGTTGTTTCTAACAATTCATGAGCTAGGTAACTAAAGTTATCTTCCTTCCTACAGCAACTGATACCTCTAAAATCCCTGAAATATATAGTCTGAAGTAATTATTAAAACATAAGTCCTCACACACACATGGCAAGTAAGTAGTCTTTCCTTTTTATAATTATTTTTTAAACACAACAGCAGATCTTGTAGTGACAAGCAGGGTCTAAGTGGTCAGATTTCTCAAGCTTGCCTTAAAGCCTTAACACACACCTAGTCTACGATACAAACCATGACATCATCTCCAGGCGAGCTGTGAAAGCTAGGATCAGGGCACCTTGGAAGCACCCTCTGCTCCCAGTGCACATTCGACACTGTGGCTCAGGTTCACTGAAGAACTGGGCATTATTTCTGGCTTCCCTTTTCCACCTACATTGTCAAACTCTGTTCTGTAAACCTAAAGATCTTAATCTCACAACAAATTGCCTAAACAAGGAAAATAATTGGAAAAAAGGTAAGCAGGGAGGCAGCCTCATCAGTGTAGTAGCAAAGGGTTGCTGTTACTTGAAGAAATTTTCTTACAAAATTGTTAAAACAGGCATAATCAGAGTATAGCCAGAATTAAAGCACCTGTAAAGGGTTTCTGTACAGTGATGGTTTTGACTCTGTTTTCACCCAAGTATGAGCCAAATATCTGCTCCCCAGAATTGGAGGCAAACTCCTGTTCACACAGTTCAGCCTATTCCTCCAGGAATAGGGAACAACCAGCAGCACACAGCAGTGTCAGAACAGCTGTGTGGCTAATTTAACACCTCTAGGTAATTCATTAAATGATTAGTAAACTGCCAACACAAAAAGTATTACTCAGCAAGCCTGTTCAACTTTGCAGGAAGTTTTCTTGAGTAAGGCTGAATTGTTTGGTCAACAGATTTCTGCACACAGAAGTTTAAGTTGCAGCTGAGTAATGTCTTTAGTTGTGTAGTCTTATGAACTGTATCACCAGCGAGGAAACATCTGTGTTCATTCTGTTTATTCAGCTAGCTTTAGAGCATTAGGAATAACAGAAAAGCTTCTTCTCAAGGACTTAGCGCTCACAACTCAGCAGCAGGAATGGCCAAAGGTTTTTGGGGGTTGTTTTTTTTTCTTTTCCTGCTTCATACACACACAAAAGGACTACTTAAGACGACTGGTAATCCTACCAGAAATATCAGGCTTGCAATACCTTAGGTATGTTCAGAAGATACTCACATCTATGTTGATATGTGCAAACCCAAGGACTTCATAAATATCAGTGTTGAATCCTTAAAAATAAAATGCACAAGAATGAAGCAGCACAAGCTTCCACTAATTGCAAGCAAACACCAGGCTGTGGGAAACATCGCCTTCCACTGACTGCCTCCAGCCCGAGCACAGGTTTTAGGCCACAGATGTGTGCTGCTCAAGGAAAAATTATCCTCATTACAGATGCAGCAGAAATAAGATAAAATGCATTCCCTCCCACCAACCACTCTGAAACAGAAACAGCTGTTGCAGGATGAGGCAGGCATGACCCCAGCCCATAGCACTAGTAACAAAATCTAACTGGCAAGTAGTTACCATCACTGTTCAGACCTGGACCATCCATCCCACCAAACCAGAGCCTATCAGACAGCTGAAGCAGGAGGGTCTCTTCTCTTGTGGCAGGAAAGATGCTAACACAATCCACCTGGATAGGGTAAAGGCTGGCAACCGTTTTGTCAGCAGTCATTTTTATTTTTGGCTAAACCAAATTCAAGACTCTGAAACTGCAACAAAGAGAACTCCTCGACTGCTCCTGGGAGACCTGGGTGAGGTTACAGTGGGCATGCGTCTAACACACAAAAATTGTATAAACCAGACTTTTTTGCACTGGTATTGGAATAAGAATTTGTCACAGCCAAAAAACCTATGCGCTCTCCTTAGTCACGGTAATCACCAACAGGTATTTTGGCAAAAAACCATCTTATGCTTTTCTTCAAATACACCTTCCCTTCTCTATTCTCCAGTGAATCAATTCTCAGCTTATGAATGCCCTTTAAACCCTCAGGTTCCTTTGGTTGACTGGTCTACTCAGGATAGTTGCCTTCCCCCCCAAAAAAAATCAGAAAAGGAAGTTTGGCAAACGTTGCCTCTTAGTGCAGCTTCAATACACGTGTTTGTAGCCTGCCAGGAAGTGGTGCACACAAACCGGGTTCAGTACCCAGCGACTTAGTCCTTTTCTGTTTGACTAACAGGAAGCAGAGACAGCTCAGCCTCGTATTTTTCTCCTCCATGAGAAGGCCACACAGGCAGCATCTTGTAGAGCTGGGAGTTGAATCTACATCCAGTTGCTGCCACACAGCCTTAGACACAGCACCTTTCTTCTAGACTCTGAGGTTTTGTTTTATTTTTCATCAAAGTTAGATCCATAAAACCATAGAATCATTGAGGTTGGAAAAGACCCTTAAGATCATCAAGTCCAACTGTTAAAAACATCGTTAAACAACTATTAAAGGCTGATACGCTGTACAAACTGAGCAGGATACAACACAGTTCTTCAACATAAATGTTTGCGGTTTAACTAAGGCAACCCTAGGCGGACCACCACCATGTACGAGTAATCTGGATACCTCCTTAAATAGGGATCAATACATTTAAATTAAATTTTAACACAGGTAATCCACTTGAATACAAATCAGGCATTTTAAGCTGATTCAAAAACCCCACCTGTTCATTTCAAAGCTGTCCCAAAGTAGTCCACCAGTGAACGCTTACTGAATTGTACGACCTCTTAAAAGCTGATTGAGAGTAGCAGAGGAAAAGCATGATGCAACATCGATGGATTTAACACACTTTCCATCAACACAGTATTTCCATGCACCAATCATAATGCAAAACTCAGAGTGCAGTCCTCCTGCACGAGCATCTTTAGTAATTCAGCATGGGATGAAATCATTAACATTGCACAACTTGGAAAGAGACCCAACGAGGCCAGCAGAATATTAAGGGCATTTAAAAAAAAATCCTGAATTACAAGTTTCAGCACTCCTAAGAACACTAAAAATGGACATTGATTGTTAAATAATTCCACCACTGCCAACAGAAAGATGCAGGAACTCAAGCTGTACCTGTCCAGCCCCATCAATCTCTCCTGTCACAGGTAGTCTCCGCTCTGAACAGAGCACAGGAGTGAAAAGTTAAAAGAATGTTGTATATTATTTTGATTTTAAGTTACTGCTTAACAGAAATAATCATATCAGATTTGTATCAGCTTTAAGTTTTACAGAACCAATATTTATAAAATGCTCCATCAGTTGTTGATATGGCCACATTGGCCAAATAGAGAGCCCTAGAAGAATCATTTGACCTGTGGGATCCTTATTATCCTCCGCAATTACATTCATTCATGGGTTCTTGATATGATAACTACTCCAACTAGTGCAACTAGAAAGTGAAAATCCCCTGAAGGATTTAAACTATAGAATGAAATACCCTATTGATAACATTCTGACAGCATGAGATCATTGTTCAGTTTGACAGACTGGTGATGGTACTGAAATGGACCACCTGGTGGTGGTACTAAAAAACCAAGCCACCTTAAATAACCGCGTCAAACTTGTCTGAAGTCCAGTAAAGCACTTTTTACTTATATATTTGGCAGTATAAAGGCAAACAGACTCTATTATCTAACTTTCAAATAAAATACCTTTGGGTCAAATTTTACTGTGTGAAATATGTGCATAAATCCGTGGATCCCAGAGCAACTGCAGAGCCAAAGTCCCGGGCTAGATGAACCTACCCAAAGCATTAAGTAAACCTTGCTCTTTCCCTGTGCCAACTACCTCTCAAAACGAGCACTCTGTATGAGATTCACTTCTGGAAAATTCCTGTGCTCTGCAACTGTGATAAATGCATTTATATTTATCCGGTTTTTAAACTGGTTGTGCTCCCAGAGGTCCCAGAGAGCTCTACTGCTGACCTCTAACTTTCTGTTCTTCCCTATACAGAAACTTGTCCTGCAATTTAAAACCTGAAGTCTCCTTCCCATTTCATGAGGCATTTCACCGACGCTCTAAGCAACGGGAGCAAGCATCCCAAAATTCAAACTCCAGATGCCTACTGCAGCTTCACTCAAGGAGGGCAGGCAACGGCCAGTGCTGTTTGCTTTTCTTAGATACCCAGGGGTGAGAAAAATCAACTTCAAAAGAAAACAAACAGAAGAATACCATATCTTATAACTGAGGCTTGAGGATGAGGAAGGGAAATCACTGTTTACACTGCCCAGAAAGTGAGCAGATTTGAGACCATCTTTTTCTAATAAATAGTCATTAATCACTTGCAGTCACTAGCACAGGAGGTCATGCAGTGTCAGCCTAGCTAGTGTAAATGTTTAATACTGAATTGCATTAGAAAGGCTCAGGAAAGTGTCATCGTAGTTTGAGTGCTACCTGCTAATGGAAATGTTCCTTTGGTTTCAATATTATTAGGGCCTGACCTGGGCTTTTGGGAACAAGATGACATAATCTTGCTATGAAGTTGCAGACACAGCAAACGTCACAGTGCTAACTACAGAAAGCGAGCCAGCCGTGAGCTTATTACACCATTTTATCATTGTATTGCTGTAAAATCCTATCTCCTGTTTTAATCACATTTCCGTTATTAGAAACACGAACACAGGGATGATGATCAGCCTGTAAGGCAGACTGTGCGGGAATCTCCAGCTCCCTCCTATGGGGAGCTGCGCAACACACGGGCACTGCCATGTACTGGCACATGACACACCAGAAATACATACACAAGCGTCCTCATCTGTGCACACAGAGCAGGGTTCAGACAGTTTTATGGGAACATTTCATAATCCTCCTCCCGCCGCCCCCTACTCAGTTAGCAGCTCAGTCAGAGCCAACTACAGTTATAATTATCACCATAATTATTATTTTAATAAGAACCAACGACTTATCAAAATATTGCACTGAAGACTTGCACATCTTTTCTTGTGAGACTGCCAAAAAGTTAGTTCACTGCTGAGGTACTGCTCCATGTACACTGCTAGCAGACAGCACCTCCAAGTTTCTATTTATGCAACTGAGTGACTAAACTCAATTCAAGTGAATGCCAAAACGTAAGCAATTTGAGGCACAGTGGCTGTGCAAAGTATTATTATTCTCCTGGTGTATACACACTAACAGCTTTGTTTACTACATTTACTCCTCTTCGGCTTGTTCGCTTGGGTTTTACATACTGTAGGCCAAGTTGCTGAACTTAGATGCCTTAAGGTAGCCACCTGAACCCATATTTACATATTCTAAAACCTGTGTCAGGCACTCATAAAACATGTTAAGTGCATAAGCAAGCCTGTAGGCATCTAAGTCAATATAATTAGGTGCCTAGATTTATCTCCAGCTACGCAAATGTGGACCTCTGCAGGGAACAAGTTGCTATTTTTTGTAGGAGTATTTTTTTTTTACCAGGTAATATTAGCTTGGTAAGAGATTATTTTTTCTTGACATGCTTGTTCAAGATGACCCCAGTCCAGATCTCTGGTAACACTCCATATCTACAGAGAAATCCAATTTAAATTTTCATAATCAGCAGATGGTCATTTAGCTAGTTACAGCTCCAGGTACGCGGCCAGATTGAGGAAAAAGTTCCTCAGTTAAAAAGATAACTAATGACCCTGGCAACTGTGGGGCTCTTCATCAAGGGTGGCCAGTTGTCATCCTGGTAAGTTTACAGACAGAACACGTGACACCAAGACACTACATGCCTCTATGACATGCAGTTGCACACTTCTGAAGAGCCAAAATTTGCCATGGAAATGTCATTTTTTGGTTTGTCTGTTCATGTCCCAAGTAAGGGTCATCGGACTGGATATAATTTCAGGGAAGTCGATTCACTTCAGTCAATGAAGCCATGACCTCCATCAATTTTTCTTTCAAAGAAGATGTTTCAACTGAACCACGTGTGCCCCTGAATCAAAGAGTACAATTATAAAGAACAAAGCTGACTACAAACAGGCTGAGTTTTAAGAACAAAACCAAAGACCTCTCAGAAATTCAGAGAGCAGGAAATCCAAAACTCATCATTAAGAAAAGTCGGCAAATAGCATCAACTCTAAGAAAAATACTTGGACTCCACCAACATAACTGAACCAAAAAGTACAACTGAAGGGCAAGCAAAGGCTGCAGTATGAAGTAAAAATGAGTGTCCATGACTCGTTCAACCAAATCCAAGTTAAACTAAAGTTTGCAGTGTCGTTCAGCTTTGTAGCATTGTTTTAAATAAGCATCCCACTTACTCTCTAATAATATAACAGAATAGCAATAGAGCAGTAGCTTGAAAACAAAACATATGTGCGAAGCATTCAACATCTGACCTCAGTCAGCCACACATTAGTGTGAAATCTTTTTTAGCTAACTTTTTTTACTAAACTGATATTAATTTCTTGTGAAGTTTAATTTCATTTAAAAAAAAGCCATTTATAGACATGCTATAAATAGTTCGTCCCTTGGAGGAATCCTCAATAATCATCTCTAAAAATAAGAAGTCACAAGATTTAAGTGTCCTGCATTGACCCTTTTGGTACTTCACATAAAAGAATCACCTCTCCAAGGTTATACCATATATAAGTTTAGGCAACTTTACATGTTGCTCAATGTTTATATCCACATGATTAGAAAGCCTGGTCTCTTCACTTTTAGCTCACACTCAGACTCAGTACAGCATTCAGTTCTGTTTCTGATGTAAAGCCTGGGATGTAAAACTCCATAGGAGGCACAGATCCACAGGGTATTGAGCCCATTTCTGCTTCCAAGTGAAGCCTGAAAATCTCCTTTACCTGCCTGAAAACAGCTGGGCAGACAATTTATAATTCTAGCCTCTTGATGATTTCTTTCTTGATCCATCCAGGCTAGTCAATGCTTTGACTCATCCTACCCTTAGGCTGTATAGTGCCAATCACAGAGAAATTCTGATTGGTGAGCGGAAATCACTGGAGAAGAGTTTGTGGAAGTCCTGTGCTGAACGGGTCCCTGATGGTAATACTGCAAAAGTTACACTCGCGACTCTTGTTAAATGCTAGCAGCTATACTTGCTATTCAGCCTGTAAGCTCTTCAAGGCAGGGACCTTTCCTCACATGTGTCTGTAAAGCTTCTAGTGCCCAGATGGTGCCATACAAATGAATAATAATTATATTTCCATGTAGACCATTATTGTGCATAATGTAAATTACTTTCACTGATCCAAGAGGAAATCATTTTCTCATTTTGAAATGAAAAGAGAGAGTAAAAATAATGATTACTTCTTTGACGCTATTATTATAACAATAATTGCATTTTTGGGTCCAGAATCCTCAGCTGGTCTGTACTGACTTTAGTGGAGCTATGCCAATGCATGGCAGCTGACAAGCTGGTCCCAGTCTTTGCTGAAGATCTCAAACTATTTCATAAGGACTGATTAGTTCAAACCCACATCACTTCCGTGAATGATGGCAAGTCAAAATTGAGGACTCTTTGCTGACTGGGGAAGAGAAACGCCAGACCTGGTGTGCAAAGGAATGAATTCCACAATGCAGGTACCTGAGCATCACTCCCACGGCCCCCCGCTCTCACCAGGGCAGAGGAGCCGACTTTTGCAGAGATTCAGAACTCAAGCGAACTGCATTGCCTTCTGGAGGCACTCATCTCTCTCCATTCATTAGAAGGTCTTCGACTGCCTGAATTTAGCACCCCAGTGTTTGTGAGATTCAGTCTGGACTTAAGCGCTCAAAAGGGACAGCTGTAATCACCAGTACCAAACCTGAAAGGGGCAAATAAAGTTGGAACCTGACAGGGCTCAGTTCCTCTGCAGGAAAAAACACAGAACACAATTACCAGAGCAGAGGAATAAGTCTGGACATCCAATAGCTGAAAACCCCAAAACTACATGTGGCTTTTAGCTATGTGGCTCTAAACACTTTGCTACAAATGTCAAAAGGTTACTGATGGAAGAAAGCAACCAGAATTCCAACTTTCCCTGCTCCAACAGAGCACGCTCCTGTTCAACACATACTCTGTGGCACAGCATCAAAGGCCTACCATTACTTAAAAACTGAAGACGGACTGAGGTTCCCAAATCTAAAAATCAGACTCAAACACTTGAAAATACCACTCCTCATAAACTGCACTAATACAAGCAGTTACATATGCCTGCACTCATGCACCCTGCACATATCCGTGCAGGGATGCTCCTGCATCTGCCCAATTCAGACACTCCATCAGCCTAAATAAAAAAAAACAACAAAAAAAAACCAAAATAGGACATTGTATCCCATTTAAAGAGTCACTGGAAAAGCTCCAGTGAAGTGCCAGACCTAATTTTAACAGTGGAAAGAAAAATCAGGAAGTATTTGATTAAAATTAATCCTTGAGGTTATATAATTTGACTGCTCCTACAAATTAAGTTCACTTCATGCTTTCATTGTACTCCTCTCCCTTCATCAAGCACTAATAAGATGCTGTATCATAACCATGGACTTTCAATACTAAAGGGGAAAAATATTTTGAAAAATATTTCTCAATACAGCTGAGACATGTGGTAGGTAATGAGGGCCTTTTACACCAAAAAGTACCCATTTTGCAATAGCTGACAAGTAAATGGGATTCGTACGTCTCCTGTACAACAGCTGGTCTTCTCTTGCTAAAAAATGAAAACGCTTCCATTTCAAAGGGAACATCTGCAAAATCCCAACATACATTAAAGAATAAAAGAACAACACAACAAAAATACACCAGTGGCCTGAAAAAGACTTCCGATGGCATAGCCAATTAACACAGATTCATTTCATGTAATACCTTCCCACATGCCCACAGAAAAGATGCTTAGCGAGGTAACTGCTGCAGGAGTCCATCAATCTAATCTGGACCTAATACTCTTCTTAAATAATGCATACATTAGTTCTGTTACTGAAAATATTTGTTTGTTTTATTAACATGTGCCTTGTTAAGTGCTAAAACTTCGTAAAAATCATTAAGCAGCTTCTAGCTGCCGATGTATTGTCTTCCCCCTTTCCCATTGTGAAATGATTAGTTGTCTTTACTCTCTTTTTCAATTGCTATTAAAGCTGTACTGCAGCGTGATTAAGCCGCCACTAACAAGCAAAACTCTACTTAATGGTAAAGTCAGTACTATGGACCCATTCCCTAAGAAATATATCATTTTTGGCCACATAATAGCTTGATGCTGTTAATTTTATCCACAACTTAAGGTACCTTAACTAAGCTGTTTCACTGAGACCAGTAGGTGTACTAAAACAAGGGAGCACACAGTTTCCATAGCTTGATTCACACTGGACTGAAGTTTAACATGTAAACGATTAGCTCATATCAAGCTCCCTTGCACCTTTCAGATATGGACTTTTTGCTGAAAACATTTTTTCCCTCATTTCTTCTGTTCAAAGCCGAAATTAACGAGGTCACATGTCTGCATCAACAAGCTACTTAGAGGGAAAGATGTTTAAATTGGTATCATCTGGCTGTGTCATAATATATGGAACCCACACATGCACCAGTTTAAGAAAAAAGGATAAATTAGGAGTGAAATAACTCTTTTTTTCCTGCAGTCTCTCTTGTTTTCTGAAGCTTAACAAATTATTTTATGTTTAAGTGCAACTTTGTAGAGTGAACTGCCAGCAACTTCAGTGAGTCTTCCAGTAGACGCCCAGTTCCTTACCCAAGGCAGGAACTCACTCCTGCAATGCCCACCTTGCTACCGCCCCAGTGCAAAGCTGTGCTTTAATCCATGGGCTATACTAAAACCTGCGTGCCATGCAGAAACTCACTTGTTAAGTACCTCCCACATGGAAAACGCACTGACACTCAACAGAGGGTAGGTCCAAGCTGCGTGTTTGTTTCTGGCAAAAGAGCACTGGGAATCCACCTGCAGAATCTAAATATTATAGGAGCAGATACTCTTCAAAAGAAAACTCTGGTTTCCAAACCTGAAAAAACACCAAGCTTCTGTTTCATACGCAAGGTGAACTCGGCACCATTCTTACTTTGGGGAAGCATTTGGAAAAGGTGGGAAGAAATATTTGATGGATGGACTCCAGAGAAAATGGAGTAAAGTTTCCTGGGTTTTCCTTCCTGTATGATTCCCCTAGTTTTCTCCAGCATTATGGGGTTGCTGCTACTTTGCATTCAGTTACAACAACTGATCACAGATTTTATAACTGTTAGTGTTGAGTGGAGCAGCAGCCGGATGCCTTTCCTAGTTTCAGTAACCAAGAGGTATTACAGAGTTTAGGCACACATTATAATAACTTCTGGCTTCTTGCATATTTAACCTGGGGGAGCTCAGGAGGAACAAGCAAGGAGAAATATAACCTGCTTGAGCACATTCAGCTGACCAGCCTGTGGAGGAGCAGCAGACCCAGCCTCACTCTCCACATTCCCAGAAGAAGAAGAAATACCACATTCCCCACTAAAGAAATGAAAATGAGGAGGAGAGGCACTAATGATCCTTAGGACTGTTCTCCCTAGCTCACCTTTTGCTTGGAGTTAAAACAGATTATCCTCACTGTCCCCAGACACACACCACTTTCTTTTCATTTTACAGTTCTAAACATTTTGAGCTATCGATAGTTATGTTTGGTTCCTTTGACAGCTTCATGATGAAAGAAACACGCATCTCTAAAATGAATACACAAAATTTCAGACTAAAGAAATGCTTTGATCCCACACCAGCAGGCAAGAGCTGTATTTCACTCAGCTGTCACAGTAACAATGCACTGGTATTTTTGCTTTATGGCAAAACAGGCAGTAATGAAAACCCAACAGTGCCACAGGGCACAAAGGAGCATTACGTACCCACACCCGCTGCCTCCAATGCCTAATGCAAAGGCCGAGGCCACAGCTGGGTAACATGAGCACATCACTGCGATGCACAACTGCCTCTCAGTGCAATGCTGGGCGTGAGCTGAGACCACAGCAGATGCTCTGCTGTCACATCCCTCTCATCACCAGCAGCCCTGAAGCGGGGATTTGCATTCCTTCTTCTTCCCTTTGGGCTCCCAACACACAACAAGCCCCTTCCACCATCGCTAGCAGGCTGCATTAAAAAAAGCCTGGGACTAAGCAGCATGGTTATGGTATTTTCACAAAAAGCTGTTGCATACTTTTCAAAGATAAAGACCCTTACATAAAATTCAACCTGTTCTCAGAAGGTAGTTTAATTCTTGCTTGCTTTCGATGCTTGAGTTTTGCTGAATGAACAAAGCTTTTGCAAAGGGTGCTGAACTGCTGCAAAAATCATACACATTACAAGCACCCACAGAAGTCACCGCTACCGATACAATTCATACTTCTTTAAAGATATCTATAACCTGGTTTAATTAAATGTGGAACTGCAGGAAACTGCTTATGAGTAATGAAAGCTCCAGATGTAGCTGGCCAGGGGATCTAGCACAGTAAATGTTTTCAGTTGCAAAATAGCTCAATTCGAAATTGTTTCTTCCTGCCAAGTTGGCAATTCATATTCAATTATGCATAGGTACAGTGGCAACATTTTTTACTACAGTACAATGTAATTTCATTTTCTAAATGAAATTGCTTATTACATGTTATCTGACAGCATTTAATAAAAGTCTAAATACCTCTTAAACACCTGGTTCAAAGGACTGCATTTTTGTTTTCCCCACGGACACAAATTACCAAATCCTCACACTACTTATGTCCAGCTCAGTAAAGTAAAATACATACCACCATTTTAGTCTTGTACATGGGTCAGAGACAAAGAAAAAAAACCAAGATAAATAAAGACATTGCAACTTCAGATAGTAACTTTCAGACAGACGTTTGAGAAGCACTACCTTCTGCAAAGTGACCAAAATCTGGTCTGTGCAACCTTATTTAGTATAAAGGCAGCTATCAGGGCATCCGTGAGTTAAAGGCTCTCTTCAGAGTGAAAAAGGGTGATCAGGTACTACATCACAGACAAACATCTATCAGTCTTTTGAAAAAATACTCCCCAAAGATGTACTAAACACGCAGACCAAAGACACATTAAAATTAATATTCTTTTTTTGGTTAAAATACAAGACAGAAATCTTAGAAAAATCCTTGGAGGGTCACTCAGACATGGCTAACCCAAAGTCACTTGGATATAATGGGACTACTGTAGTCACATCCGTCATCTTTTCCAACTGTTGCAAAACAATTTGATATACAAAATCTATGGGAAACTTGGATTAAGAAGGATAATAACTTCGCTCAGGCAATACATAAGTCGTATTGCAATGTGGAAACAAAGCAATATAAAAAAAAAAATAATCTTCTTTCACACTGATTCTGTATTCCATTAAACAGAGATTTTCCTCATGAATTGAGTCTGAAATGAAAACTGGGCCTGCCTCTGAGACAAGTAACATAGGTAGGATTAGACAAATCAACATTTCCATGTCAGGAGTGCCTGGGAACTTCACCTACCAATTTAAGCAAGCTATCAGTTTGTTAAGGTAGATATCCGCACAAATCCAATTTCCCTTTCACTTTTCCACCAAGCACACATTTTAATCAGTAGACGGATGTTTAAGTGTGGGGGTTTGTATTCTGACAAAGTAATTTTAGGGATGGTGGCCACTTCCCAGTGTGTAGTTTAAGCAAAGCCACAAGTACCATAAAGTCATCTTGAAGAAGTATTGCCAAAACACTTCTTGACAAAGCACAGTGTCACCTGTCTTAAGCATGTGGGGGCTTTTTAATACCAATGTCAGACATTGTGGGACAGCCCAGTGTGATCTGTAGTAGTCATTTAGATAATGAGGAGAAAATAGGTACACTCAGCATGTGTTTTGAAACATGTTTTCTATTCAGAACCGCAGTGCTCCATCTTTAGGTCTTTGATCAAATCTGTATGCACAAAGGCGTGATTCATTACTGCCAGCATCAAAATAATCATATTCTATGTCCGTGTGTCACCAGCAGGGAAACTATTAGCTCTCAGCCCCAAACTCAGTGTTTGTTCCAACGCACCAGGCACAAACTAGACGCTGTGCCAGGACATTTGTAGGACAACTGCTAACGGTACTTGTTCTGACACTGCCTCACGGCCCACAGAAGAGGATTATTTCCTAGAAAGCCTGGGGAGCAGGGCCGGAGCCCCAGGCACAGCCTGCACCCTCCCAGCCTCCCACCTACCCGGGTACCGGCAAACCCTAGCCTTCAACAGCCTGCACTGAAGAGACCAAGAAGGAAAAAAAGCTGAAGAATTAAAGACCAGACAGCTAAGAAAAGAGACAGGGCAAAGTATCTGAACCTGAATAGTTACATATATGAACACAGAAAGTACTAAGGTAAGATTATATGTAGAAACAAAAATTGCACTCAGTAAGGAAGAATTTTAATTTTCACATCTAGAAGGCAGAGCAGGCTCTGCACACACGGGGATAGGTGTGTACTACCTTTCAGAAAAGCTGTCCCAAATGTTAGTGTCAGGGCACTGGTGTGCTCAGGGCACCGTTCTCTGCAACCCTTCTGTGGCCAAAACACCCACAAGTCATATATGAGGGTAAATAATCTCTGAGCTCTTGCTTTCTCTCTCAAAACGTAAACAGCAACACGGAAACAGACAAAAATATACATGCATACTTTAACAGAAACACTTATTTAACATAAGCCTACTGCTAAAAGAATTAAATGAAAACCAAAGGAAGCTTCTCTTGAGCTGAAAAATACTACATACCGCTGGTACGTGCCAACACGGATTTCAGAGGTTTACATTAATTGACCAATTACCTTTTCACGTGCTATTAGAAAATTCAGAACCGCAACTGACAATAGGGCAAGCTTTGCAACTGCTTGCGGTTCCAGGCCTGAGTCAGTTAAATGAAAACTTGAGAGTTTGCAAAAGAAAACGGTAAGAGATAGGGGGAGAGGGCACAGTTTCAGCATCCTTGAGTTTTCCGCGGTAAATAAAATGACTGAATTAGATTTCATCGCCTGTCACCTATCGGGCTCGACAGAGCTGTGCAATAAAGAAGAGCGCCCGTGCGGTTTTCAGGTGGAAAAAATTAAGTAGCAGTAAAATAAACCCTTAGGAACAAGGTATCGGGCAGGCGGTAGCTCCAGCGAAGTTCGGGATGCTGGGAAGCCCGCCGCGGAGGCGAGCAGCGCCGAAGGGGCACTGGCCAAAGGAGCGGATCCGACTGATGCCCCTCCCGCCGCGCGGCCCCTCCGCCGCGGGCCCTGCCGGGGGCGCCGGGACCGGACCCGCACCGCGGCACCTGCGCCCAGGCGGGGTGAGGGGACAGCAGCCCCGGGCCACCGCGCCTCGCTCGCCCCAACTTCCCCGCGCCCCCCGGGCAGCCCTCCCTCGGCGGAGAAATGCCGTGAGGCGGGGGCGCA
>VXBO01001564.1:695981-854793 GCA_013400135.1 Rhinoptilus africanus | reverse complement strand
GACCCCAAAAGATTAAAAAAAGGCGGCTGGCGCTCTCTCGATGAAAGAAGATTTTGTCCATGAATCAACAAACTTTCCACGG
This sequence comes from Rhinoptilus africanus, assembly GCA_013400135.1. NCBI lineage: Eukaryota > Metazoa > Chordata > Aves > Charadriiformes > Glareolidae > Rhinoptilus > Rhinoptilus africanus. The sequence goes on along the minus strand of VXBO01001564.1, from coordinate 854,711 downwards.
TTTATCAACACCACGTCAATGCCGCTGCCATGTAGCTATAGAGTGGTATTTACTTCTGAAATTTACTCCAATTCTGCCCAAAATAGTCGCGAGTGCGACGGTGGGGCCGTGGGGCCTTTGGTTTGTGTGGGCCCTGCCAATGGCCCAGTGGCAGCCATTAGCTGCCGCGTCCCTGACACGTCGCTATTGACTGGTCCTTCCTTTTGAAATTTACTCCAATTCTGCTCAAAGTAGACCCAAATGCGACACTGTGTCTGTGGGGCCTTTGGTCTGTGTGGGCCCTGCCAATGGCCGCGTGGTGTGACCGCAGTGAGGTACGCCTTTAAAGACACCGTTGTTTCCCCCCATCTGAAGAACAGCCATCCCCACGTATGACTGCCACAAATGAGGGCAAACCGTTTCACGGGAAAATGTGGTCCAAATCCTCCACGACTGATGTTTTGCCTTTGAAGCAAAAAGCTTGCTGGCAGCGTTTGGCCACAGCGGGATGAGAACAAGAGCCAGGTATAACACCTCCCCGGCCCTGCGAGGTTTGCGAGCACCAGGCATAGGCGGGAGGTGACTGTAATTAAACACCCAGTGTCTAAAAAAGCGTACGTAATGGATGGCTTCAGTTGCCTTTTTCTCCCATCCTGGTATTGGCTTTCTAATCTGAAAAATCTCATTATCTGATGATAGTAGTGAAGTAGGGAGTTTTTTTAATCTGCCTGCAAAAAGTGCCTCTTTTTGTAAACCTAATTCCACTTTACAAACCACATCCAAAGGTGAAAAATAGTATCTTCTGATAAGGACAGTTGCTTTTTCTAAATGACAGGCAAGTAGGATTTGCACACACCAGCAGGATTTTGTTTGCATTGGAAGTGCTTTAGATTCTGATCTGAAGAATAATGAAACAAGCAGTAAGACTCAGAGGCATCCTTTATTAAGAGAATATTCCTCATGATCCAGTGAGGCTACAAATAAAATTTCCCAGGATGTTATCTTTTGATGCAGTGTTACAGAAGAGATGAAGTACGCAGCAGGTTAGTGGTAAGAAGCATTGAGCAAGTATTTCGCTTTGCAGAGGTGTGCATGATTGGACAAATAGGCTTTCTAATATTAAAATGAATCTTTAATGATAATCTCATGATCTGATGGAAGAATCAGGTTTAGGAATAAATAATCTGTTGTTCCTAACGCGTGAATTTGGAGTCTCTAGTGGGAAATTGTATCCTCAAGAAAAACAAGCAAGGTGTTGTTCCACACATGGCCATTCCTGGGCTCTTTTGTCCTGTACTGTCCTCTGATGCTGTTGGATACTCACTTCATAGCAACTCTACCCCGGTGTAAAACCATCAACTCAATGCAGTTACTGCTCACATATGGAGCAGTGAGATCTGAATCAGGCCCAAATACACACGTGCAGTTTCAACCAGGGTCGCTGTCAGTATATCACTGACTTCAAGGTGTCAGCACAGAAAGGCTTCTTTCTGCGTAAAGGCTGAGCATCGCCTAGCTGACCTTCGGTTCATGCAATGGGACAGCATCCATTTTTGCCATCTGTGGTGATGGTGAACTGCTCTTTATGGGCAGAGAGCCCATGATAACAAATTTTGACAGTGCCAGGCTTCCGCACCAGTTGCACATGCTGGTCACACAGTACAGTGAAGTGAGCTGTTTGAACAAAAAAATGATAAAGATTCAAAGTGTTCTTGAATATTCTGACAGAGTCTGCACAGCTCGGGAAGTTGATGAATAATTTTTATTCCAAACCATCAAATAATTGGGCATTATAAATACCCTCAGCAAATCTGCTGACAAATACCAGACAAAAGTGTCTTCCACTTAGGATTGTTTTCCTTTTCAAAAGGAAGTTGTGGTCTTAGCATGTGGTTGCCCCATGTAGCCTTCCCTTGGGCTTTTAGAGGGCAGGAGGTGCTCAAAGAGCCAGAAAGACGAGGCTTTGAACAGGCTGAATCGCTAATAGCTCTGAAGAGCCACAGACCTCAGGGCCTGATTCTGATCCTGCGTACCTCATTGTGAAATGGAGACACATTCAAACAGATGCCCCAAAACAGCTAAAAGCCCCAAAAGCATTCAAGCCAGGCAATGTTTCAGGACAGGGCAACACTGCTTTCTATAAAAGGCGCACAGGAATAACTATGACCAAGTTGTGATCCATGTTTCTTAACATTTTTATGATCCATTGGAAAATTTCCTCCAGATTTTCAGGGGCAGTTTTTATACTGGAAAATGTCTGTGGATTTTCCTAATCTCTGTATATAATTACCGTGACTGATAAGGCAGTGAGGAACAGCAGTGCATGCTCAGTCTCACGTGTGTCCTACTGAAAGCACGTCTGGAGAGAAGATTTGTATCCAAACCACAATAATTTATAGCCCATAAAGATCTGAGTCTTCAGTGTAAAGTCAGCCCTGTGTATGGGTGGGAGCCTCAGTATGAGACACTTCTGCACTGAGTGAAGAAGCGGAGGGGGGAGAGGAGCAGGCTTCTTCTCTGACAACATCCTCCTTTCCCTGTATTTATAGAAATTATATAAAATCTGGAAAGAAGAGTGCAGTAGGTATGGCATTCATTTTTAAACCTGTGCTATGACCAATGATTGCTAACTGTTCAAAACACCCTTCTTTTGTTTCTAAAGAAAATAGCCAAATAGAGGTAAGAAGGAGGATAATTTAACGAATTGTTTTTTCCTGTGATGATTCAAACTCAAAAGTAAAAAGCGCAAGGCTGAGCTACTTGAGAATTTGAAGATGAAAAGAAGTAACAGACTGAAACACTGAGCTGTACAAATCCTAAGAACAAACTACGATCAGAAATTACATAAAAGTTAAAACCATAAAATAGATTTTTCTTATTATCACATTCATGAATAACATCAGCTCGAGTGAGCTAAATTGCATCAGAAAACATTTAATCTGGCTACATGGAGGACATTTCCAAGAGTTACCACTTTGAAAATCCCTGATGTTGTCTATGTAATGTGAAACAAAGTATATAAGAGAAAAAACAGATTTGATTCTTAATAGACAAGTATTATCGCGGTTGCACTTAACAGTTAAAAGAGATGGTGTTTTAAACATGTAACTAATGTGACTTGGCTAATTTGCTCTAAAATCCTAACAGATAATTGGCTTAAACATTTTTTACCTCTGCATGGGTATGTAAATTCAGCTTCGGTGTGTTTGAGAGGAGGTGGATATTAATCTTGGCTATGTAGAATGATGCAAAAAAAGAATCATATTCCATTCTAGTCAAATTTTTACTCTGATCTACTTCACTAGATTTACCTGTCCTGTTATAAAAATACACTTCTTCCTGCTTGCAGTGTAGACACAGTCTAAAATTGAATCAAATAACCAGACTTTAACCAGAAATAAGTGAAGTTGAGAGCAATGTTAATAAGCAATATCCTTTCCTTTACTTTGAAGAGCTTACGGTCCATCTGGTGAACAAACACTACAAGCTTATCTGAACTCCAACTCACAGGCTGACTCATCGTCAGTTTAGAAGCACATTCTGTAATCAGTGAAAGACTAAGTTATTTCACAGTGAAGATTTGCATTTTTCTTAAAAAGTCGTGTCCCTATCACATAAAAATTTAGATTTCATACATATGTTATCAGGGTGAAGGGAAAAAAGGCGTATCTGGGAATGAACTGATTTGTCCAAGGATAGGTGTCTCTGATATATTCAATTCCAAAAGAAAAACTGTGAAGTATCCAGAACAAATAGCAAATTTGTGTATATTCCTATGATTTAAAAAGATCGTAATACCTAAGAAATGCACCTTAGGAATAGAAAAGATTGAGGGAACTGGAGTTGATTAGCCTGGAGAAGGCGGCTAAGGGGAGACTTTATCGCTCTCTACAACTACCTGGAAGGAGGGTGTAGTGAAGTGGGGGTTGGTCTTTTCACCCAAGTAACAGGTGATAGGACAAGAGGAAACAGCCTCAAGATAAGCCAGGGGAGGTTTAGACTGGATATTAGGAAAAAATTCTTCACTGGGTTGTCAAGCATTGGAACAGGCTGGCCAGGGAAGTGGTTGAGTAGCCATCTGGGGAGGTATTTAAAAGATGTGTAGATGCAGCGCTGAGGGACGTGTTTTAGTGATGGACTTGGCACTGCTGAGTTCGCAGTTGGACTTGATGATCTTAAAGGTCTCTTCCAACCATAACAATTCTATGAAATAGGCCACAAGCACGAGCAGTATTTTATGAGTAATCTGCAGTAGCGGTATCTTCCTGAGGTCTGGGCTTCTCCCACAAAGTGGCAAATTCTTTTTTCTCTTTTTCTTCTATCACTAGCAGGAACAACACACCACCCCTAATAATTTTAGTGAAGAGCTGTGCATATGGAGGACACATACCTTTTCCCCGGGAGGCTGTCAGTCTTACTGGTCTATGCGTCAAATCTGAAAGAGCAAAACACGGCAAGGAATTACTCTTTGAGAGGCTAATAAAAATTTCACGATCTCAGACTACAGTTCAGTATTCCTAACGCATTGCTTTTTGTTTTCAAACACTGCTGTGTTGCTATACTTTAAAGCTTGGAGAAATGTATCTTGATATTTTAGAACCACAGCACTGTCATTAACTTACTCTATGCTCTCCAATTCAGTCCTTTATATACCACTCAGGTGTACTGTTCCACGAATATTCACTATTCCATCACTTTTTTCATAAACAAACAAAACCCCAAGATGTACTTATTTTACATCTAGCTACTGTTCATGTGAGTTATAAAAGCCAAGTTCTCTCTTAGCATGCATTGGCAGAACTCAGAAAGTCAACGGAGATGTGACCATTGTGTGAAAGAAACGCCTTTAATTCTGGTGGTTTTGTAAAACTTGAGATTCCAGCAAGCCCTTCTTAATTCACTCTTGTTCCATTTTGCCACTTAATAATTTGCAAATGCAAACTCTGGTGTTAACGTATATGCAAAAGTCAAATTTTTAACACCAACATTTCATTCTGGTAACAGTGTCTATAAACTAGCAACAAATAATCCATATTTTTCAATTCTGGGTCAGTATAGTCAAAGACAATAAAAGCAGTTACTTTCTTATGTTCAATTTCTATAAAATATGTAATACGTATGTGGAATATATATTACTTCTTCCTTCTGAGAGATAAATTTAGTTCAGGACCTTGGCATATGTTCCACGTCAGGAAGTGAAGGAAAATGGATGAATTATTCCCTTCATCATCACGTTACAGCATTCCTTTTTCTTTATAATCTCTTAGCATATATAACCTTTTACTACCAATGCGGGGAAATGTCATGTATATGTACTTTATATACAGCTCTCAGTGTTGTGACAGCTTTTTCTTTCAGCCAGTGGTCGAGGATAATCACGGAAGGATTACCCATCTGTTCTTGCCATGTGGCATTCTGTCTTCGGTAAGGAGATACTGCAGTTCACAGCTTCCTGCAGTTCTTTTTTCTGATGTTCTCTCATTAACTAAAAATGGTATTATTATCCTTCTGAGTTCCCAAGTTGGAAAATCTGGAGGACTCATGAAGGTGACCTACTTTGGATTATCGAAGTTAGAACCAGCCACTGACTGTTGCAAATAGCACTTTGTTTAGATGCAGAAGGAACTGGTTTCCTTGGCTTCAGCTTTCATTATGGGTTTTCTTTTTTTTTTTGTCTTCCCACTTGATGGAAAAAGACAGGTGATACCCAAAAAAGGAAAATCTAAGGGGAGGAGAAGAAGAGAAGAAAAAAAGAGACTTTTTCAAGAAGGGTGACACCAGAGGTTGTGTTTGCATGATTAGTCAGTTTTTCAAAACACCAAAAGAGGTTTTTAGACTAGGTTTATTACAAAGACATACCAATGCAAAGTACATGCAGAGATTTCTTCCAGCAGTCACCTGCAACGTTTTCCATGTGTCTGAACTTTTATTTGAGACAACACTATCATTTTCTGCTGAAATAATAATTAGAAAGGAAACAAGCTCATTAAAGAGGATTCCAATACTCTCTCATTTTGCCTAACACTGAAAAATATGGTATTTTAAAGACAAATAAGTTTAATTCTTGAGCTTCTGATACAAGTTCATCTGCATGAAAGCTTGCTATAAAAAATACTTAATAAAATAGCATGGCTGTTCTTCATAAACAGGGCCATTTTGTGGTAATTATTTTATACAACTTTTTACGTCAGGGAACATTGTTTATGATATTATGTCAAAGCCACTACTGGCAGCTTCAACAGGTCATTTGCCTGCCACTGAGAAGTGAAGGAAACTTGACCACACTGGGTAGTCCCACAGAAAACAGTGTGCTGGGTAGAGCTGGTACTATACGTCCATGCGTGACAGTGACATTTTGCTGAACTTCTGCATAAATTCTCCAAACCCTACACCAGTTTGCCTGGGGAGGGGCTGGGGGGGAATGCAAGTGTGCTGCAGCATCATACAAAACATACCACCTGCCTGCGATTCCCAGAGCCATGGGGCCGACCGTGCCTGAGCAGTGGCTACTAAGTAGTGACCACTGGCACACAGGTGTAATCAGTGGTTTGTTCCCTGGTTTGCATGCCTGCAGCTGCACAAATGAGGTACACGTGGAGGTGGCCAAGTTACAGCACATACTGTTGTAACCACCTTTAAGGAAAAGGTGTGGTTTGGTGCCCATCATCACGGCTCCATCTGTTTTCAAAACTGATGCTTATCTCACGTAAGAGCACTGTAGATGTGCCGACTCTTCAGCACGAGCGCTGGAGGTAACGGCTCGCTTGCTCTCTGTGGCCTCACTAAGGGAGATTATACAGGAGATACTTGTATGACTGCTGTTCGAGCTTTTGGGTAGTACAGGTTCTTGCCATGACAACTCACTGCTGAAATTATTGGTTCCTTCCACCCATTTTATTATTAAGTTGTGGGTATGGCACACATCTGACAACTTTTTGGCCTGGAGAACATTCTGCTCCGACAGGCCGAGAGGCTTTTGCCACGCAGGATAACTGTTCTGGCAGTGGCATGATGTGCAGGAGACATCCACTTTATGTAAGAACTCAAATAACGCACTCCCCCATAACCTACCACAGGTATGTAATGCATGTGCTATATTGCAGAATTACTCCAATATCTAAATGTTTATATGTGCAAAATTCAGACATGTTCATGTATAGGCATTTTTTTAATAGACAAATAGATGCCGTGGGTAAAAAACCTTACCTCACAGAATACAGATTAGGGGTTGGAATTTAAATTACAATAGTTTGCCCCAGAAGTGACATTAATAAGAGTTACCTTTCTTGTAAAGACAGAGAAGATTTAGAAAAGAAACTAAATATTAGGCAGTGAAAGGGAAAATAAGTAAGTAGACCCTACAGTGATTACATTGTGCTCATAAAACAATTCAAATATTCTTCTGTTGTCTCTGTCTTTGATGCTAAATTACAGTATAAAATAAATTCTCCAGGAAGTTCACAGAGCAAGTTACTTGTATGTAATGCACAAGCCACCTTTCAAATCAAACAAAATGTTAGGTCATGGTGAATTTTAATTCTGATTAATTCTGAATAAATTTTGACAATACATGAATGATCCAATTCAGTACAAACCATATTCTCAGCAAAGTGCCTATTACAATATATGGCGCTCTTCTGCTTTAGAATGGCTTCTAATATGTAGTTGCAATTTTATGTAATAGTGGGACACGCCTTTCTTGATGATTAATAAAAACAAAGTTTTGCATTAGGTTTTTCTTTTCCTGAAGAACTATTACAATAATATATTTCAGATCTCGTATGACCCAAATAAGCACCTGGAAATTCCTGTAAATTCAAAGAATTAGGTCTCAACCCAGAAAAGCACTTAATGACATGTATGATCCCATTGAATTTGGTGGCATATGCAAGGGCTCCAAGGAAAGCATGTACTTATGAGCTTTGCTGAGTCGAGACCTTACAGAGTGATGCTATGCAAATCAGGTTAAAAATATTCAGAAACTAAACTTGACTTGAAATGGAACGTAACCACTGATCAACAGTGATTTCCTAGGCTCTTTTTTTTTTTTTATGAAGTTGTAAAATAATTGCACAGGTTGTTTAAATTGTTCTTTTCCTACCTGCATATTCAGAAACATTTTTCAGGTTGCTGTTCACTAGTAGGTGTAGGGTGTTTTTTCCTGAAAATTCATATGCAACACGTTATTGCCTCTGGATGAGCTTTGCCTGTGGCTGACCTAGGAAACAAACTGGCTGGCTCAACAAAAGCTTATGTGAGTTATCTGAGCAGAGATGCATTTCTCCTCCATTGCAGAACTACGACAGAAAACCTTGGAGGAGCAGAATAGGGAGGGAGAGCCATCAGCATCCCTGTTTCTCCTTGCTTAGCAGTGGCCTGATAAGCTTTTGCTTAGGAAATGAGCTTCTATAATTCATTTGGCTAACAGTAAACATCTTCACATTTCTTAAGAGAGGAGTATTTGTATCCAAGTCCCGTGGTAATACCAGACAGAGCTAGTCTAGTCCATAATCAGACCATGCAGAGGGTACTCTGGAAATGTTCTGATTTTCTATGCAGGCAAGTCCACAGCATAGCCATGATCCCAAATCTGTTCTCCAGCACTGTCGCTGCTCCAGAAAGCAGGATATATCTTAACACAGATAGTATGCCTATCTGTGCATGTGCACACCCGTTTGTTTGAATATATCTCCCTATATTTAATTGGTAAAACTATTGCTGAAACATTGTTGCAAATACACTCATAAAAAAAAATCAGATTGCAGCTCTGTGGTAGCACAGGTTGGTTGCATTTTCATAGCCTTAATCTCTTCACCTCACCTTGCACACAACTTCCATCATCACCGTTATCTGTTTGCAATCTCAGAAGGAATGCCAAAGATGAAGCTGGAGTCTGACCCCGGCCCTTAGGAAGGAGCCTCTTCAAGTCAGTCTTTCTAAGTCACTGACTTAAGGGCAGAGGAGAAAAACCAGACTTTTTCACTATTTTTAGTACATAACTTTTCTGTGACTAAAGAAAGATTTGTTTGACATGCCATCAATCTGTTTCTAGCATTAAAACATAAGTAAAAAGCCAGGGTAGTATACATTTGTTAATGATCAGTTACTCTTTATAAAATATATTTAAGTGAATAAGGTAATTTGCTTGTTAGCCAGCAGAGAGGCTCTGGGTTTCTTCTCAATCAGTTACATACAGGTCAACCTCACACTTCTATTACCTCTTCAACCCCATTCCTCCAGATTTACACAACTATAGCTGACCTACAACACTGAAACTTCTCAAATGGACACGTTCTTGCCTGGAAACCAAACCCACATATTTGGTTATTTTTTCTAGATGAACATATTTTTCTAGATGAACTGCACTGAAACAGATTCTTGTCTCAGACTTGGATTTACCTGAGCACAGATGGAAAATGCAAATAGGATCTGTAACATTTTTTTAAAGCCCCATGTTGTGAAGGAGGAGGCATACTATGCATTTTGTGCATTAGTCTCTCCTTTGTGCTGCACATAATTGGCAGAGCTTTTCAGTGAAAAACTATCTGGCCAAATTCTCTTACAGCCTCATGCTCTGCAAAAATCTGTCTTAAATTAATCTATATTAGGATTAATATTCAAGTTGTCTCTGCGCTCATATGAAAAATGTATTCAAAAAGCTCTACCAGATACAATCCTTTTCACTTGACTTTGTTCCCTGCTGTTGTTGGTCTCTTATGGGATTTCTTGCAGAGTGGTTAAGTGATCTATACAGAGTTTTCAAAAGCAAAGATAATAAGAGCTCTATTCATGGGTTAAACACTTAGCTGCTTTAATACAAGATGTGTAGGAGCAGCCCCTAATGACATTCAAATCTTGTTATTGCTGTGCTTTGGTGTAGGACGTACTTGGTTTTGTGGCTGCAAGAAGCAATTTTCAGAGATGACTGTAAATCCTGAACAGCAAATAAATCCCACAGCATGTAGAAATTATGCCCGATTCTGCTCTTACAGCAGTGTGTATCTCTGGACTTCACTGTGCCTGCTCCTGATTTACACCAGTGTGAGTGAGATACTGCAATCAGTGGCTTGTACCACACCTACCGTCATGTCTGACTGGCGGGGCATCAGCTCTTAACTTCATATTGGCGTAAAACTTCTAACCCTTCCTTTGCAAAAGACTGCTGCCTATTCATAGTGTCTTGGCTTGTGAGCATTCCCCTAAAACCACTATTGTGTCAAGCTCTGAGCCTTCAGTGTTTCTGGGTCATGTGTCCAGCTTATTTTTCTTATGTTCTCCACGGCTTGCTAGCACCCCCTTTGCCGTCCCCCACTCTAAACTAGCACATTTGTTAATATTGTGGAGAAAAGACAAGTTTTCTTCCAAAGAAACACAGATTCTAGCCAAATATATATCTTAAAAATGTCATTGCTCCCTGTGCCTCTGAAACCTTATGAACTATCTTTGCTGCCTGGAAAAGTTGTAATAGACATAGATCCAGAGGCATATCACAGGCTTGGTTTTACTCATTACTGCATGAAAGACATTAAGCACAAATACTAGAACCCTAAGCAAAACATAAAGAAGGAGCTGCTTGAAAGCCAGGCTCAGAACACAAAAACTATCTGGATTAATGGATTAAGAGGCCTATTGATATTAGGTCCATTCGTTTCACACCCAGAGTAAGAGATTAGAAAAGAAACTAAGACTAGATGGAGAATCACTGGTTGATTAAATAGAACTGTAAAGTTTATTGCTAATTAAGGCCAAAGTATTGAAAGGTGCACAAGTGAATCTGGTGTCCAAATGCCACTGAATTTCAATGGATGTTGAATGCTTATAAACAATTTAAGTCTCTTTGAAGGGGATGGTGTAAACTTTGCTCCATTAGCAATCCTAACATGGTATATGAAAAGGAAACATAGGCATCTGTTATCCAGATAGAGTAATTGTACCATTTAAAATGACAAAATAACATGCTGAATGACCACAGGCATTTTCTGTTTCTCTTGGTACAGTACCAAGCGTTCTAGGTGTCAGAATAACCTTCAGAAAGGCTATGCCACCCAATCGACTGCAATCACTGCGCTGCTTAAGCAGCATCAAGTGATACCTGATTTGATGATGACAAAGTGAATCATTCTACCATACGAGCTCTGAAGTGCAGAGGAAGCGTTCCAAAGACACAAGCACAAGATGCAATGGATATTTGGAGATCAAATATAGGTGAAATTCGTAATACTGCATTTCCATCAAATTTGCACGTTTCCTTTACCATCACTAGCTTGGATTATGAATTATGTATTTGGCATGTGTGTCTTTATGAACAAAATATTTAACTAAAAATTAAACATGATGAAATTAGACATATAGATTTTAAATTTGGTATGAATCACAGTCACTACCATCAACTCAGGAACAGGTCCTTAATCCACTTTTGCTGTGTGTAGTGTAATCAAAACAACAGTTTTAAGTGCTTCTTCCCATCTCTCTCCCACTTCCATTTCCAAATTCAATGTATTTGTTCAAATAGCTAAGTCATCTCCTTAAAAACAATAGACGGGGATTCATTTGGAAACAGTTACCTCTGTTTCTCTAGTGCCTCTAAGTAACCTGGTATATTTAGTTTTTATTTTTATCACTGCATGACTGAGATGAAATCACCAAGTTTATCACAGGCTAAGAGCACACAGAGGGTAAGTTAATGTAATTCAGCTGATGCACAGTAAGTTTCAAGATACACGGAAAAGTTACACTGGACTAAACTCAGGTGTAAATTCCTATTACTATTCATAAGACCACAATTCCTGCTGGGATAACAGGGTCTTCTGGTTTAGTTTAAGGTATTTAGGGAAAAGGTAACACTAAACTGAAAAAGTCAGCATGGGTAGGGAGCGTATAACTGATTAGACATTCATATGCAGGCAATTCCCTTTTGAAGATACAGCCAGGGACACTGGCTGCTGGCCTGGGGAGCAGGCTGGAGACACCCATCATCTCCCCAGCCAGCTGTCTTGGTGGGAGGGATCATCAATGCCAGCCACTTCATACCACTCCCTGGTGGAAATAACTCTACTGAATACATTTACAGGAACACTCCTACAGTTCTTAAAGCAAATTTGTCTGAGATAGCTCAGACTATCCATTTAAAAACTGTTTAAATTTGCCCAGTTGGCTCTGTCAGAAGCCTATTAGACAGCACTCTTGCAAAATGCTCTCCTTCAGAGCAGTAGTAAAGAGCATTTGAGGATGGTGACCTCGTCCTTTGACACAGATGGATTGGGAAGGAAGTGGAAAGGAGTGAAAAGAGCAACTCCTCCCCGGGTTTCTAAATAATTGTGCAAAAGGGCTAAAAAAAGCACTTAGTCTTACTATAGAGAAACAAAACCCGGTACCCTGAATGAGCAGAAACCCTTCTAGCTCTGCTGCTGTTTGCTTCACATTGCCATTTGGTTTCTCTTTTGGATTAATCTGTGAAATATCATCATTGACCAAGCACAATAACCGAGACCCAGCAACAAAAGCACAAGTATCATGGGAACTATCAAGAACCTTTGGAGCAAAAAGCCCTGTACTCTTTCTAAAGTAGCAGGAAATAGACCCGTCTACTATTGTGTTAGTGTTCTAGAGGAGCCTCCGAGGTTGGCTTTCTTTACCAGTAAGACAGGATATTGTTTACCCACTGTAACTGCATGTTAGAATTATAGCTTACTGTCAGATAACTTAGCAGTGGTGCAAATTTAAACTGACATGCAATATCACAAGAGGGCCATAAATAATTAGGAAAGAGAATCACATAATATATTTGCACTTAGTACATGTAAATACATAGCGAAAACATTTCAAGTTGACAAAATGGCTCTGAACATCTCAAAATGGCTTTTCTTCTTTTTTCATAGATGAATAGTTCCGCCGATTGAATTTTGAGATACTACTGAAGATACAAGAAAGGTGAGAAGTCAAAAAAGAAAGGTGGTAGGACTAGGGCAACACAAGGCAATAAAGCCACGCACAGATTATGAAACAATAAGCTGAGGTGGGCTGCTCCAGCTGCTGAAGGGATCTGTAGGCAGTGCTGGAGCCAAGCCCTTGGACAGATGTAGANAGAAAACTTTAATTTGCTAAATAACATTAGATACTGGCAAGAAAAGTAATAATTAAAGTAAGTCTCAAGACATGTCTCTTGTTCACTGTGCACTGTTCCTCCACTCTGAACAGAGTATTGCCTGTGCCAGCGTAGCGAAGAGCTGTCTCTGAAGTCCAGTTAACATCTTTTTATCTCTCTCCTCCCCACTGTCACTAGATCTGGGGAAAAGATTGGTTTTTAATCCTTCCTGCTGCCACCGACAAATACGCCATAATAACTCAGTCCCTGCATCTGGGAAGTAATGTGTAACAGCATATAAAGCAAAGCAAATTACCTCCCAACTGAAGCAATGAGGCACCCAAGAGGGTAGAACAATACGAACTTTATCCTTGGCCTGTTCCTGAGCTGATGGAGATTTATAACACCTCTTGCTAAAAGCCAATGTGCAAACCCTTTATCTAAGTCCTTAACACAGTATGGAGTAACGGTGGAGATGCTAAATTCTACGACACAGCCTATCTGACTGCATGTCCTGCGACGCAAAAAGAAAAGATATATGAAAAAATATATATTCTATATCTTGGACAAAATATTAGTAAATATGCTAATGGCCTTCAAATATATGTAAGACTGTTGCAAAGAGAAAGGCAATAAATTGTTCTCCGAGTACAAATGAAAATAAGACGAGAAAACTGCAACAAAGAAAAGATTTAGAAAGACATTAATAAAACTTTCTAAGGACTGGTAAGTCATGTAGGGAGGTTGCGAAGTCTCCGTGAAAACAGGTTAGACGAATAAGCTGTCAGGAATGGCTTAAGCATTTCTGATTTTCCCTGAGGGCAAAACAAACTTTCAGGATCCCTTCCCACCCAATATTCTATGATTCTACAGAACATGCTAGCAGCTGAACGAAAGGGACAGGAGCCCTGCCAATTCCACATGGAAACACAGATGAACTCAGTGTTTCCTGTCTGCAAATTGTAGGATCCTAATAAAATCCTTTCACAGCCACGTGCATTAATTAATGGTATGATTCTACTGAAAGGATCTAAAGAAACAATTGCAGTAAGAAGGTCCAAATCACGGCTTAAGAAACATTTGCAAAGAGTATTATTTATCTATCAGGAAAAGGAGACGTGAGTTCAGTGTTTCCGAAAGGCTGGCAGCACCCAAAGAGCCAGCGCGGCTGCATTCACCACTCCAGCGGGGAATGGCAGGATGAGGTACTGCAGCACTAATGAGCTTCAGGCTAGGCCTTGTTAGACAACTTCTCTGAGCAGTTCATTTAGGAGACTAATTTGGCCTTTAATTGACTGAGCTCATGCCTTTGGCTGACAATTGTTATTTTGCATGTAGATACCCGGCTGTTTCATGCAGGTTGCACGCACTGCCACTACTTCTGGACCGAGATTGCTGATTCCCTGCAGAATTCACGGTGATCACAACCATTAGAATGAACAGCTAAATACAGCTTTTGGCAGCCAAATTTCTGTTTCATTGCTGTCAGAACTTCAGTTATCATGATTGGGCTATAATTTTCAGGCTGGTAAAACCTCAATTGTCATGTTTGGAGTTTCTTTAATGTTTACTATAAATGCACGAGTTTGATTTGTGTAGAATGGAGCGACTCGCAGTGGCTCAGGGATATGGCAAAGAGCTTCACATATTTCACCAAAATTCTGTTTGGCCTAGAGGGGCATTACAATTCTAGATAAAGAATGCGCTTTTTTATACAGAAGTAATTTGTAATAGAATGTTCCAAAGTAATTCAGTGTAAAAGATGAACTAAAACAAAAGCAAAAAGATCTTTGCCGCCCCACCATAGGAATTAATTCACATTCCGAAAACACATGGAATTGGAAGAGTCTGATTTGACACATTTTGCAAAATATATTGTGGGTGAAAGCAGGGGAAGGAAGCATTTCTGTTACTATTAATCTTGAGCAGGAGGCCTAGAGGTGAACCACTTAAGTTTCCTTTCAGTAATCCTTTGAGCTGCCTAGGATCCTTACATAGTCTCAGGGAGCAGAAACATTTGTGTAAATCATATCTAGTAACAAACCAAATTCCAGCAAAAGCTCTTTGATGAACAACAAAAAAGAGACTGCTGAAATCTGTTTCCTTTAAGTAGGACAGTTTGGATTATTTGGAGGCATTTGAACATTTGGAAAAGCCTGTGAAGAATCTGAAAATAACATATTTCCTAAAACAAAAGATAAAATTGCACCCTTTTTGGGTCATATAATTTTGACACGTGGTTGCACCCATGGACTAAGCAAATACATTATGTGTGAGGTCCTGGTTTTCCATTCAGATTTGGGGGTTTGGTAAATGCAAATGACAGAAGAAGCCGGCACGAATGCACTGGCACCAACTGGCATCTTTGCAAGTCACCTCGTTGCAAAGAACGAGAGATTTGGGACTCTTCGTCACCTTAACCAGGGAAGGCTCCTGGTGCTAAGTAAGTCTGTTACATGTTATGTATCGGTCACGTTTTCAACTTAAGGCTGAGAAACTACAAGCGCTGAAGAAGCCAAGGAAGAAATACAACATTTGAGCATGTTTACTGTACAATGAAGGGCTATTTTATCTCAATCAAATAAAACAACAAGAGGACTGCAAATCTGATATTGAAATAAATCCAATTTACTCTCATGTAATTGCTTATTTGATTCTCAAATACGACATGAAGTTAGAAAACAAATTGATATTCTGTCACTTCTGTTTCAGTAAACTTAACTCAAACAAGTTGCCCTTTAGGTGCATCTTGGATGGAACAGTACTTGATCTTCATCCCAAGCAAATCAGTGTATTAAATTTGTTTGAAAAATTATTACCCAAACCATGACGCCTTTTCAGACAGTGTTTGAACTGCATACTAAAATGACTGAATTTCCCCTGAAAGCCAGCACAAGCACAGAGAAGATGAAGTACTGTAGTATATCCTCCCTCTGCAAGAAAATGTATCAGCAGTAAAGGGTCAATATAAGCTCAGACGAACAAAGTAGACAGAAACTGCTGAAGTCTTGTGGGCATGGGCCATCTTCCTCCTCCTTCCTCCCGGCCAAAAAAAAAGACAGTTTTATATGGCATTGATGTGCTCCAAGCATTTAAAAAATAGCAAGTTATATGGACACTATACTGTCTCAGCTGTTGTCAAAATACTTATATCCAGCACCAGAATCCACAGTGGGTGAAGTTAGTAAATGGAAAGGTGTTAAAAACACAAACCCAAAGGAATAATTAAGGAGGGGGAAAGGGGCGGGGAGGGGGGAGGAGGAACACCCTTTCTGCTTGAATGTTTTCAGAGGTTGAAAATGTCTACTTGAATAAAAAGAGATCACTATTCCCAGTTCAGACAAAAAATTGCGGTGAGATTGTTTAGCGTGGCTGGCAAGGTCAGCAGGACAGGCTGGCTGACACTGCCACCGCGCACCTTCAGGAAAGGTCGGCAGCAGCGACTGAAACAGCCTGTAGAACTTCTGGCCTATAGAACTATTCCCCTTAGGGAATAATCTTCATCATCTGTAGTTTTAAGGTCAAATCAAGGCAGGTTTCGGAAAAAAAAAAAAACCTGAAAGGTCCAAGACGTAATTAATTCATGTCTGTTCAAGCTGAGAGAAGATTACAAAAATGGTCTGGTCCCTGCTTATCTTTTTTTTTTATTTATTTATAAACATAGGGAAAAGGTTCTTCTAGATAGATTACCATTTTTAGTGATATGTTTTACTTTAATTATGAGGAATTACAGATTAGTTTATATGCTTAAATTTACAACTACTAAAATTACAGAAACAACTATTAATAACACGATGATGAGGTGGGACAAGTTAAGAGTGTGGCACTAAGTACTGATGGGCACGGGATGCCACTTTGTTGGAACTGAGAACACTAACTGAGAACTTCCAGAGCAATCCAATTCCACCTTTTCAAGAATTCTATTACTGTATATTTATACTCTGTATACAATAGCCATAACAACCTCTAAAACATTTAGATTTGATGTAATATGCCCTGTTTCCCCTGGTATTGTACTCTTGACCTTTAGATAATAAATGACATTAGTTTTCCAGGCTTGTCAAGACATGTCTCTAGGAGGATCTGTGGGTAACATCCAGATGACCCTTCCTTCCATCTTTATGTACTCCTTGAATAAGAAGTCTGATGCCATATTCTTCGCTAACAGGATCATTTCATTCAGATTTCACTGTGATTCTACATTTTCTGGTTTACATCCTGTATTCTTCTGGCACATGTTTGCCTCTAAATAAATTTAGCCTATTACATACAGAGGGAGAATGAGATACTTTTCCATGCAAAATATTTGTGTGCCAAAAGACTGTCAGAAAGCGCTAGAAGAATCTTTAATTCAGTGTGTAGATTCAGTTAAAACTTCTCTTTTTTTGCTGTGCTAGGTGTGATGTCAGGTCAGGAGACAGCACTCATTTATACTACTGTCATGACTCTCGCGGCTGATACCAGCATGACTGTAGAGGGGCGTAATACAAGAAGACGTGGTTGAAGACACAAAAGATCCACCTGATCTAGCGATTGCTCAGCTTCCTATGTACTTTCATGACAAACCTCCTTTTTGCGCTGCTAATAAGTCACTGTCATATTTCAGGCTGAAACTCCTCAGGCTTGTAAGTTCTAAATGAACATAAAGCTGAAGTTCTCACAGAGATACATCCAGGCTTCCAGCTGAAGACTAACATTGATCAGTCAAGGGTACAAAACACGGCGAGCAGAATGCTGTTACTATAGTGAGCACCACAAAAATCAATGCATGTGAGATGGGAATCCATCTATTGAGGCTGGTAGATTGCGATGAGACCTTGCTTTCTGGTCCTGTCTGCAGGAACTAGGGGCAATTTAGTGAGCCAACTGGGAGCTGGGGGGAAAGAGCACTCAGCCACATGTTACAATAATGTTGTCCAGAGGAAATGAAGCATGGACATTGTGAATAAGCTAAGCTGTTAGCCTTGAAATTGTTTATTTAGATTACTGTGGGAATTGTTAATGTAAACGTTAGCAGTATCCTCAATTGAACAGTTTGTATTAAGCAGAAAGTAATCTTTAAGTTCCACCAGAGGAAGTAAAAGTTAAGTGACTCCGAGGACACTGTGAGGAAGGTAAAAGCAGCCATCATACTTGATGGATCTCAGTGATGTGTCTGTCTACACAGCATACAAGTTACGGTATGAAGGTACTAGTTTTGGTCCCAGAAATAACCTTGTCACTCCAGTGCAGTGACTTATTCAAGGCAGTCTCAAAGGAAAACAAATGCCAGTGGGATGTGGCTATCCAGCTCACTTAGACTTCCAGAAAAAACCCAAACATTCTGCAGGGTTTTTCTCCATCTGTGTCTTCCAGCATTCTCCACAGTCACTTCCAATGCAAGACCTTCCCTCCCAACGCCATTAGCTTTAGCTCCGACTACAACCCTCCACAGCCAGATCAATGGCAGCCTCTTCATCTAACGATCGCAGCGAGGCTTATTCTGTGAATGCCTTCTGCTTGCGGCTCTGGAATATGCTTCTGTAGATCATTTGTGCCAGAAAGATTAACTAGAGGAATATCTGTTTAAAGTGGATACTAATGGGGCATAAAGGCAGCAAAAATGTCAGAGTGCTCACAGAGCTAGTTACAGCTCAAAACATTTATCAGAACAGTCGTGTCACCTGTAATTCCCGTGGGCTAATTAGAGACCCGGCAGCTGTGCCGCTGCCCGCACAGCCGTCAGCTTGTCAGTCCCTGTACGGACCCAACCCAGAGACTCAACCCGACAGCCCAGGGACAAACAGGAGATCAATTACCCATAACTTTTTTTTAAACAAGGACACAGTGGATCTTATTCGAATGCATTTTTAATATTTCCTGTGTGTTCTTGCATCACTGAAAGTGATGATTTGTACATCAAGTAATTCTCTAACCAAAAAAGGAAGGTAGCACAAATCCCACGCGTCTGAAATACGATCTACTAAAAAAAGTAAAATTAAAAGAAATGCTATCCAGTTTTCTAGAATTTAGGGCGAAATTCTGCTGAGTTACGCAGATACAAGGCATTCCATTGAAACCAGGCAGTTAGCACAGCTTTACTCAGTATGAGGAATAACAACTTATTTCACAAGATCTTCCTAAAAATCTAAAAATCAGAACCTGTGAAAGTAACTCTCTAAAACTGGGTGAAACATTTTCAACAAATCCCCCCTTCCAAAACACAATCACTGTCTCTGATCAGGAGTTTTCTGCAAGCAAACCACTTTTTCTTCTCAGTTTACTCTTCACAATTACTTAACAAATGGATTATTGCAACTTGTTTCACTGACAGAATTTGTGCTTTGCAATTGATTATCCTTGGGGAGAACATCCCGTGGGAGAGCCACGAGGCTCACAAAGAAATCAGGACCCATGTATGAGTGCCTCCAAGTGTAAGCAAACATCCATTTACATTTGCACATGTAGCTACAGCCCTTCTAATTAGGGCCATGGATTTACCTGTATAAATAAGCATAGGGCAGCATTACTTCCAAAAGAAATCAGTGACCTGAAGAACTCTCTTTCCCTTATTTCATCCCATTGTAGACCTATAAGTGTTGATAATTATTTTAATAGTAACAAAAATAAAGAAAGAACAAATCCCAAAGAAGTGATTTGTAACACGTAATGACGTGTAAACTTGTGCCACTGGAACAAGGGTTTGGACGAGCTCTTCAGGCTGGAAGAAACCGATATTGCCATGTCACTGGCAGAGCACTGGCCTTGGCGCAGGAGTCCTACCCAGGACCCGGCCATTAAAGGTCACTGGATTTAAATCAAGTTTTGTCTCCAGCCCAACCAGCCTAGTTTCTGCCACCAGGATTTTGCAGAAGGTCACAGGTGGGGCAGAGGACAGAGGTATGATGGAGAGACATCCAAGGGGAATAAACAGAGCAGGAGAGAGATCAGAAGACTCAGAAGCTGGGGTGAGTTTGGTTAAATGACCACTTTTTTTTTTTTCTTCTTTTTTTTTGCATTTAACCAGAAATCTTCAGTTTAGAACTCAACTGAGAAATTTTGTATAACATGGGAACAGAACAAAACCAACGTCTTTGGGCCCATTATGCAGTTGTTTGTTTATCAAGACATTGTTTTTTTAAACTGTGGAATAAATACCTGTCCTGATTTACATCTAATACAGTGTATTACATTTTAAATTTTTCTTCTGTGCTCACTACAGTCCTTTCATCCCCACTATCGTTATGTTAATGATATAGTGAAATGGCATTGATTTCAAAGCTCTCATTTTCTGCCTGGCTCAAAAAAATAGATGAAAAGCCTACAACCTGATTTCTCCCCCTGAAACAGATTACTTTTGGCCTGCCCTACAACATACGGACTAGGAGCAAAGGTGAAGCATCAGGAGCTCACCGGAAATGGGAGTGGAGGGACGACAAACAACCCACAAAAAAGAAGAATGACAACAACAAAAAGACCATCTGAAGGAAGAAATGCAATAAAATTTGAGCAAAATTATCCCTTGAGTAATGCTGGATGAAATCCAGACTAAAATCACTCAACAGTGGAGCTGTTCCAATTCATGCCACAGTAATATCAAAATACTTCCTTCTCTATAAACATCCTTTAATTCTTTATGGAAAATGGAAGAGTACCACATGTAACAAGTGTTCTAAAGCGGCATGCTGAGCACCAAATGTGAACTATAATTCATAATTCATGCTCAATTAATCGTAACTTATAAGGAATAGCTCTGTTAATGCTTCTGCTAACTACCTAACCTATTTTGAGAGAAGCAGCCAGAATTTTAGTTGTTGTGACTTGCTACTGCGAGTGACAGACTGTGTATACCTTGGCAGCTGTCAAAGACAACAGCCTTCCCTCAAAGAAGAGAAAAAGCGAAGCGATTCTCAGAATTGCAAAAGGCTAAGAAAAGCTCTGAATGAGAAGCAGAAATGAAAGTACACGAGGGTGGAGAACATCATCTGCTCTTGTGTAAATCCACTGAAAACCAGAGGAAGGAACCCTACGTAATCCAGAGCCTTGGGTCAAGTCAAGACTTAAATAACCTTAATTTAGCAAATGAGCAATTTCCAAGTGACACAACTGAAAGAGGAGAAGTCTGGTATCTCCAGATCTTGTTCTGGAGTTGCTTTTACATGACACTCAGAGAGCAAATCCTCTTGATTTAGGAGGAGCAGCTTTACCTTCAAGCGCTGGTATTTCTGACAGTCAGGAGGAGTTAAAACCAGACTGGCTCGTTGCTCTACGCCAGTCAGATTCTGACAAAGAGAAAACTGAAGTGAGACTCGTTAAGGCCACGCACACAGCTGACGGCCCTGGAATCATCCTCTCTGCCCCAGGACACGTTTATGGATATTAAAAAGCTGGACTTTACAGTTCACAACTCCTCAGCCGTATAAGCTGGCAAGAAGAGCAGTGACTTAATGAAACCCTGAGATCCTTGGGTGTAATTTGTGTCAGGCATCTGTCACGGATAGGTGGGGATATTTTAGAATTGCCCAGCACATATTTAAGTAAATGTTTATGCTAGAAAACTTACATATATAAGTACCATAATAAGAGAGGAGAATTATACACAGAACTCTCTGCTGTGTTTCTCCCAATAAAATTTGGCCTATTCATCCCTGCCAATTGAAACTTAGGGCCAACATGGAATATATTTTTCAAACTTCTTGCAATATCGTTCCAGAAGTCTCCCGCAGCCCCCAGTATTTCAGGGCTCTCCAGCCAGGAGTTCAGCTAATCGTATTCCAGCCTGTCCTCGCTGGACTTGGAGGTGCTCTCTTTTTCCTCCCTCTCCACCTTCTCATGTTTAACAGCTATTTTCCATCTCAAACCAGTAAAACCTGCCACGGAAAGCTGAGCTCAGCATTAGTAGAACGCCATTCTTGGAAAATCTCTTGGAAAACTATTAAAACAGGTAACGGGGCGCTTTTCTCCCGGGAATACCGATTCCTGGCTGGTAGGACCATCCCGAGAGCAGGAGGCGGGGGGAGCCGGGGCGGGCCGCGGGAACGGCCCACAGGCGGCAGCGCTGCCGCTGCTGCGCCACCAGCGGGAACGGGCCGGGCCGGGCCGGGCGGCCCCGGACCGCGAGGGAACCGCCCGGNTTTTTGTAATTTAAACCACTCACATTTCAGAACACTGGCTTAAATTTAGGGAAACATTGTGCTTTACAAGACTTCATGCACTCAGATCCCAGGCTGTCACTGTACAAAAATAAAATAAAAAATAACGCACTTTACAAAAAGAACATTTACGTTACTGTTCCTGTTTTACCAGCAGAGAAGCTCAGATACACGGGGGAAAGCAATTTGCCCAAACTACCTCAGGCAAAGACAGAAGACCCGAGAGGTTTTGCGCTCCTGTCCAGCTCCAGCGGTCCTTCGCACGTGGGACGGGTGGAGAAACCCCCAGCGGAACTGACCATCGGGTCGTGTCTATTTTAGGGCGCACGAGGCCCAGCTCTACGGGCCTGTGCGAGTCGGGCGCTGCTTTGGGAGCACACCCCACCCAGCCCCGCTTCACTCTTGCCCATCTTCCTCGCCAAACACAGGATTTCCTTTTGCTCTGCGGCTCTACGCCTTTTGAAAGGGGAAAATGAAACCTGCAGCTATTGCAGCATGTGTCTAATTTCTCATCTCAATATGTCAAAAAGCTTTTTACCTCAAATAAAAGTGTCGTATTCACATGCAATATCCGTCCCGGTGCATCACCCCCCCTAACTGGGAGGTGGGAGAGCTGTCTGACTCCTGCTCCCAATCACCGTGGCCACAGCCTGCCCCGACAGTGCTGGAGCTTGGTGCCCAGCGGCAGGCGAGGAACAGCCACCCTGCGCCGGGACCAGCCTCCGCGCTCGGCTTGGGCAAGAAACGTAAAGCTGGCGCAGCCCCTGGCCCGTGATGGTTCGGGTGGCCGGCGAGGCCAGAGTCCTTCCCCAGGACACAGGCTGCCTATCCCATCCTTGTTGTAACTTCAACTGAAGAAGCCAGTTTACACTTAGATTTGGCCTTGAAGAGGACAGAAATCAGGTTTTCCTCTAATGCCGCGATGTCAGCAGCCGCGGCAGGCAGAGAGCTCAGCGCTCGCAGGGTACCCGCTGCCCTGCTACGCGGGATTCCTGCGCAGCGATGCAGGATGGGCAAGAGCAGAGCTGCCCCCCCCCCGAGACAAACCTGGGGCCTTGTCTACAGTCACTGGGATTTTTTTTCCTCTGTTCAACAATGAAAGTACTTGCAACAGCCTGATCCTGAAAAAATACCCACGCATGAATAAGTTTACTCAAATTCACAGTCCCACAGAATCCAATTAAACAACCCCAAAGCATGAAGTTATTCATGTATTCAAGGCTATGGACAGCTGGGTCCAACATTTATTTTGGTCGGGTGCCAGTTACAGTAACCATCCCTTTATCTGCACTCTGTTTCTCAGCTATACAATTAAAAGTTAAATTCAAACCATCCTATTCCCAGTGGACCCTCAAGGATGAAACTTTTATAGGTCTTTAAATACATTATGTATCAACTACTTGTGCCTGTTTTCTAGCAAATCTCCCATGGATTCTAGGGGAAAGCACAAACCAATGAATTATGTATTCAGGATTTTGTGCCGATCTCAGTGTGTAATTGTTACAGTGTTCACAATAAAAGGAACATAGCTATTTGATAATTAATTACACTCTAATTGCATTCACCTGGGAAAAATAGATAGCACTAAGAGGCAAACAGAGGTCAATAATATTAATATAGTTGATCACTAATCTTGCATATACAAGTACCAATTAGTTAAGCAGAGTGAAACAGAGTCGGTGATAATTTGCATGAGGAATTCTGAATGTAGAGATAAATGAAACACACAGAAAATAAGAGGAATGCAGCTACCAACTTAAACTGAAATAGTAATCTATTTTCCTTTTTTAAAGTTATATCTAAAGAATGTCACCAAGGGATGTCAGGTTACATTCAAGGCCTCTGTGTATCCGGGAAGTCAATCTTACCTCCGTGTTACTTCCCCTTTAGTGTAACAAAAGGCAAAGGCTTGGTGCGTTGTGGTTCAAAAGGGAACGCAAGCGGGAGACATCAATAGATGTGAAGTGCTGGGAACAGCAACAGTCCAAAGCACAGCGAGGATATTTATTGAATCTGGCTCTAAAGGGGGCAGCTGTACCTACGCCTCTCTCCACACTGGTATTCCCATACAAGCCCTGCACATGGCTGCACATCCAGATCTTTAAGTTCAGTGCAATGACCGGACCGCGCTGAGCATTAAACACACGCAGAGCTGGTTTATGGGGTTAGAGCTTAAAGGAGAACAGATGGAGGCTGCAGCAGTTTGGTACTTCTTGTACCTATCAGTTAGTCAGCAGAGAAAGCAAAGGAGGCATAACGCTGGCAAGGAAGGGTACCTGTGCTGCTGGGGTGCCTCCCTGAGCTCTTTGGCAGGAGGTTCCCAGCACCACTCACCCAGATACCAGGTGATGGGATGAGCAAGCACATGGAAACAGCACTCCTCCTCAGTACTTTCCACACAAGGCTGCTTTGTGCTCTGTCCAGACAGCGATTCTCAGCAGCAATAACAATACAGCAGGGTCGAGTTGGAGGCCTGTAACCAGTGGTGTCCCCCAGGGGTCAATCCTCGGACCAGTATTGTTTAACTACTCATCAGCGACCTGGACGAGGGGACAGAGTGCATCCTCAGCAAGTTCACTGATGATACCAAACTGGGAGGGGTGGCTGACACCCCAGAGGCCGAGCTGCCATCCAGCGTGACCTGGACAGGCTGGAGAGCTGGGCAGAGAAGAACCTCATGAGGTTCAGCAAGGACAAGCGTAGGGTCCTGCACCTGGGGAGGAAGAATGTCAGGCACCAGTATAGGTTAGGGGTGGAGCTGCTGGAAAGCAGTTCTGAAGAAAAGGATCTGGGGGTCCTGGTAGACAGTAAATTATCCATGAGCCAGCAATGTGCCCTTGTGGCCAAGAAGGCCAACGGAATTCTGGGCTGCATAGGGAAGAGTGTGGCCAGCAGGTCCAGGGAGGTCATTCTCCCCCTCTGCTCTGCACTGGTGAGGCCACAACTGGAATACTGGGTCCAGTTCTGGGCTCCCCAGTTCAAGAGAGACAGGGAACTACTGGAGAGAGTCCAGCGTAGGGCAACAAAGATGATTGAGGGACTGGAGCATCTCCCTTATGAGGAAAGGCTGAGAGAGCTGGGACTCTTTAGCCTGGAGAAGAGAAGGCTGAGGGGAGACCTTATTTATGTTTACAAGTGTCTAAAGGATGGGTTTGAGGAGGATGGAGCCAGGCTCTTTTCAGTGGTTCCCAGTAACAGGATGAGGGGTAATGGGCACAAGCTGGAACATAGGAAGTTCCGATCAAATATGAGAAGAAAATGTGGAATCCCCTTCCCTGGAGACTTTCAAGACCTATCTGGATGCAGTCCTGAGTAATGTGCTCTGGGCAATCCTGCTTTAGCAGGGGTTTGGACTAGATGAACTCTAGAGGTCCCTTACAACACTGAAATTCCATGATTCCATGATTTTTGTGGGGTCCAAGGCAGGCTTAGGGCTGCAGCAGCAGGTTAACCCCTGGGAGGAACAGGAGAGCTGATACCTGCCCACCTCCGCAGCTGGAGACTCTGCCTGATAGAAAGTGGCAAATTTCTGGTCTCACACTCCCACAGAGCTTCTCTCCACCTTCTGGAGTCCAGCTGTGCCATACTAACATATGTAAGAGAGATGGAAAACCAGGTCTATTTGCTTTTACATAATGACAACCAGATGCTACAGGGTAACTTGGCCTAGAGATGGCTGGAAACTGGCTGTCGGCTCAGGGAAAGCACACGCGGAGAGGAACTAACTGCTGGTGAAACTTTATTACTTAAGGATGGTGGGGCCCTGATGTTTCATCTCACAGAGGGGAAAAAAAATAGATGGAAACAGCCTTAACCGCCACTGATTCATAGGATATTGCACTAAACCACAAAGAGAGGTAAATTTTGGGCTGCTATTTTGAGGGCTCTTGTTCATCTTCAGGACACCAAAGCTTTCCCCCAGCTCTGGGACTCTGTGTGGCTGCTAGATAAAAAAGAATATGCAGGAAGTCACAGTCATTTCACAAACAGCAACGAGGAACCTGTTCTATTTGATTACAGCACATTTTTAAAACGACAATTTCTCATTAAAGCCCCCATCTGAAAGCCATCGAATGAAGAAGAGCAGGCTGTCCGGCACGAGGCTGGGATCACGCCCTGGCGAAGTGCCTAAAACACAGCTGTTAACGAACTGCAAGAATCCCAGTGTGCCCTTGTTGGTGGGATCCATAACTGGAACTGATTACAGGCACAGCCATGTACATCCCAGATCCTCGGGAACGTTATTCTCCCACAACAGTTCTAACCTTGAAGATAACGTGAGCTCTCTTGTCAGTCATCTGCCTTACAATAAGTCTACATCCTTATGTATTCTCTCTGCCAAAAGGCAACTTTTAAAATGCTATAAAATAAAACTGTGTACAAATTAAACAGTCAACACATTTTACTGCTTCTCAGTAACTAAAATGCTTTCACTATGTTATGCAATCTATAACTGCTGAAATTACTTTCATGTGTGTTTATAAGTCTTCCTATATTTTCTCCTCATTACTCCAAATACATTTTAAGAGCTTGTTAAGATAGATTTGTTGGTGTTTTGTATCTAGCTGACTGTGCATGTTAAAGGCTTTGAGTGTGACTTTCCCAACTTGAAACACACTATTTTTCACGCTGCTTGTTAAAACACGTACCTTTCCAACCGTGTACATTAATTGGCTTGTCTAGGGAAACAGGACTCAGTTTATGAAGTCTGTCATCCTGCTTTGTAGCTTAATTATAAAATAAAATTATTTTCCTTCCCCCCAGTCAGACTATTTGCTCTGGATACTTTTTTCTTCCCCGTGCTGCTGTTTTAAATTCCAGGGTTCTGTGACTGATCCGTGAGGTCCTACTTAGTGGCTGGTCCCAGGGCTGGTGGTTAATGCAACGTTCGTTAGCAAAGCTGCACGCACTGGGGGGGTCCTACACCGCACTTGTAAGTATTTGAGTCTGAGATATGCCGAAGAAGAATAACGTTTAATCTAAAAGTCAGCCATTTATAATAAAGTCAAAGGACTATTTTAAGTTATTGTATGTTGACTTGTGATGTTCTACACATACCCAGTCACTCTACGGCACAGCAGGGGCTGCCACGTACCCAGAAACCGCACAGCTCAAACATGATTTCCAGGTAGAAAGAGACAGCAAACCTGTAGAAAACAGAGGTGTAGTAACTCTTCCCAGAACTAACCCTCCGTGACAGGAATGACATCAGGCTCCGTTGAGATGGATGCTCTGAATAAAGTGCCTCTAATTGAAGATACCACCCTTAACTCTGCTGGGATTAGTCCCAGGGGTTTTCTTCAATAGCAGAGTCCGTCCTTGGGAGGCTGTGGCACAGCCAGGAGCCCAGAGCAGCCCAGATTAGACCGTCCATGGCACAGGTGAACCCTGGGGGCTCACTGCAAACCATGAAGCTGGAGGACAAAATCACAGTCTCAGCAGCTGTAGTCCACAGCACAACTCCCACCAACTTCAGAGGCACCAGGGACTTCCCCAGGGGAAAAAAAAAGCGCTTTATTTCTACCAACCAAAATCTAACATACTAAAGAAGGGATTTAAAAAATATACAGAACTATAAAGAGATTCCATGAAAATTAACTTTCTTTGCTATGCCATCCTAGTCATGATCTAAATCCACAGTTCCCACCCAGCAAGTCTCAGCTCCCAAAACTTCCTCTCCCCTGGTAGGTTGAATTGAACGCAACTCTTCAACAGTGGAGCGTTGTAAAATAGCAGGAACCCGAAGCACTATAAAACTTGTAAAATACCTAGGAATGCTAAAACTTTCTTCATTCTCTGACACACTGAGTACTGCACATTTTAGAGGTCTAATCCTATTAAATCATAAGCCAGAAACTTGACTCCCTGCTACCTAATCAATACCCACAATCATTTACAGCTCCAAAGTGCTTTTCCATAGCCCTGAAGAGTTTTTTAGGATGGATAGGAAAGTACAGATATGCTTCACTCACATGATTTTTTTTTCTCCAGTATTTATGCTTTAAAAAGCGCTCATCATTTAGGAAAAAAAAGCAAGGGATACAAATGGAACATGGTATTTTTCAGATTTACATAGAGCCACAATAATTTCAGAAATCAAAATTATCAAACCTCACAATACACATGCTACTGTAAACTTTGCTTCTCATCACACCAAACTTAATTTCCCTTTACAAAGGGATCAATCTTAACCAAGACACAGGTCTTCCAGCAAGCAGACCCCTCTATAAAAATATTCAGGTAAAAATCCTTACTTTAAGAAAGGCAGCAGGATCCTCAAAATTCTCACTTCAGACTGAGCCAGCCCACGCCCTCCCATGATGGCAGGAAGGCCATATGTGCCAAGGAGTTATTGGCATCATCTGTAACCAGGCATTCTGTTAATGATTTAGGAAATCTGTTAATGGAAAATTAATTGGAATCAAGATCAGCCAATTGCCCAGATTTCCCCCTTGATTAACACACCCACTTATCGACAGGATGAATTACAAGTTGTGCCATTCACTGATGTAGCTGAGCCCTAGAGAACTTGTCAGTGTGTGTGAAGTATGGTGGCATTTAAGGTGTCCAAGAACCGTCCTGTGCCAGGAGGGCTCGCAAGGCTGGAGGTACCAAAACAGTAACTGAGCAGGAGAGGGAAGGTCTGTCCCGTGCTGTGCCTGCCTGAGGCCCGGGATGGAGCTGATGGCTCTCAGCTGCTTCGTTTCAGGCTTCTCAGTTCTGCATTCTCATCTGGAATGACAGGATGGTGGCACACAGGGCATAGGACTGACTATGAGCTGGACAAACACAGCACCTGGACTAGCATTGGGGAAGTACTTGGTGGGAAA
The DNA here is from genome assembly GCA_013400135.1 of Rhinoptilus africanus. Taxonomy (NCBI): domain Eukaryota; kingdom Metazoa; phylum Chordata; class Aves; order Charadriiformes; family Glareolidae; genus Rhinoptilus; species Rhinoptilus africanus. The sequence continues at coordinate 825,687 of VXBO01001564.1, read as the reverse complement.
GGTTCACTAAGCGAAGTCCAGCGCAGCATGTGGTGCCAGGGCTACGGCCACTAGGGCTCAGGCTGGCAAGGTCTGATCGCTAATAAATCCTCACACCTTGCTTTGCCAGCATTTGCGCTATCAGAGACAGCCTGTAGACAGCACGTCTGCTCAGTCTTTGCTCTTTTTTCCCCTCTCTTTTTCCTTTTTCTTCCCCTCCCCCTGTGAGCAGCAAGTGCTGGTATTTCTCCTGTGATCATGGCTAGGGTCAAATTTTCCTCTTTCTTACATGTATAACTGTGGAGGCCTCCTGGTGAAGTCATTGAACTTGGATTAGTGCAAGGCAAATGTGGAATCAAACCAGGTCAGCCAAGGCCCATCAGAGCTGCTGGGCTGAGCACCCAGCCCCCAGGAGTGCTCAGAACCCCGAGCTCCCTCCTTTGTCCCACTGCATCGTCCAAATGCCACTTCAGAGCACGCCTGAAAATGCCCCCAGCAAACGCCAACAGGTAAGCGGATAGTCCCTTCCTTAGTCCTACAAGTATTAACCAAATTGTTTCTGAATACAACCCAGATGGGATTGCCACAGGCATTCAGGCTTGGCCTAATGCTGCTCCACCACCACAGAAGAGCACGCGTTGCTATGATAGCCTGCAGTTGGCCATGTAACTGAAGGCAGTCTGAATTCAGTGCTTTACATTTCCGCATTAAAGACAGTAAATGCTAATGAGGGAGCCTGTAGCTGCTTGGGCTGGTCTGTAACGTGGAATGACAGGTCCCGGAGGAGAAGATCAGCCTGTCCTCTAACACAAGTCTGGCCGTGTGATCCACTGCTCTTCTGACATGTTTCAGATGCTGCCTTGTGAAGAAAGACAGTGTTTTAGCTCAGGTAAGAGGCAATGGATTGGAAGAAGCTGGTGATGAGCTTTGCTTTTGCATGGGGGGGAATGAGTTGCAAATTACCTGCTGTCAGTAGAAGGTTGAAGCCACAGCAGAAGGCAGAGTCCTGTGGCTAGGCAGGGTGCTGGGCTGGAAACAAGTTGTGCATTAAAAGGGGAACACAGTGCTTGAAGGGTACTGAGCCTTTTGAGGCAGAAAAGATTTTGCAGAAGAGATGTCTGCATAAGTAATGTCTTCATAAACAGGGATATATGGAGATGAGAAATTGCTCCTAGAGCTCTAAGAAAATGAAGATTTACTGCTTTAAGTAAAAAGGGGAAAAGGGATGCCAGGCTGTCCCCCTGCCTTGCAGGAAAAATATTAATTCTTTGAAGTTTTGATGAATAGCTGTAAGGAAGGCTGAGTAGGCTTTGCGCACTTTCAAAGACAGAGATTGAATCTGAGCTCACTTATGACGGAGGATGATTGGCCTCTGCTTGCCGAAAGAGAGCAGCCGAGTGATTTTGGCAGTTGTGATGCTCCCATGATGCCCAGGGTGTCCCACAGCAGCGTGTGCCTTTCCAGCCCCCAGGCAACCTGGCCACACACAGGGCCTGGGGTTGTGCAGGATTTGAGCCCTGAGAAATCCCCAGCGCCTGCTTTCATGGGACGGGGGAACCATTTCAGACACAGTCCGGGGAAGCAATGAAATTTCTCTCTTTCAGGTGTAACAGCATTTCCTAAAACACCAGACAGGGCAAGTCGTGGTAAAACTACCAGTGACCTACAGTCAAGAGTCTGCAGCAGAGTCATTCCACCGGCATTTGCCCAAGAGGGACGAGCCGACATCAGACACAAAATCCATCTTGTGAGGCCAGCACTAGTCCACGGGGCACCCAGCATCAAGGCACATCATTCTGGCAATCACTGCCTGTCAAACACACACATAAATCACAAGCTTTATGTCCAGTTAGTACTCAGAGGCATGAAGCTTTTTCTGCATTTAGACATTCCTAAGAAATTAATCTCCAAACCACTTTCTTTCAATCTAATGCCTCCTGAGGATTCGGAGGGGGGTTATTTGTTTGGATTTTTTTGTTGATTGTTGTCAGGTTTACAATGAATGCCAAGCTCCTGTCGATTTTACTTGTGCATAAGAGGATATCGCAAATACTGGAGATTACAGTTGTCCTTGCAGAGACTGGAACCTCTAAGCAGTAAGGGTAGACACCACCCCCCATCACCTCAGAACGCCCACAACCTGTATGGAGAACACTGTGGACACATTAGTGATCAAAACTATGTCAGCTGTGACAAAATAAAAGTATTTGAAGATTAAGCCGAGGGAAAGAAAGTCCTTGAAATAGTTATTGAAAAGTTACGTCGTCTTCTCACTTATCTCGTTAAAGTTTCCAACACTGGTCTCTCAGAACAGAACTGACCAGGGATTTCTTTATCATGCATGAAATTATTTTATTTCATCCTGGTGGAGGAAATGACATGAAAACCATGCAGAAAATAGTCAAGTTTTAAGTCTGACAGGAAAAAAAGGCAAACAGAATGATTTATGCTAAGCTCAGAAATAGCATCCCTCCTCACCCACTGACCATCCCAAACCGTGTCTCTGTGTGGAGCTATTAATTAAAAACACATCAAACTCCATTAAATTTGCAGGCATCAGAGAGGTTTCAACTGGAAAAGATTAGCCCATCCCTTCCTCTTATGCCACTACAGAGACCACACAGTGCACAGAGTCCCAAACAAAAATGGGATCTTATTTTGCTGCGAGACAAAGTTGCACAGGGCTTCCTCAGTCAGCCAAGCTCTTACTGAAGACTAAATGAGCGGTAGCTTTTTTCACATCTTAGAAAACTTCATGAATCATATTATGAAAGAGCTGAATTCCTTTTTGTTTGGCTTTTTTTTTTTTTTTAAGACTGAAGGGTAAGGCAGAGCAGATTTTTAAGATGCTGCAAACAAAAACATCTTTTGTGATCCCTTCCACTTGTGAGGAGGTAGGGACTGCGCTTCTGAAGGGCACATTTCTGTTCTGGGCAGAGGTACGTATATACACGCACTCATACCTACCTTTCAGAAAGACCACTGGCTGCCTACATCTCTCGAGTATGCTGCTTGCTATTACTTTTAGAAGTAAGACAGGGAACAAAGCATTTCCTTTTTGCCTCCTGAAAGCCTGCTGTGTTGAGCGATTTCCCACTACATCTCTTGCGAATGTCCCAGTCTCAGCAGAAAACAGAGAGCTGCTGTCTGGCTGCTTGTCTCACCCACCGCTGACTGCCCTGAAGTGGGAGACTGAGGCACCTTTACCTCAGTTTAGGATGAGGTACTTGTTTGGAAACCCAGAGCCTGGAGTTCACATGAGTAAGCGCTGCACGGGGGAGCTGTACTGACCGTGGCCAGCACCGACTGTGTGTGCTGTACTCCATGTCGTGACATCTCGAGAGCAGCAGAAAAACTTCCAAAGCTTTTGGAAGGTGGAGGGCTGGGACTCACAGGCTCTGGGGCTTACTCTGAGCCTCCGTCAATTTTGCCATCTATAAAAAACTAATATCCTCTCTCTCAGAGTTAAAGCAAATGAACAAACCAAAATCAATAATGAAACTACGACTGTAACATGTAACTTACTGCAGCTCCTCTGCTGCAACGGCCGTGCTCTGATGTGCTGAGATTTGCATTTACCTCCGGCTGTGAGGACGTCTCCCCTGAGTTGCTGAAGCTTGGCTGATGAGCAGCCGTAACTCAGTTAAACAGGAGGAACTCTTGCTTTGATTGTGTGCTTGTACTCTGAAACCATTTGCCCTGCTGTGTGCTGGAACCCCTTGAGGAAAGCTGGCAGAGATGTATAAACCAGCGGCTGAACCTTTGCTCAAGGTGCCAGTGCATGGAGCTCAAGTTCCTCCACTCCCAGGACAAGTATAGGGGAATGTGCACCTTTCTTGGAGACTGCTGCCCTTGCTATTTATTCTGCAAAATCAGTTGGCATCTCTGAGTTGCTGTCTCATCTACATCTGGTACTTGAAGTCCAGGAACCTTTTAGAGCCGTTTGGTGAATAAGCAAGCTGGGAGCATTGTGGCAGCAGACAGAGAGACGGTGGCCAGATGTCCATACCTTGTGCTAAACATACAGGACTTGGCAGGTCTGGACTTCTCTAAGCAGAGTCTGCTTATCTGTTTGCTAACACAGAATGGTTCGTCTTTTAGGCTTGTATCATCTTCATCAGAAATATTAGAAACACAGCAGCAATTGCTTGCCTGACCCCACATATTTCCCTGCCTTTTTGTTTTTTACCTGAGGAGGCACGGATTTGTTAGAGCAACCGTTCTGGTTTCAGCTGTAATGCACTACTTATATATATCCTACATGGATATACAACTCTTCCTTCTGGCTTTTTTCCTGCTTGCTTCCATTATATTCAGTCTTCCTCCTCCTGTAATCCCGTTCTGTGGTTGCAGTTCCACTTCCAGAGCATCACCCCCATGGAGGTGGAGGGGGTTTGCCGATTTTTGCTGCCTGAGCATCAAATCACAGGAGCACATAAGGGTTACAGAGCTCAGAAATAATTCCATGGGGAATATAACATCTCCTGCAGTGCCAGCTGGTGCTATTTGGCCGCAGTGCAAAGTGCCTTCAGGCCTCGGTCTTGTCAGTCTTTGCCGGCTACAATGTCAAAAATGATTCAGGATGTGATGCTCTGAATGCAATGAATGCTGGAGGTCCCTGGTCCCCCTGCCCAGCAATAAACTTCTCCATTTGCAGTGGCTCTTGGCAATTCTAATAGAAGAACCATGATTCATGTCGCTGCTCTGAGCAGCAGTGGCCAAGCCGAGTCCTGCTTCACCCTAATTGCCCCAGGTCCCCTCCTCCAGCAGCCACCACATACCTGAGAAGCTGCCGTACGTTACCAGCCTGTGTGGCTGTGGCTGGTATCGAGCCATCTAAACTAACCTGTGTCGTATCCAGGGTTTAATAAGGCTCAGCTTTCCCTTCCTGCTGCTTGGCAGACACAGAAGGACAAAACCAAAGGCCCTCAGATAAAAATAATACTCTGCCCTGTCCTTGGCTCAGCAGTGTTGGGCAGACCCACAAGCCAGGCAAAGGACCTGTGTTTACTGATTCCTCCTGCTGGCTCCCAAGCTAAAGTGCCTCATTTATACAGAGATACGCTCCTGCAGATAGCCACTGTTTGTGTGTTACATATAGAAAGAAGAAATGTTATCGGCTGTTAGTGTTACACCATATACAGAGTTAACACTAACACTGGTTCAAAGGCATCTTCAGCAGATGATCTTTCTATCCTATTAACACACCTGCTGCTGTTAGAATGACTGAAGATAAAACCATGTACAGAACTGTCCTGTAGTCCCCGAGCACAGTGCCTTAAAAATTGAGTTGCCAATTCCAGCTTACAATTGTAGCAGTAATTGAACGGGGAATGACGAGTGATAATCACCATGACTTTTTAGGGCAGTTGGCCCAGAGCTGTCATACTGCTCCTGTGCACAGCGCCCTGCGTGCCGCAGTGCAAGGACAGACGTAGCCCCTTCCTCTGCCAGTCCGCAGTGTCCATCCAGCACTGACGGTGCTCTGTGCCTGTCCCAGCGGCGTGATGCCCCCAACCCAACAGTCTCACACCGTCCCCAAGCTCGTATACACCCCAGAAGTTCCTGAGTGCGGTCTGGCCCCAAAAGCATCCTGTGGGTGCCCTGGGAAGAGAGGAGAGTGGGACAGAGCACCCCAATCCAGCACACCATCTCCAATCCCACGGCCCCTCATCGCACAGCCTGCAGCCCTCCCACACACCCTGCTTTTAGCCCTTGCCACAGCGCCACAGCTTCGGAGAAGAATTCAGCACCAGTTCAGTCTAAATCCAGCAGTTTTATAAGGCATATCTAAACCGACATTTAAACAATCATAACTCCTGACATCAAAGTAAAAGGGTTTGAACCCGAAAGCGATTAGACCAGTAAGTGTAAAACCTGCTTTGAATTAACCTGAGAGCCTTGAACTGCAATCTTGAAAGGCACTGTCCCAAACGCCTGTGGCAGTAACTGCCATCATCTGGCTCCTGGAAAACAGAAGAGAAGCAATCCTGCGTCTCTCTAAGGAAAGATTTGAAGTACAGGCATAAAGCTGTTATATATGGCACTTCCCAGGCCACTGCTTTGGCCGTTTGAAAGGTTACTAAACCTTCTCACTAAGGTCCTTGTGTACCTTGTTTTGGCCCCAGTCTCACACAAGGCAGAGGAGGACGTGGCCCTCGGTGGGGCACTGCTCACATGCTGCCGGTACACGGGCAGGGCTCAGCGGGGCCGGACGGGGTCCAGCTGCAGGGAGGGTTTCTGCTCCTGTATATAACACCAGCAGCTTTTGAACTGTGACGGGCCCAGCCAAACAGTAATGCAACAGTCCTCCCTCAGCTGCTAGACGTGCTATTTTGTACGCTGAATAATGTCACTTTGCATCTGTCTCAGGTTATTACGCATTCACTAGCAGTATTTAATTAATTATCAGAGACATCTGTTTGCACTAACATTTATGACTCTGGGTCGATCACACACTTAATCTGAACTCTGTCTGCATGTGAATCTTGATGTCAGTCTTGATGTCTGAACTGTCTGCTCCCTGGCTTTGCTGTAACACGCCTGACAGCAGCAAACCAGGGGCATGTCAACTCTGCCATGCCAGAGGCTGACGACCAGGAGTGGCACTGGGGTTAAACCAGCCAGACTGGGCACAGGCAGCATGCTGGTCCTCCTAACAGACTCTCAGGCAGGACAGGGCTGCCACCATCAATACTTGTATTGCCATGGTAAGGCTGTCCCCAGTCCCTGAGCTGATGTGTCATCCCGGAGAGCAGCTCCAGAGCATCCTCTCCCTGTGAGAAGGTGAGTCCATATACATACATGAGTCTCTCCTGACACCTACAGTGTGTGTGAGCAGCACACTCCCTTGACAGCAAGATTATCTGCCTAACCACATGTTCATATCACACCTTTCCCACTCAAGAATTTCACATTACATTTAATCTCGTAGGTTTCTGTCCAAATCAGCAGTTTGCATTCCCTCCAGCAGTTTGTCCCTGCTCCAGGTTCCTGTCCCCTTGCTGTGTAAATTTGACGACTGGGCCAGATCAGAGAGAAAAGGTAGGGTTTCGGACTTTGTGGGTTTTTTAAAATGAGTTAGTTTTCCATCAAGTTTGGCCAACGACCTCTGCAAGATCCAATGCAAAAGGGACAGCAGGAATGCAAAGCCAAGAGTGGAGCTGGGAGCGCTTCTGACAGAGGCTGCCATTAAATAGGCTTAGGTGTAACACAAGACTGTACCTTAAAGGGACTAAGGATGTCTCTATAATCTGAAAGCCAGAAAGAACACTGACGAAAAGAGTGAAAACTGTTGATAAGCGGAAAAGGCATGCAAAATAGCAGAGAGATTCATTAATACACTCCGATTCCAGCCAACAGATCTGGTTCTCCTTTCACTCATATGGAGCAAACCCCATCTGCTTCACTCATGTTGCTTCAGACTAACTCTGAACTCATTTAGGATTTGTTCAAAGTCCTACAGCCTACCTGGAAACTGGCTGTCAGTTGTGTCCCACTGCTGGGTTTCACTGATTGGGTGCTTGGGTGAGACCAAACATGGATAACCTTGCAAAATTCAAAGGCAGATCATGTGCAAAGAAGTTACCAGATACGCTGCCTTCCCATGATGGGTGTAGGTGAGTTTTTAAATTATTCTGGATTTAGTTATTTGCTCCTTTGAGGTCACGAGATCTTAGATGGCATTTCCCCTGTAGAGTTCCTTTAAGCATTTTTGGGCTTTTTTAACTAGAAGCAGAAATTTCCTGGGTTCTTTTCGACAGCTGATTTCCATTGTTAACCCAAAGAATAACTGTCTCTAACTTCTGATCTTGCATCGTTCATCTTTTAAACTAAAATCTGGCAAAATCATCTGTTAATGGAGGCAGAAACATTTGTATGCTAATTTGCTTCTGAATGATTTAAAAAAGATGTTACCGGCAGCTTGGAGAAATAACTATTTAAGAAGTCTATCCAATTTAATATTTTTATTATTGTTTGCTATTTATACAACAACACAGATGTCATTGGTGTTTAACCGGGATGCTCATCATTTACGTAGCACTTTATATTTTGAGGATCCACAGAAACATTAACTGTCTATTCCTAGCAAAATCTCTGTTTGGAAGACTAGCGCTGTTATTTTTCCTCTAGAGGTGGGGACATTTCAGTGCCATGTCTCTGTGTCTTGCCCAAGACCACAAAGCAAGAGGCAAGAGCAGGCTAGCAAGGGGGCCAGCTCGGGGCCAGCTCTAGCTGTGCCGGGTGGCTTTCCTCAGCAAGAGGACAACCTTGCATTTTAGAAGAGCACTACCAGATTCCTGGTCTGCGGATCATTTCCATGGGCCTTTCTGCCTTTTCATTTATTCATGAATAAGAAGCAAACCTGCCCAAAAATCAGAGTACGCTTTGTATCTGTATGTGGTATGCACTTAGGTGCAGCGAGCGTATGATGTGACACCGTGTAGTGCGGCTCCTCCAGATGTAAAGAACAACCCAATCCCTAACTGTAGTGTTAGAGGCTCCAAGTATGGACAGCATGGAAGCCCATCTGAGCGCTTCATAACTGACTCGACTGCTAGAAAACAGTATTAGCCTTCACATATGTAATTATCACCTCCATGAATGTGAAATATCTTCCTTGTGATCATTGCTTCAGAGCAAGATTCAGAGCCAGCCTTCAGCTGACACTGTGTCACAGCGACCCTGCTCGACACCTAAAACCCGGGGATCATTCTTGCTCTACCTTGGGCTCCCAGGCTTGATCCCGCTGCTGCCTGCACAGGAAGCTCGCTTCTCGGCAGAACAAGACATACCCGGAGTTTTTATTTGTTTATTTTCAGGTCTTGAATTGGGGAAGACAAAACCATGGTGCTTCCCTCCTAGAACTGCCGCTTTGTCTATTAAACCAACAGAAATGGTTTCTCATTTCATGTAGACACTACTATCTTGAATTTCCCAGCTGTCATCTGACAGATATGAGCACTGGGAGAGAAAAATAAAACAAGCATAGTGTATAAACAACCCTAGGGACTAAATTTTGCAGACTCTGAACATCAATGACGTGCAATTCCTTGTTTGCTGAGGTGAGCGAATACACAGGGAGAACTGTACACAACAATTATGTTAAAACACTGCACAGCGCCTGAGCTTTAAATATCTCAAAGGGACAAAACATAAGTGCAAGTTGCTCTGAAATGAAAAGAGATATTTTCAGCTGTTTCTTTAATAGAGAGAGGTGAAGGTTATAAAGAAGGCAGCCGGCCAGTGTGAACAATGGTAAGTAATCTGAGAGCGTTTGTATTGGAAGAGCTGTAGACATCCCTGGGATGTCACTGCAGACCTCGACTAGAGACCCTGCAGGGATGGAACGGAAGCACTGCTCCCAGAATTTCTGATTAAAAAGCTAAGAAAGAAGAAATTAATGAGTTTTATTCCACACAGCATTTCTATCAAAACCCAGTGGGATGCTGTAAAATAAACAGATGTACAAAAGACGACACGTACTCTCAATGGCTGCCGCTGCAGGTGCGTGAGGTTTGCTTGGGAAGGAGAGCTCTCGTCTTGGGGACGTCTTTGGAGGAGCCACATGCTCTACAATGACAGCTCTTAAAAAAATGCCTCCCATGACAAAATCTGTAAAGCCCACAGCAACATCAGGCCTCAGATGTATGCCTCTTCTCTTTGAGACAGACAACCCAACACTTTATAAAAACAGATCTCAACATCTGGTTATTTGTCTTTTTTGAAAGAAATGTCTATCAGCGACAGCAACTAATTTCTCACCAGCATCCTCCACTCCTTCAGAATTCATCAAATTATTTGACAGATGTCCTCCTCCCCCCCCAAACTGGTTCTCTTTCAAGGCTTATTTTGAATAATTTGCTGACACAAAACTCCCCACCAATCCCAAAGATCTCAGTTCACTCTGCCACAGACCCTTTTCCCAACCACCCAGCCCTACATGTGAGTTAAAGAGCTAAGCTTTTTTTTTTTTCCCCTGCATGTTCAATACCTTTTCCCACATTTAAAGTTTAAAATATTTAACAAAATGAGAAACTTGCTTCCTATTGAAATGCTGGTATTACAAGACAGCAGTAAAGAATACATAAGGTAATAAAAACAACAGCCAGGTCTCTTAAAGAGCTCGGAGAGGGGGACCAGCTCCATGGACTGAGCTTTCCCTACATAAAAGGAGAGTACTGCCCTTCAGCATTCCCAATGAGATCTGGGAAACCTATTGTAACTACAGCTTGCCTCTGGCCCTTCATTTCCAGCAATTCATGACCTCAGGTCTCACTGATCCCTGTGGCAGCTCTGCTAGATGGAACAAAATGCTCAAAATTAGTGAACAAAATTAACAACCATAAGAAAGGCAGAAACCTGTTTATTCAAACAATACAAAGATTTACATTGCATTAAGCCTGTTCTAATCCCCACGTGGAAAATAGGAAATATTCTGCACCAAACGAAATCCTTGGTGGCAGACAGAAGGGGCATATGTTTAATGACTAGAAAGGATAGACCAATATTTTTAAAACAAATTGAGGCAGCAAGGACTATAGAGCAATCAGATCTATTTAAGGATCAGCTTGGGAGTTTTTAAAACTACAAACAGAAATAGGATTTTGCTGTAAGCATGCTATAAATGTAAAGCCACAAGAGACAGGGAGACATTTTTGCAGCATCGAAGTATGGAGGATAACTCCAGAAAGAAGCTTTAGTTCTCAAAGAAAATTTATAAGTGGTTGGAAAAACTTGTCTAGTTTCACAAACATTGAAAAGGCTTGGGGTCTTCCCATCTGCTATTTACCAAAAACACTGCTTTAGCTACGCTAAGGTTATAAAAGTATACTTCCTAAATAGAGTGGGAATTACATTTCCTTGACAATTGCCTGCAAAATACCACAGGTAGAACAATCTGTCTGAATTCTGTTCTCGTGACATCTATGCACTGCCAGAAGCAGTGGCACTTAGCAGGTGTAACAACAAGTGCAAAGTTTCCTGGGCTGTTCAGTTCTAAAAAAAAAAGGTTTTAAAGTTTTCTACGGCACCCAGTTTGCTTGCTGCCCTACAGGTCTCCCTGCAAAGCCTGACTTCTGATGATCAGCCCTTTATCCCAGTCACCCTGCAAACCCTCATCCCCTCCGGAGTGCCCTCCAGCATCACGCTGCCAGTGCTAAAAGAAAACTAAATGCGCTTGCCAATAAATTAAATAAGCATTTAATTAAAAAAAAAAAACAATCCACAAATGCTTAATGTTGCTCCCAACAGTGGCAACATTCTGTAGACAGAGGTCCAACACCGCAGTCTGATCTGCTGTCCATGCCAACCTCGCATCATGACAAGTTCTGCTCAAAAAGCCCAGAATCAGGCCCAATGCCTGGGTTAGGTAATTCCATGCTGGTCCAATATCAAGTGATTCATAGCCTCAGATCTGGCACACACAAAAACTGCTGACCGAGCAGTGTGTTTCAGAAGGCACACCCTGAGTAACGATGTGTTGCAGCATTCAGCCATCTCTCAACATCAAACATTAAGGTGATAATGAGAAACAATAAAGGCAAAGACATTCACAGGCAAGGACAGAAAAAGTCATATTTCTTCAAGTATCCTGGCACAAATGGGTGCCGGAAAATCTGTCAAATAGCACCCTTTGGTGACTGGGTAATGAGGGACATGATATGGCAAAATCTGTTTCAGCTTTCACCATGATTTTTCTTTCCTTCTCTCTTTTACTTGGTTTTAAGTGTTCTTAATGTGATTTTAATGCAATGCGTATTGCATGAATAAAACAGTGCAATGGAGGCATAAGCTGAAATCTTCCCTAATTTTCAACGTATTAGGAAAGAATCATTCCTCGGTGGTTTGTAACACGCAGAGTTTACACTGCTAGTCTCTACAAGAAGACATCATATTGATGTCGAGTTTGACAGACAGTTCCTCATGTCATTGTACAGATCTGACCTTGGTACCTGAGACTTCCCTGTATTCTTCATTTCAGGAAATAAACTACTCCCTTCCACATTAGGAATTGATTCCTGCAACTGCCACGCACCCCAGCAAAGAGCAGAGCCCTCCTTGCTCCCACTAAAGGCTCTGGCAGCCGCAGGGCTCAGTCGCCGGCAGGCAGGGCTCTCAGCAAGCTGCGCCCTGCACATCCCCCCCAGCAAACAGCCAAGGCCGGGAGCAAACAGCCCTCAGTTGAGATGTCCAGCGGCAGCTCAGGATTTCCTGAGCATAAGCAAAGGAAGGAGTGCAGCAAGGAAAGAGGTGAGGGGGATCAGAAGGATGTTTCAGTTCTAAAACCTCTAATTTTCAAAGATTTCATCCAAAATGTGCCATGGCAGGACAGTAGTGCTGTCAGACTCACCCAGGGGCACGTACGGCTGGGGGCCAGGACCCTACGGCTCTCACAGCCACCGCACTATGAGAAACATCACCCTCTGCCAGGCAGCAAATGGGTTTATCAGGCATTTTCCTTGATGGTGGGAGGGAGGGAGAAGTCACGAAGGGTACAAGATGTCACCGGCTGGGAGAGATGGTAGAGGACAGCAGTGGGTCAGAAATCTGTCCCCACGGAGGGACAGCTGAAGGCACTGGTGGCTGTAAGCCATAACGCGGTGCCACCCAGGGGAAGTCACGCTGGTGCTAGACGAGGGAGCTTTGCTGTAGAAAGTGAAACAGCTACAGAACAGCTTGCTAAGAGCCATCCTCGCTATTTCCGATTCACACCCTACTGCGCTGCACAGAAATGCCTTTGCTGGCCACGGCCTCTTCCCTCCTCCAATTTCTTCTTCCCAGCCAAGAGCTGGGAGAGGAGCCAGCAGGCTTTCAACTTTGTACACTTCACAGTTAGTCACTTCTCGTGACAAACCTCACCCTCACTCGGTCTGTTTGTGCACGGCATGCCGCATCACCCCCGCACATGGGTGCGAGTCCGTTAGCCACTGGGCTTGCCCCATGCTAACTGCTGCCGCTCATTAGAGGCCATTAGCAAAACGCCCACACCACAGAGGCACTCACCAAAGGCTCATAAGCTTTCACTCAAGCTTAGACAAGGTTGTGTTAATAAAAAGCAAGGGTGCCATTATAACACCTACCCATCTATAGTGTATTTTTGGAAGGAGAACCCTATATTGAAGCCACCCTCTGCTGTGGGGGCAGAGCCGAGAAGTTTGCATACAGCATCATCTCCCGCGCTTGCTGCCTAGCCAAACACTATGTCCAACTGGGGGAAAATTCACAAGTGAAATTTAGGATGATGTAATATCTCTAAGTGGAGGCACAGGAATACTATCGGTGTAACTTACTTAATATTTATGTTAGGTTACACTCAGAGCTTTGAAGAAAATAGAGCACAGCAAACCCTATGGTGTCACACTGGGCCAAATTACAGAATTTAAATACAGATTTCCTGCGCTTTCTTGGGAAAGTTAGTGCTTGCTGAGATGCGAGTGACAGCGGTTCCCTTCCCAAACTACTGGCTTTGGTAACACGCTGGCAGCAGCCAGGTTGTTAAAACCAGACCCATTAGCCACTCGTTTGTCAGCCCCGCAGCGCCTGGCTTCAGTGGCGTTAGCAGCAAATGGAAGAGCACTATGATATTTATTTTTTACAGCCAAGAACTTTGATAAACAGCAGCAGGCAGCGAAGGCCAGTCAATTTATATTTCTTCCAGTATATATTCTTAAGAATGGCAGTCACCATTATGGAAGCTATCAAAAAGCTAGCTTTGACCTTAAATAAGTGTGCTCCTATGTCAGGCAGTTCCAGGAAGGAGAATTTATGAGGCAGATGTTGAATTCGGGGAAGGAAGAAAAGTTGGGTTACTCTTGCTAGAGATGCTTCACAGCGCAGGCTGCAGCCACTGATATTCAGCAATTTGGTTTAATTCCTTGTGCCCCTTTAGAATAACGACTTAACCACCCTTAACGTCTGGGTCAGGTTAGCTTCTGGTCCGTTCAATACGACCGTCTAAACAGCAGCACGCAAACTCACCGGGCTCCCGGCTGCTAGGTGCAGAGCAGGCAAGCTTAGTCATACCTGTATGCATTAACTTTATGTAAAGAGCAGAGAGGAATGCAATTAATTCTGTGACTTTATAGACAAGAAAAAGTGCTGGAGGAGCAGTTCTCACAGTGCAGGTTGGCTACCTTTTGTATATGCTTTTCTCACTGAAAATTGTGCATAGTAACAGAAAATCTTTAATATCTCCTTTTATATTTCAGAGTATAAAGGCATTCACTAATAATTTGCTTTGCCTAAGTACGCTGTTCTTTTACAAAAAAGGAATCCCAGCCATACCATAATGTGGTCATCTTATTTACATATCTTCCTGCCTTAATAGTGCTTTGCAGAAAATGCTTATTTATTTATATGAAGCCAGATGAAAATTATATTGCTCAAATTTCTTTCATATATTAATTTGAAAAAAAAAATCAATAAATTGCTTGGCCCTCCCTTCGGCTCTATAGCTCTATTGCAATTTTTATCATTTATTAAATGGACTTATTTTCAGTTAATTTACAAGCAAAGTAGTGTTAACTGAGGACCCATTCATCATTTTCTTTGTAAGAAAATACCAATGAATGCAAACTAATTACAGAAGTAGGAAAAAAAAAAAGGAATTAACACTTTTTCCCCCATGAAAAAGATATTTTGGAAAAAAAAAAAAGATACTTTCCTATGCAGCCCAGTCAACCAGGTACTTCTGCGTTATCTAAACACACCACTCCAAAGACTTCTTAAATGGCAGCGCGACATGTCGTGCTCTCAGCTCACCATGCCACCTATTGCTTTGCCCAAAGAAATACTAGATTATTGCTGGTTTTCTCAGATACTGTTCCTCCCACTGCTGCTCAGCACTGCATTTGCAGTGTGCTCCTCGGGCCTGGCCGTAGCCCCTCAGGGCCGGCAGGGCTCCCAGCCGCTGCTGGCTGCAGCCACACTCCTGCAGGTGAGGCCAGGCTATCTGTGCCCCCCTGACGCCTGGCTTGTCCGGAAAGTATCAGCGTTTAGTACAGAGATTTTCATCCTAGGAAGGACTGACTGGGGGCAAAAGTAATCAGGGAACAAGTAATATTTTCCTACATTTTGCACAGAGCCAGAAGGAACATTCGGATTTTTAAAAAATGAGAAAATGGCAAAGACAGAAGTAGCATCAGTTGTAGGAGAAAAGAACGAAAGAGAAAAGGCGCAATGCTTTTAAAGCATTTCCCTCATAGTTTGATTAACTTAAAAGCAATTTTAAAATACCAGGCAGCTCTACACAGAGCATGGGCACAGCAGCACCTCCTTCATGTCGCTTCCCCCATCAGCAAGGGGGAATCACAATCACTGCTTCCCTGCCCCTTGCCAGCTCCCGCTTCAGTTTTTCTCATCTGCTCACACCGCTTCTGCTGCCTCCCCTCCTGTCTTTGTCTCTTCATGAAGCATCCTGGAATCCAGCCCAGCTTGTTCAAGCTCCCAGCACATCTTGAATTTTAATTCACTCTCATTTTAAGTCATCTATCTCTTTTTTAAACCAAGTCACAAGGAGAATGAGCCAATTTATTATTATTATAAACCCCAAAACATCTGCAGAGAAAGCCTGGTATGTCAGCTCTCAGCCCACCGCAGCATGTCCAGCTTGCGGAGGATACGGACTTGAGGGGGTGCAGGTAAGCGAACTGGGGACATGAAACTCACTGTGCAGTGACAGCCCACTTTGGAAAGATGCTACAAATATTGCATACCTCAATGGTCAGATAGATGACCCAGTGGGTAGATCAATTTGGCCTGCAGGTCAGTTAAATACTAAATAGCCTTCTGGCTGGCCACCATTACTGCACCATGTCCCCTTGCATTTAGTCAGCCGCAAAAGAAGTTAGTTACAGCTGATGAAGAGCAGGTCTGCATAGCAGTGCCCCAAAAACTCGAGTGGGAATGTTCTCTGTCTGTCACCATGCTGTGACCATACATCTGCTGCAAACCCGTCTGCTCCTCTGGCTTGGGATTGCTCCCCCCACCCCAGACCAGCGTCCACCATGAACCCAAGTGGGACCTGGGTTATGCAGGATCCACTGAGCAGTGAACCAAGTCTGGAGTCAGTGTGAAACTGCTGGGGCAGGGTCCGGTCTGCAGAGCTCTGTAGCCCACCAGGACAGGGGATATAGTCAATAAAGCCAGGCAAAGCCAGCCTTTCCTCTCCCTCGTGCCAGTTTTTTCTAAGGCCTTACATTGCTTCAAACCATCCTTAAAACTAAAGTTACTTTGATTTTGGTGGGCTTCGCTTCTGAGCTACCTTAACACGACACGGTCAGGGATGATCGCAAATGAAGATGTTAAACCTTCTTGGCCCCTGTATCAACACCAAGGGTACATAACTAGTGCCTAGCCTCAAGCAGGACATCACGCCCCTGATCACAACCTCTTGTGACCACCACACATTTTTTAAGGCAGTTGCTGGAGTACTGCAACGGGGTTGAAACTGAACCGAGACTTTGCTGAACACTGTGGCTGGATGTATAAACTTTTTGCCAAGTAATAAATAAGTTACTTTTACCCTTTCATACAACTGCTTTCATCTCTTCCCTGAATCTTCCCTTTCACAGCCTGTGCACTTTGCAGTGATGCTTGTATTCTATTTTCCAGCACTCTTATTAGGGGCTTTTCTCCATCCCGCTGACAGCCTGCCAAGCTAATAAGAATGAAGAAAGTGTGAAAGTAAGTGTAAAAGCGCGTGACAGGTTTCTCCTTCGCTCTCCTCATGCTCACCCAGCACAAATTCCTGGGAGAAGGAGTAAGATACAAATCCCATCTAATTAAAGTGCCCTCAGGACTTGGTAATTAGCAGTGGTTCCTGCAGGCAGCACCCCTGAGCCTCTCGACATTGCTGGGATGAGAGAGGTCGGCACCATGCTGGAGCCAGCCGTGGCAGCGGGGCTGCAAAGGGGCCAGCGCTCGGTGGTTCCTGTGCCTCGCAGACACATGGGATGGACCTAGGTGGTGACCAGGTGCGGCAGTCTACTGCAAAAGGACAGGGAATGCCTCAAAGGTTCTCCAAGCCCCGTGGTGCCGTCTAGAGCACCCAGAGCCGCAGCTCTGAGTAACTGACCTGAGTTCTCACAGGGACCCCACTGTCAGCAAACCCCTCCTGGAAGGCACCATGTGTTCAGTAGGATGTTCTGGCTGGCGACCACCCATCTCACCTTGGAGGAGACTTTATTACGCAAGAGGTGGAAATGGGAACTGTAGTTTACCCTGCTATCTCCCTGCTTCTGCTTTTCTGGGGGAAGTCGCGAGATGCGTCTGCCCTCAGCTGGCAGTGTGCCCTGCGGTCAGAGCACACAGGGCAGTGTAAAATCACATCATTTAAGAGCGAAGGTGACAACAAAAGGCGTAACGGCAGCAAAACCAGTTCTCAGACCATGTTATTGCCTTATCTAAACCCTAATGCTGCCTGGCCAGTGAGCTTTCCTGCCAGCAAATGTCGCATTTCATTCTAATTGGCATTTAAGTAGGTTGCAATGAAACCGCTGTACTATGCATTCCAAAAAGAACAAGGCAATCAAAATTCATTTTTGTCAGCTCCCCCTGCTCCTGCTTTAAGCCATAACCACCACAACAACCACTGTTTCTTCCCTCTTACGAGAGAAGGGCATCACTCCATCCACGACAGTCAATGAATGGAAAATTTTTGACAAAACCAGAAGGAGTAGGGGAAAGTAGGAATCTTTGTTGAAGGTGATGACAGTTCATAAACAATTTCCATTAAAATAAAAATAAAATCAGAATACTCAAAAATAATGAAAGACTTCCAAATAAACACATGTGGAAGAAGGGAAGGGTGCAACGAAGGCTTGCCAGTGGCTGCTCTGGATCTGTGCCAGCATGGATCTATCTGTTTCTGCCTCCTGCCTGCTCTGCGTGCTGCCCATCACTCGTTATTTGTAAAGAATGTGCAGAGAACACAAATTCGAATGGAGGTAATCCATGCAAGCAGTTTAAATCACCAGTATAAATATTATTTTAATGCATTAGGCTTTTAATTCTCGTCCTAATTTGTTGATTAATCGTCTTATTGGTGAGAAGACAATTGGTCAATCCTTTTCCATTTTACTGCAAATCCAGCAATCTTTCCCTGGCGCAACTCTCTGTTACCAATACAGAAAATGCAACTGCTTCAAGTGCTGGGTGCAGAACCACATTTCCTATTTCCTTCCATGGCAATGCACTTGTAGGGACACTAAAAGCAGTGGATTATTTGCTGCATTTCTTTGATCTATAAATAGGACTCTTCTGTGGGGGACATTTTTATTGTGTTTGGAGCAATTCGGAGGCACTTATTCTAAAGCATATCCAAGTAATTTTCATCTCATTTTAAAGTTCTGTGCCTGCAAGAAGTAATCGTACCAGAGTGAAATGCCAAACGAGAAACCACGAGGACCAAGTGACCCAGGGGTTTGGGAAGAGGACACAGAGCTGCTTTACTTTGTTTCATTTTATTTATAGCTGTGACTAAAACTTACTTCCCTTGCGGCTTTTCTGGTGGCCTGCGGAAAATTAGTTGACAGTGGAAAAACATCTACTCAAAGCTGTTCAGCCCAAAGCTAACGGACGATGGGGTCAGGGTCTAGTGGCAAGAGACCACGCTTTGCTTCCTCCTGCCAGGCTGCAAGTGGCTGATCCCTGGGGCTGGGGTCATCACTGGCTCCCGGACCAGCGGAAAGAGGCAGAGACGGCAAAACATTTCTGCATAATGGCATTCACCGTGCTGTTCCTGCTGCCTTCATTAAGCACCTGAGCTGGAGACCTTCAGCTTCATATGATCTCATTCACACCTTTTCCTTATAAAAGAAATTTTGTGTCACCAGCACATATTATTTTTTTCCAGATTTGCAAGTCCTATTTGTAACTTGTAATTTCTCTCCCTGGAAAATTCCTTTGTTTGGACAATTTGGTTTAAAAGCAAACTCCTCAAGGTTGTTATTCTCACAATAATTTTAAAATAGCAGGCGTGCACAGTGGAACACATCACGTAAAACTCCCTGTCACTTTTACCACCAACCCAAAGCACAACCTACTGAACACAATAAAGGCAAACATATGCCAGCTTTTAAGATAATGCTACAATCGTAAGTCACCATTTAGTTTCGCGACAAAAAAGCGAAGAAAAACCTGTATAGCGTTCAAAAGGACAAGAGACTAGCTGGCTACACGTATTGACTGAGTATTTATAGTTGCAGCGTTCTGGAATGCAAATTGAAATGAATCAATGCCAGCAGGGATGACTAAAAGACGTAAGTGAGAATTACAGCAATTAAGAATGTTGTCTGGAAGGAAATTAGAACAGTCCATTAATTACAATGCCTTAAAGGAAAATGAACCAAATTGAGAAAGAAAGGAATTATAATACCAGGAAATCAGCAGAAAAATAGGGAAATAGAAAAGATAATGAGCACAGTAGGTATTTCCCACCCTGTTTTTATTAACAACAAAGAAATAAAAAAAGAAATGGTGGTAGGAACTGAACCACAATGAATAGCAGAGCTGATATATTCTGCCATGAGATCAACGGCACGCTCAAGGCTTTGCTGACGTAAGTCCAATTTGCCTTTAAATTCTGTAGGAACTGGTTCTGTGGAAAAGAGTATGAAAACGAAAGTGCCAAGCTAATAGGTACAGCAAAAGCTGTGTTTATGATACAACGTAACCGGAGCCCCAGATGGTTGTGAAGAGGAAAATATACCTTTTACACCTTACAGATAAGTGGGGTTCACTGTGGTAGGTCCACGTACCCACTGGCAGAAGGGCAGTTCTCTTGCTTCACCTGCTGGGGCGGGTGGAAATGTGACCGGTTCAGTCCACGGGCCTTATGCTCTCTGCCTGTCCCAGCCGCGGGTTGTTGCAAGTCCTAGTGAGCCCTGTGAACTCCCGGTCCCACCGTACCTGCCTTCAGAGTGGCCCTACACAACTCTTAAACTCAGCTTACTTTTGATACACCATAGAACTGACACACTAATGTCTTAATAGACATCTTGAATGTAAACAGTCTCAATGCAGTATGTCTCCTGGCCCTTTACCAGCAGGAAGGTGAAACAGAGTGTATATGGTATCTTGGATAAAAGGCATGGTGCTCTACTGCTTGCGTACTTTCAATTCGTTTTTGGGAGAAAACCTGAACAGGTCAGTAGCAACACGTTATAGTTGTACCACAAACAGCTATCACTGGCGGCTGTTAGAGGAATGGTGTAACAGGCACCTTTCACCAAGAATGCTTACAAAACCCTATTAACCTTCCCCTTAAAACAGCAGCTCCAGACAAAAAAACACAAGTCTCCATTAGCAGCTCTCCCAAGAATTTTTGCCTGTTTGTGTAAAAGAGGCGAAAATGAACAAAGCACAAGTGAGACAGGATCCCAGAGAAGCTGTGCCTTGAGCAAACGCTGGCACATTGCAGAGAGATCAGCATCACCGCCTGCATGACTGAGTACGAGAGAGCATGGGGACACCGAACACCTAACCTTGCATCCCAGCTACCTATCTAAGATCAGAGAGGGTGAAATTAGGGCTACTTTGTGCCCAACTCCTTCTCCAAGCCATGGACTATAACTTTTCATAGAAGCAGAAGCATGCCAGAGACACGTACCCCCACAACCTCTTCCTCCCCTTAACCAGGAGCAGCTCTGAGGCTCCTCACTTTGGCTTGCCATCCCTAGCAGAGGGGACACGGCCAGGTATTGTCTGTGTTCCCGACTACTGTGACAGCAGCGAGACAGACAAGTGTTTCTGTGCAGCACAAGGGACAACACCAGATGGAAACAGTCTGCTGGAGAAAGTCCTTCCTCCCAGATCTGAAACGGATGGAGAACTCAATGTGTCAGGTTTATATTAAGGTATTTTTTATTATATCTAAACCCAAAATTTAAAATATTTTTTTTTCAAAGCAAACTGACTCATGAGGATGTGATTTTCGTCTGCAGTACACCAAGTACCACCCACAGTCCTTGTCTCTCTAATGACCTCATTTCACAGCCAGCCTGCGGACAATTCCTCCCTTCATGAGAACTCACCGAAGTGTGTATTTGTGTGCCGCGGACACCACATCGGGAAGACACTGAAAACACATAAACCTCAATGACAGGATCTGAATGGAAAGACACGAATAGCTTGCAAAGCATAATCACTGACGCTTCTTGCTGATGGCGTCATGCTGTCACACCGGTTTTCAGGTTCATGAAACACATTTATGCAGCTTCTAAACCGAAACCCGTCCTCGGCTATGGAGAGGTGTTTCTGCCTTTCTAAATTCCAATGCTTTGCCTTTCCTCCTTCAGGCTCAGCCAGATGACCTGGCTGGAGCCAACCACTGCTGCTTGACTGGGTTTTAGCAGGAAAAGGTTTGGCTGTGAAAACCTCCAGAAACTCATGACAGAAGTGAAGGAACCACCCCATGCCAGACTCCCAGCTGGGATAAACTGGTGTGGCCACATTCACTTCACCAAAGAGACGGGCCTGTATCTTTTCTGTCTACTTTCTGTCTGTACTCTGAAATGTCCTTTCAAATAATTGGATTTCAGTGACAGTTGAGGCATTCAATTATTTCTTTAAGTGCAAATTCTGCACTCCTTCATCTGTTAGTTATATATATTTAGTGCAGATTGAACAGCACCTGCTGACTGGATGAATCATTTGCATCCGAGTCACAAATGGGAACTTAAGGACCTCCAGTGCTGCTGTTGAAATTGATGCTACTGATGCTGCCAATTCAACTCCTGTTGCTGATACTAATCAGCATCTCTTTAAAATGATTACAGCATTCAGAGAGGGCCATAAAACTACCAGGTGGGCTATATTTCGTACTGCTTCCTGGTTTTTCTACAGTCTTCCCTATGGGAATGGATTTATTGGTCCCATCAATCCCTCTTATAGTCTTTAGCATGGGAAGGAGATGTCACAGAGTTTTAATGTCTCATATATTTTCTGAATTACACGATCATTATAACCAGCTTGGCACAAAATACTGTTTTCATCAAACTCAGTATTTAAGGCAAAAATAGTATTTAACTTAGCTGCAGATTAATGTAAATATATATGCATGTATGAAATAGAAGATTTTTATTGTTTATTTAAAAGTCTTCTAAACTGCATTTGCACAAAAACTTTATTCAAAACCACACAATTTTTACCAGGCCAGATTGCTCTCTAGCAAAAGCTGGCACAGTGAATTCAAGTCAGTAAATCCGAACCTGCTGAATCCAGCTCAAATGCGTGTCAGGGGACTTGATAAAAGACTGGTTTCTTTAAAGGAGAACTCACATGAGCTAAAAGATGGCTCGGAAGTACAAGAGAGAAACCAGAGTTTGGGGCTTTTTTCATTTGTTCATTTGTTCATTTGTTTTAAAGCACATGTAAATTTTAACTGGAAGACAAAGCTTGTCAGTTCTTAGTAATTTTAAGCACAGTAAATAGTTGAGTCTCATTTAACTGATTTTTTTGGTAGAAACACTGATAGCATTCCTTTACATTACTTTCAGACCAACACCTACTTATTTTCACAGTGCCCTTGAGGAGAAGGCAAGTTACATCTCCCTGTCGTTTCCCTACCCTGGAAAGCGATGGCATGCCTGCACCACAGGGATCCTGGCGCTGCTGAACACGCCTGGCACAGTGCCGGACCACAGCAACGGAGCAGCAGCTGCCCCAGACCCAGGCCGGCTCCTTGCCCTGCTGAGGCACAGTTACCGCGGGCTGAGCTTGCTCGCACGTCTGGGCCTGCAGATATGCCCTAAACAACTCTGGCAAGGTCTTGCCCAGTAAACCTGACAGAGCCACCTTTCTGCTGCCGAGGTTTATAGCATCGCTCTATCACAAGGAAGGAGAAGGGGCTTCCTTTGTGCCCATGGAGACTCGTTATGTTTTATGATACAGTGAAGGGAGAAGAGTCAAATTCTGATTTACAGCAACCCTCTTTCTGTTACTTGTGATGCATATCGAATACATTTCCAAGTTTAGAAGTGCAGATATTTGCTTCTGCTTTTTAGTTTGACTTCATTTCTATACCTTGCTGTGAGCCTTGTATGTGCACCAAGGAAGAGTTGATTATGAAATTCAGAATTGACTCCTTCACAGTTGACATACATACATCTGGGTTTTTTCTATATAGACATATAGAAAATAAATATAAAATAAGACATGTATAAGGGAATACTTTTACCTAGCTTTCATAGAATCGCAGGGTTGGAAGGGACCTTTGGAGATCATCTAGTCCCACCCCCTGCCAGAGCAGGGTCACCCAGATCAGGTGGCACAGGAACGTGTCCAGGTGGGTTTGGGATGTCTCCAGAGACGGAGACTCCACCACCTCCCTGGGCAGCCCCATTCCTGCCAGGAGGACATTTGGAGGTGGCTGGGCCAAAGCAGGAAACAAATCTGAGTGCCGTGCTATAGTCACTCAAGGTTGCTTTTGGTCCTCCATGCTAATAGGTACTTATAGAGCACTCCATCAGCGCATCTAGCTTTAAAGCAGAACGATGGAGCCTCTGGTCACCTCCATCCTCTGTTTGCTGCAAACCACAATGAATGGGTCACACACGAAAATGGATTTTGATTTTACTATTGGCTTTTCAGATAAGCTGAAGTAGGCAGCAGCAAACCACGAGAGCCTTATGCCAAGGTTACTTCTGAGGATTCAGGCAGCCAAGATCTGCAGTCAGTTCCCAAGTCCAGCCTGGTTTCCCTAACTTCACAAGAGCTGGCCACCTAAGAGAGGATATTGCCAGCAAAGCACTCCCCAAGAAATTTGTTACGTAGATGTTATCAGTAAAGGGCAGCTGTAGGTACATACAAAACCACACCTGATAGGCATTGAGAAAAACCCCCAAACATCTCAATCCCTATTATCAGTACAGAAATAAACCCCAGGCAGAATACTTACTCCACCTCTAGCAGTTGGTGTGAATGACTGTCCACAGACAATAGTCTAGTGGTGCTCTCCTTGCAAACAGCTGGGCAACAGAGCTGGCTGACAGCAAGATTAATAACTGCAAAAGTTTTCTGCTCCAGAGGGTCACACTGACACTGCCAATGAGGCAGTGGGTACATGCCCCAGTGCCACCTCAATCCCAGCACAGGCTACGCGGGCTGGATGTGGCACTGGAATTGTTGATGACTGTAGGACCCTGCCCATAGAACAGTAAAAATAGGTCCTTGTGCTGGAGTTTATTCGCCAGAGTTAGACATAAAAGAGGAAAGAAAAATAGACCAAGTAATTCAGCTGAGCAATTCCAGACCAAGCTCCTGCCAGCTCCCTGATGTAGACTTTGGGGAACTTAAGTACGCTTGGAAAGTTCATGAGTCTGGCTTTGATTCTCTAACTATCAACTGTGAGTTTAAATCGTTCACTTTCTTTAATTAAGGAGGGAAGAATGACTTCCTCTTTCAACAATGTATTTCCCCAGTGCTGCTTTGGCCTTTCAGCATCATGATGTAAAAGACAGAAACCCAGTTAAAAGGACAGCAAGGCAGATTTTTCTGTGTTCCCTTTTTACTTTTCTAAAATTCAGTGAGTTAACACCATTCTCATTCATTTATTCTGAATTTTAGCAATAACTTTAATACAAATTATGGGATGATTGTATTTCAGCTCTAAAAACTGTTAGGAGAATTTACCAAAGAACACTTGCCCTTCAAAGGCATGAAGAAGAAATAAAACAAGTGCTAGCTTATTTTCCATAAGACATTATTATTGGCCCCAGAATGACTATGTTATATTTACTGCTGATAGAGACTTTCACACAATTTCATACATAAGAGGTTCAAATATTTCTATAAAGATTTTCATAGGAATTACTGCTTCTCCTCATTTTTACTTTCTCTATCCCCTTCAGTATCCCTCAGGCGTCTTTGCAGGTCCGTACCTCTGCAAAGTCCTCAGCCCTAAACTGGACATCAATTGCTGCCTCCCAGAAGTGACCACTCTCCAGTTCCTTCCAGCTCCTCCATCCCTGTATTCTTGCTTCCCTGCCACGGCATCCTGGTCTCCTTCATGCCTCCTCCCCCTGGTTCTACACTCACACTTGTTTTTTGCAAAATCTTGCTGTGGCTTTGTGCTAACCTCCCACTTTCCCACTTTCATCCTTTGCCTCTGGTTTGGCCCTGCAGCCACAGCATCCCAGTTAATGGTCAACAAATACACACAAGCAAGAGAGCGCAGACTGGGCTTTCCTTTAACCAGAGCTGTGAGTGCTTAAGGAGGCTCAGGCTGGTCCCACACATTCAAGTCAAACAAAATTCACAGGTATCTGAAAAATTCTGCCTTGGACTGCAGGCACCTCATCTTTGCTACAGCTCAAAACTCAGGCACGAAATTCTCCCCTGAATTCTGTTTGTCACGTTAGCAGCGTCACATAATTAGTGACATGAACCAGGAAGAAAGTGACATTCGGGGTGTTAATTAGCACCAGCGGTGCAGCATCCCCTGGATGTGCTTGTGTAAACAAAACATGGGCATGTGCCAGGCAGCCATCGGAATGCAAAATAAAGGGATGAAATTAAAAGCAGCCTAATCTTCACTTCAGCAAAAATTCTCTGCTCAAAGAAATTATTCCAAAAAGAGAGAGGGGCGCAAATGAAATTAAGGACATTTCAGTTGTAAGCATTCAGGTACCATTCTTTCCTACTTATGGGTAAAAGAAAGGTTTTAAACCCCTTTTAATGCCTTGGATTTTAATATTATATTTTTTCTTGCCTTTCTGTTGTCATTTTCTATGAGATAATTAGTGTGAGAATTTAGACCAGCCAAGTCCATATCCATGAACACGTCAGGCCTGAAGCAATTTCTGCTTCTACCATTCATTCCTCCCCCATAATGCCAAATGATTACGTATTAGCATTTTAAATACTTGTCATATTGAATTTGGGTGAGTTTGCTTTTTCTGTGTGAAGGAAGTTTTCTTTGACTGTTAGAGATCTCCCCGGCACCCTCTGCCAGGTACCTGACGTGTAGTGATCCTGCCTGTCATATGTTGGACACCTTGTGATGGTGACACAGTCCACTAAAAAGCAGGTGGCCAAACTAACAAGTCTCTGTTATTGTGGATCACTGTTCTGTGTTTCAGTACAAATGACAATTAATTAATTAACTGCCTACCATTAATTATTAATTGCAATTAATTTCAATATTCCATATTCTGGGGGTTCTACACACACAGCTTTCAGTTAAGTCAATGTACCAATTTTGGAAACTGATTATTTTTTCATGCAGTATGTTCAATACTCCCCATGTTCATACATCATCCTGCCTGCCAAGATATTCTGCTGCCTTCTATAAATCAAGAACTGATGGGAAAAGAGATGGTCCGGCAGCAAATGGGAGCCAGAGTTCAGGGAACTGGGGTCCCAGCCCTGCTTCAGCCACCCTGCGCCTGCAGGACTGGAGGCAAAGCTCTGTCACAGGTCCCTGCTCAAAAACAGAGGCTCCAGAGCTCATGGTGGTATGATAACTGGGGCTTTTTGAGCTGGTCTGGTCCAAGGGGGATATAAGATGCAGGCAGAATTTCAAGTGTTTTGTGTGTTTTCCTGGTGACCCTGATTCTCACTCACCTGCACGTTCTGCTGCCGCATCAGAAGAGGTTGCGTGTCAAAGGAGAAATATATCTTGCCCTTTTCTTTATACTGATAGAAAAAGCTAGCATAAGCTGTAAGTAGTGGAGACTGAGGTCCACTGGTTTTAAATCAAAGCCTAAATGTGTTTCTGTTCCCTTTCACTCCACGATTTCTACACTCATTCCCCTTGGGCAACAGGATCTTCTGAACGTGGACCAAGATGGCCTTGTCTGGAGGGACAACAGCCTAAATGCTGGAACAAAAAGAATTTTTCCATAATTGCAAAGCCAAGAACTGTCTGAGACATTTCTCCTTTCTTTTCTTCCTTTTTTTTTTTCTTTAAGTCCTAAAAAATTACTCTCATTTTCTTTTTCCAGCTGGTAGCTTTTGATTTTATTGGGAAGGGGAGTTATCAGATCTCCATTCCTCTGCTTTCATCTCATGAGTTTCTCAAGTGTCTGAGCTCTAATGACAGCCCAAATGTTTTCACAGCACTTAAAATTCAGAAGACATTATTTGGTTATCAAATCTGAGTGCCCTCCTTCTCCTCCTCCCCTCTGTAAAGCACAAACTGTTAAATACTATATATTTACCCTTCAACTGAGCTCGGTAACTGGGGGCGACTACACTACTGCAGCTCCCCAGACATAATTATCCATGCACCAAAAGAAGATGGCATTACAGCAGCGCCAGCGCCTTTGCAGTGGAAGAGAACTGATGGAGAGATGTTTTTCTAGCACAGACGATAGGCAAAGAGCACCCTCAAGGTAGGCAGAACAGCTTTCTTCTGCTGAAAACTTTATGTCTTTATTACACAGTGGCATTTTGCATTTATCTCAAGTAGTCAGAAGATGATTTGGGGCACATATTACTACTTCAAAGCCGTAAGAAATTATTTTAGCATTTGAAGCATTTTCTATGAAAATCAATAAGGAACAGAGGGATGACAGAAGATCTTGTGAGTGTTAAATGCCAATTGCTAACTTGATACGATGATAAACAGAACGGTCCTTGCACACTTACACTGGCCATGTGAGGCAGTGGAGAACATCTGTACACTGCATATGTGCACGCTTTGCTCTTCACTTCCTGGCATTCCTCCCGCTAATATTTTTAAGATGTCCATATTGACTGCTTTTATTTCCTTCTGATAGCAAATTTTCTGCTAGTAACAACGCAGTTAATGGATAAGAAAGATTTGTTTCTCAGTATTTGGGATAGTGTAGATTCCCACTTCTTATGAAGCCATATTGTTTTATAGACTATCTCAGGCTTTCTTTTATGTCCTTTAAATTTCTCTGCACAGCATCATAGAACACAACAGCAAACAAGCTCTCTACCAAACACAGGGAAATCATTACCACAGGAAAATATCTGGGATAATCTTATAATTTTTAAAATAAAAATTTATACTTTCTATATCTTTTCAAAGTTTTCTTTGAAGACTGACAACTGCCACTGAGACAAAACTGAGAAGTATTAAATATGCAAGAAAGTACTAACGTAACATGAAGTTTGAGTGACTAAAGTTATAATGTCAGAAAAGTGTCATGAAAAAGTTAGATTTCAAGAACAAGAAGCAGTCTGTAATACATTTAACAACAAACAACAATGCAGTACAGCTCCACATGCAGTAATAGCAATGCTTGATGCAGTCTGAGACATTTAAATAAAAATCTATATAATAAAAATTGAACTGAACTAGAAGGAATGAAAATGAAATGTCCAAATTCCCTGAACTGTAGCAAAGTCTCCAGAAGCAGCTTCAGTAAATGTTTAAAGTCTTTTATTCACCACACTCTCTGAAAATTTTTCACCACTGTTGCTGTTAGGGGCCACAGCGGTGGGAGAAGGTGCTGCAGTAAGGGAGGGCATGGATCAAACTGGTGGGATTGGAAATACCATATTCCTGATCTGCTCTGGGGGACATGGCAGTGATATATGCTAGATCCCTCTGAATGCACTTAGGTGGACATCTCCAGAGCTTCAGACAACAGAGCTATATAACGAGTGGAAACAAATTCTTGATCTGCTGAGCTAGAGAAGCGACAGGCAGCCTCCAACCACACCTCGAGCAGTTTTAAATAAGCACCCATTAGCCACCATTGCCATTTTGAAACCCAGGCTTAGAAGAGCTACTCTGAACACTGTGAGACAGTGTCTCAAGTGCTTCTGC
This sequence comes from Rhinoptilus africanus, assembly GCA_013400135.1. NCBI lineage: Eukaryota > Metazoa > Chordata > Aves > Charadriiformes > Glareolidae > Rhinoptilus > Rhinoptilus africanus. Next base: position 796,964 of record VXBO01001564.1, on the reverse strand, counting down.
TGCCTGGCTGTATCAAGACTCAGAGGTGAGCATGGGTGGGACTGAATTTTCCTACCACAACAGATCTCCCCACAACAGACGAGGTTTGCGTTTGCCTGAGTCCCACTGCCACTCTGCGTATCAGTTCCTCAGCAAGGGAACTCTCCTGAACTCCTCCCCCCAAAGCATGGCAGTTACCACCAGGCAAACAGAGAAATAACCAGCTCTGCCTCCTCTGCTCTGCCTACCAGCACAGCGGTGGCAATGCCCTGTTTCCAAGCAAGGCTACCCACAGAAAGCAAAGCTGCTCACAAGGTGTACTGCACAAATCCTATGAGTACCACTGCTGTTCTCTGCTACCCGCAGAACATGAGCTGCAGAACATGTACTCTGAGGTGCCTGGGAGAAGACCCCACACCGGCCAATAGGCCAATATGCCCAGAATGCGCTCCTCCTGCAATCATTTCCTTCCTTGCTCCCTCCCTCCCTCCCCAGGGCAGGAAAGCTCCGTGCTCAGCAGCTAGAGTTACACGTTAAACCACCTCTGCAACCTCTGCTTAGCAAGGACTGAGCGTAGGAGTAGAAGCATTTCAAAGTGTTATCTCCTCCTGTCTGTTGCCAGGAAGCTCTGAACCAACTCCCTTGCCCCCAGCTCCCGTTCCTCCCTACCTGCTTGCTTGCCGCATGCGTTGCTGCTCTGCCCTTCTGCAGGAGCACAGAGCTCACAGGCGCTGCCGGCAGTGACCGCAGCTCCCTACCAGCAAAGGTTACTTACCTACCCTTGCAACCTGGGGAGACTCCCCAAGCGAAGGGTAGTAGGGCTATCAATCCGACAAAGCAAACGTGTTGGCAGCCTCAGGCTTTTGGGTATTTTTAGAGAGACGCAGGTAAAACAGGAAAAAAATAGGGGTTTTTAAAGTCATATATTAGGTCTTCAGAAATAATTTCCTACCTCAGCAGTCCTGGGCAGTCAGAGCAGGAGACAGCAGTGCCCAGCGTCTTTCCCAACAAACGGTCTGTTATCCTTCTCTATGTCTTTACTTGACATCATCAAAATCAGCTCCATTAACACAGGGGTACTCTTTGGAAATATTTTGTCTTGATTAACTCCATTTATGTAATTTATTTCGGTCCTCTGATTCCTATTAGCAGGATCAATATTAATTTAAATCAGAACACTGTGTGTTTTCTCTTGCTCCATTCATGCAGATCAGGTGCACTGCATTTCCCCTAATTGTATTGCTGACAAGTTAACCTCAGTTGGGATCACCATGATCAAGTGAGAAAAGTGACTGCAACTGGTTTTGCCATTCTGTTTTTGGTGGCAATCAAATGGTTAGCCCACAGCTAAATTTCTAAAGAATTCGATATATCAGACTCGGGTGCAAACATAGAATAAAACTAGTCATTGCTTGAGAAAACCAGGCCATACCTGATAAAGCTCCTTCCTCCCCAAAGAAAGCTCTAGATGCTGCGGCAGTCAGTCTGTGTGCAGGGATGAAGGACTTGTTCTCCTAGCAAAGGTGGAGACAAGGTGGGACTGGAATAGGGCACAGGCTGAGATGAAAAAACTGTGGCTTCCAGACAGGTAATAATTTAGATAGGAAGGCAGAAAACACACTTATAAACAAGGAGCGTCTGCACACCACAGTGGAGTAGGGGGTAAACACCACGTGAACAGTACATCAAAAGGCAGAGAGTGAGACTGGAAGAGGAGCAGAGTGCAGAGGAGGATGGGGGACAGCCTTACGGGCACTGCTCTCAGCAGACGTGGCTATTGGGGATGGGCAGGCTTAGGCAATCAAGGCTGATTCCTAATAACACCCAGTAGCTGATGGGTCATTAGCAAGTGTCCTGTGCAGGGTTACGGGGATGCTGAGTGCTCAGTAATGGAAGCAATGAGCTAAAACTCCAATTAAATCTGATAAAGGGTCAAAGGCTGAAAGTGTAACATCTCTAGCAGTCACTGCAGGTAGCGGCTGGGGAACAAGGTGGTTTTGACTGGCTGTGGGAGTGATTTAAAGCCAAGGACTGTGCTTAAAAGGGGTCTATGATATTTTTGTAGTTACTAGTTAAATAGTGTCCTGTTGGAAAGTCAGATCTAGGGAGAAACAGTAGATTGGGAGTGGATACAACTGTTAGCTGGCATACAGAGAGGCTCTCACACCTGCACATAGCAAAGGCTGGTTTTGCCAAAAGGCCAGGTTAACAGTTACATGCTGAGGCAGACCACTGCTCAGAATAACTCCGCAGAGTTTCAGTGGGTCAGTGTCCTCACTGCTTTAAAGGTCCCTGACATCTGCTTAGATGACTACACTTTACTTGCATTTGGACTCACAGGTCACCTGAAATTAGTAAAGGGGCCCAGAGGAAGAGTTACACTGAGCTAACCCAAGTGAAGCAAGTCTTTTAATTCATTTTTATAGCAGCTTTTACAGCAAAGTTGAGTGAAAGATGTAAAATGCAAGGCACAATCTGTTCATACCAGAATTCAGCATCATTATCGTAAAATAAAGTGCTAAGTTCATTTCTTTCCCTGAGCAAAGCTAGGCTGCCTTGTTCAACTTCTCTATGAGCTTAAGCCCTCACCAAAATGCTGCTATTGGCACCATCCTCCAGCAACATGGACATGGGGTGCACTGTAGCCCACTGCTGTAGGTTATCACCCTTCACCTCACGGTCACTACTGCAAATTTTACCCTGGCTTGGGTTTCAGAGATGACTCATGACAAAACACAGCATTGAGAACCCCCTTGGCTGCAAAGCCAGCCCTGCTGCTAGTGGAAGGACTGACAAGGGAAGCGATGCAGCTGCACGAGGAGCAGGACACCACCAGCTCCTGTGACCCCCAGTTACTCCTGTTTGAAGCTGCGCAAGTCTTCTGTCTCTCCCAGGCAGAGAGTCTCACCCTCTCAGCCTTTGGCACAAAGACTCTTATCATTTAGGACGTAACTCTTGTGCAATGACTGCACAGCGCCCAAACAAATTAGCTTCATGCCCTAGTGAAGATGGAGTTCCTTGGTGAGGTCACTATACAGTATGGGTTAGACTCTGATGCTCAAGTACGGCTGCCTTTGGGCCCCAGAGGCAGACCCCGAACCATGCAGTCGGGCCCGGGGGGGGGAATGCCATCTCACTCACTTCTGGCCACGGGCTGAAATGTGCCCTCCCATCTTCTGCTCTCCAGCATGTGAGCAAATATCACCCACGGCGGGGCTGACGCCCAGCCCAGGCACAGCCAGCAGGAGACAGGCACCGGCTGAGGTGATCTGAGATGCATGGGTGCTGCCTCTGGTGGGCACACCTCGGGGGGCTGAGGCTATGAGCTTGGATCAGTGCTTTCACATAAAACCTAACTATTAATCCAATCCAGAAAGACCTTATATCTAATTTATTTAAAATTCATTGCTTGAGAGAATTGCAGGATGTAACAAGTGAGCAATTTCCATTGCCCAGGAGTTTCACATTTCAATGAGATCTCAGGAAAGAGATGGAGGGACCGTGTTTTATCTTCCAATTATTTGGAAGGTATGATGAAAAGTGATACAACAACTGCCAACTACTTTAAAAGATGGCTCTGTCACATCCTCCCTAACAGAGCACACCAGCCCCGACATGAAGCTGATCTGGCACATGGGCAGTCATTCGGAGTGGAGCTATCTGATGCCAGCACGGCACCCACAGCACCAGCTAAGTCTCTCCTAATCACTTACATATACTCCATCCAGGAAAACGATCTCTGAATACTACTGTAATACAGTCAGTAACATTATTAACGTAATTATTAGTATCATTAACTTGTGCAGACACTGTAATTAATGATCACTGCGGCCTGGCGCTGAGTGCTTTTGAAAATCAGTGTTTCCACCATGGAGGACAGTGATACGCCTCTTGCAGCTTACACTGCTGTAGAAAATGAGCTCCACAGTTCAGCAGCTCATTGCCTACTTGCTGCTTCTACTATTTCTTGGCAGCCCCAACTCTGCCAGTGATTTTAACTGCCAGATGTAAGTTGGTCCCCCACGAGTTGCTTAGCTATAGAGCAAATATTTCCAACTATGTACCACTTCACTGAATTCCTTGGCATTTCTTGCATTAAAATGAAATGATCTGTCGTCAACTCCAGGCTCTCTGATACTTTCCACCACTATGTAAATCTAAGCCCTCACTTTTCTTTTCTCCCTCCATGAGAACTGTGGATTTTCTTCATTTGAGGGCAAGTAAAAAGAAAAAAGAAGTGAAAAGGAGAAGAGAGAGACTGTATTTTTCCCTCTATATGTAGGGGGGATTTTGCGCAGAAAACTCTTTGTGAAAAAAAGTCATGTCTGATTAGGTAATGATAAACACAAGGATCTCCCCATGAAATTGCTTTGTCCAGGGGAACAAGACAAAGCAACACAAGCATCCTCAATCCGACAAGTGCCACCAACCTCGTGCCCTCCTTTGTCACCTCCTCCTCCGAATGTGCCCTGGGATGCACCAGCCCTATCAGTGACAGACATTTCGCACACAGCCATTCCGCTTTCCAGTGCTCTCTCCTTCAAGTCTGCTTTCCAAAATTGTGTTCTGTGGGGAGGAAGGATGAGTAAGGAACATATCTTAACCTTCAATTATAAACCATGGCTATGACATAGCTGTGCTACCGTTTCTATTATCATCAAATATGTTTTGATTCAACGTCTATCCATTACAAAGGAATAAGCTAACACTGACTCATGGGCACCCGCTGCAGTCACTACACTGCTAATGTTTAGTCACCAAACCTTCTCTTGAGAATAACACATCAAAAGCAGATGGGGGAACGTGATCCGAATGGAGAATGCTACGTGCCTGGTCTTGAGAGCTCTGAGCGGAACGATGCTGATAGATACAGAGAGTGCTGTGTGGAAGAGCAAAGCAATGTTCCCCAGTAGTATCCATCAGGACACATTCAGAGTGACCTAAGGGACACCAGCTGCTGGCCTGTGCTTCAGGGGAAGACCAGGGAGAATCCTGGGGAATAGGAGTTTGTAAACCCATCACTGACAATCAGGATTTAAAGCAGTAAGTATGTTTTGCAGGGGTCAGCTGAACGGACTCTTAAGAGTCACTATGCCTGACAAGTTGATAGAAAGCAATTTGTACATTTTGAAAGCTCGGTAAGGAAAGAACTATGGGAGGGAATTAACATCCAGCGCTCCATCCAGGGAATGGAGGCTGTCAGTGGGGCAAAAGAATCTGATAGAGAGTATAACATGAAACATTAGTAAAGCCAAGATCAGAATCTGTTTAATTTTTATGCATAGTTAAATTATATTAACAAAACACTAAGAGGAAAGAGGATTTAGCTTCATTTACTTTTCATGGAAGCTGGGAGACAGATTCTCTGTGCATTTCTGAAGGCCTTCATTAACATGAGATACCGAACCAATGAGAGCGTCTGTTATTCTAGAAACAGTTTTGTAAGCAATGAGGGCATGACAGAAGATTTAACTCAGAATAATAAACTGAGATTGAGTAACAAGAAGTTGACTCTGTTTAAATTAAATGGAAAGACAGACAAAGACAAGCCTGTAAGGACAATCTTTGATATATTAAAGAACTTAGAAGCCATCTGGGCCAATGTGTTCTGGGTGTGTGGGTGTGTGATGGCCTCCAAGTTCTTGAATTCAAAATTCCTAGGGGATTTTTTCACAGGCATGAGAAAAAAAAAAACAACTATGGAGTGCTCCAAGTCTAGATGATTAATCACTCCAGAAAGTATATCATAAGTAAACGGAGAATGCACAAAGAATGAGGAAAAGGTACAATTGGCAAAGAAATCACACTCAGAGGCTAGGAGATAGGGATAGGGTGAGGATTCTCACAATCAGTCTGAATTACATCTTGAAAAGAACATAAAACCAAATAGCTACAGGCCCTTCAGCAATGTAGCCATATAGTCATGAAACAATAAAAAGTGGGGCAGCTAAGCAGTGAAGATGAAGTAAAAAAATTAAAAAGGTTACAATTACAACTCAACTCTAAATTAATACTGTAAATCAGTTTTCAATCCCTCTCCACTTCTAGTCCTCTACTTCTGCTTTATACACCCTACCCAGCTTTGGAAACCTCAGTCAAGTGATACGTTACTACTAGAGTGTTCATCTAGTGCTCCTAGCTGGCAGCAAGAAGTAAAGTACAACGGTGGTGCGCGGGAGAGTCAGTGCCCCTGCTCCGAGCTGAGCTGGGGCACCTCTGCCCAAAAGCTGGTGAGGGTGTGAGGAGCAGCCTGGCTGCCCACGGACTGGGCAGGCTGTTCCCAGGACACAGGTTTTGGAAGTCTTCATTTCAAACTAAGAACGGGGGAAAGACGCGTGCATTAGACTTGTCCCGAATTATGCATTAAGTACACTGCTTAACAGTGAATGCTTTCTCTTTTAGGACTGCATCTGACTGATTTAGATAAAACATTTTTTTCCAATACGTGTTGTAGCTACAGCAAGTCATCATCTTATTGTCTGATGGGTAACTAACTAAATTGTACTTAAAATAAGTCAAGATAGCTACTGGGAAGATATTTACAACGATACCGATTTTTTCAGGGCAGATTGTCTGCCTTATCTCAGGAAAGCTTACGAAACTGCAAATGAATGTGAAGGCAGGCTGTTTTGTACACAGGAACGTTCCAGACCATTAGCCGGCACAGTTACAACCAGAAATGGGGCAACAGTAGAAAACAAAAGCAGACACACTCCGGGTTTTTCCTCCTATACGGAAAAAACTTCTCTATCACAGTGGAGCAGAACTGGCTCTGCAGGGTCCTGGTCACCACCTTTATCTGAGCTCATGGGATCTATCTAACCAGTCAAAGACAGATTTTCACAGGGCTCCCTCACCTCTAGTACACGTGATCCTACTAATGCCCTCACCATTTACTGTTAGAGCTTGAGCTCCTGCTCCAGCTCACCAAACCTTGATCCTCTCCTGCCTTCACTGCAGTTCTTCCCACAACCAGGAAAAAAGGAGGACAAATATTGTGCAGAGCATTCCATTTACTGCTACTGCTTTTTGCAGCAGCCTCCTTTAGAATCAGAACAGATTACGAAAGAGCATGGCCAGGCTGTGAACATCACTCCAACTATCTTTGCTAGACAGTTTGAGCAGGTTCTGCCTTCCATGTTCACACAATCCCCTTCTCCCAGGTCTGCTTCCAGACTAAGGTCTTTCAGCCTGCAAAGGCCATACGTATTTAGGTACCTAAACATGCAATTATTTACCATGCATCTCCAAGGATTTTCGTAAATTTTTAGGGTGAGTACATAATTCCCATGGGAACTGTGTGCTGACTTTTCATAGGTGCCTTTGGGAAGCTATCAGAAACTTCTCTGTATCTTCATAGGCTTAAATTCTTTTTTGAAACCAGATTTTTATCTTCTCCCAGTCTTGACAAATTCCAAATTCCCCCTCTTCCCCCCCCTCCCCCCCCGACTGATTTAGCACAACAAGGGATGAAAGATTTTGAGACTGTCGTTTCCTCAACTCCTGCATTACAAAACCCCTTCGTGTTTGCCCGCAGAAGTACAGAGACACGGGCAGCTCTGCCTTGAACCGAGTGGCAGAAGAGCCAATTACAAGGTGAAAGTGCTGCAAAATGCATGGCAGAGTTCAAGTGTTTAGTTGTTCTGATGCCTTGGGAAGCCATCAGATGGGCCAGGTATCAACTCCAAGATCTGGATACTGGAGAGTGATTTAAGGCAGTGAAGCCAGACAAAGGAGAAGAAAAAATCACTTTCTGGCTTGATACTACCGGAACACAGCAGCCTAGAAAGGATAAATTTGAAAGTATGCCAATCTGTTTGTACATGCCAGTAACAGCTTTGTTACGTCTGTAATAAAATACCCATTTGTCTATGGCTGCAGGACACAGTGCTCCTGCAGATCTCAGTTTTGCCCTCAGCCCTGCAGTGCTGTGACAGCTTGTGTGAGTGCCCCCAGCCCTTTCCAGCACAAATTCAGCCGTGTTTCTTTGCTTCACAAACTGATTCAGCCAAAGCACCGCTGCTGATGCTCAGAAGGAAGGCGGGTATCACAATATGCAGAGACCAAGCTGTGTAAGAATCTTGCTTAGTCATCTCTAAAGCAGTTTAGCATAACCACCCGCCTCTTGCATTCAGTGACTTAAAGGATTCCTCTGACCTCCAGTCCCACAGTGAGCTCCCTGGCCTTCAGGTGGGAAGGGAGAGACGGTATCCCGCTCAGCTTCTCCCCTGCTCTCCCCCTTTCACTTTTCTGTTCAAGAAAAAAAAATAGTGAAAAAACCCCTGCTGCTTCAGGATTCAACTTATATTGCCCTTCTCAAAGTCGATAATAAATCAGAAAAGAGCATTGCAAGGATCTGGGCCACAATATCTCTTTCTTATCACCCAGAGTTTACAACTACCAAGGTCTCTTTTACTGCACAATTCTGAGTAAGTGCTGAAGCAGTGACCTGACTGAACAGTCCTTAGTGGTTTCTGTGGTTCCCTTGGCTCTTCTTCCTTTGATTCATTTTAATGAACTATATAGAGTCTGCAACATAAATTACAACCTTAATTTTTTGGCTAATCCCATGATCAGATTAAAATCTTGGCTTCAAATGTGCTCAGCCCTTTTGGAATATGGCATTTATGTCTGAATCAATCGCAAATTACGAAAAACTCCCTAAAGCTTTATGCACATGGGATTTTTTCCCTGTTCCTTAAAAAATGAACTGCAACAATCAGAAGTCTAAATGAGCTAAGATGACATCCTTTTAGAGTAAAAAAACATTTATCACACACACAGCTCTCTCCTTCTCAGAACCTCCTATATCTTTTAACTATCTGCTAGTTTTTCCTGACTTTATCAGCCAAATTATATACAGTTTTTCCCTATACACTGAAGGTCTCCAGGAAGTACATGAAATACATAAACATGAATGGCCGCATTTAACCATGTGACACACAAGGCCAAAAAAAATGTTATAAAAACTTTGCATTAAGTGCTTACATGGCACAGCACGTATCTGAACCAGTCCTAAAAGACACAGAAACAAGTAAACTCCAGTTTTTAAACCTCAGATGGTTTTTCTGAAGCTTTTGCTTTTCTCTTTGCAGTCAGACTGACTGGCCCATTACACTTTTACAGATCTATCTGCAACAAAGTGGGAAGAAAAATGTCCTGGAAAAACTCATCATAATCTGTGTGCTGTTATTAGCCCCTCGTGCAGTGGGCTCACTGTCATCTTTTCTTCCTATTGGTGTTACCAAAGTTCTCAGTTAAGAATAAAACAACTCCCCGTCTCTTCAAAAAAGCCCTTGCACAGCCATGCGTGAACCTCCCTATGCTGGTTTACAAGTCAAGAACCCTTTTACCTCTAGGTTGGTTCTTGACTTTAGCTAATGAGTTTATTTTCAAGGTCTGTTTTTCATAGGAAATATTCTCTTTAGTTATTTCTTAGTATACAGGATAACTTTTAAAAACAGTGTCCTTTTGCCCTTTTGAAGGAATGATTGTTTTAAGACTAAATTCACCAACTTGTCAGATAGAAAATCCGATTTCTGACTAGGGTATCTATATTAGCTTGTGATATAATCAAGATTTAAACATATGCCTCGGGGCTTTTTATTTGCAAAGCTGTATTTTGAGATCGGTTCTTCTCTTTATGTAACTAGTTGTTCTCCCACGTGAACAGCACTGGCCATGGTAATGTGCAGTGTTGCAGGGACATTTCACATCCAGGTTTCATCTGGATCAAATGTAGATGTTTCCCAAACAGGAAGACAAGAAGATACGGATCCCTGCGGCCAAGGGTAGTTTGCAGTTCATCAAAGAGTGACCTTGGATACAGCTACAAAGTGAGTTAAACTTTGAGGACAGAGGTCTTCAGGTTCATAAACGCTCTTTTCTGTGTCTTTAGGAGTAAAAAGTTGGAAGCTGAGAGTCAGGCAACAATTTCAGTTCAAACTAGGTGATGTGTCTGCTTTGTTTCCTTCTGGAAATTTCAGTGCAAAGCCAGGACAGCTGCTTTGAAGAAGCAGCTCCCAGAAGAACCTTCACAAGCAGAACACTCTGGTTGTTGGTTTGGTTTTGTTCTCCAGAAAGGTTCAAGCCTTCAGAGGAAGATCTTTTGAATTTGACTGCATCTCTACAGGGATCTGAGACGTCAGTTGCCCTTGCATAGTCCTTTGCAGTGAAGACACAGAATCTTCAGCTTCTCTAATAATTTCCTTGTCTGTGCTGACAGTTAAATACCATCCCCTCTTCTCCTGAGAAAATTTATTAACAAAAGATGAGAAACTAAATTTGAACTTGAAAAATTAATGCTCCACCAGTAACACCTGAGAGCTCACAGCATGGAAAGCTGAAGTAGCAAACCAGTTTGCATCCAAAGGAACAGTCTTTTCAAATAATTCTGTCTCGGAATCATTCATGTCTTCCTGAAACTTCAAATTACACCAAGCTCCAACGTCCCCTGTGTTCATAATCATTAAGGAGACACATTTGGAGAATAAGCTTCTGTACTGAGCTCCTAGGGTATCTGACAGATGTCAGGCTATGTAGTCTCCTTAAATCTGGATGAATGACATTACTGAGACCTCTTCTTGCTAGGAGTGCCTGCTGGGAACCTGTGCCTGCACTGCATAAGAGTTTAGGGAGGATTTAGGCTTAACAGAGACCAAAAAAACCCATAAAAGTTGTATGGGATGATTGAAAGATCATTCAAAGATCCAGGATCCTGTGTCTAGATGCTAAGGGTAGAGTGCAAGTGTAAGACAACTATATAGTGAGGGATATTTCCCTGTTATATCTCCCGATTCACCAGCGGCTCAGTCTCTTCCAGAGCCAGAGGTGATATACACATGCTCAGTGGCCTTTGCCAGACCAGTCTTCAATTAATCTACCTAATTGCTCTGAGAATTTACCTACTGCTCTGACACAATATTAACTTTCAATATCCACAGTGATAAACACAAGAGTTTCAGAGCTCAGTTGAACTACTGCATGAAGAAGCACCTCCTTGTAGTTGTCCTAAATCTTTTATGTGACCATCTTATCTGAAGGTGACTTGTTCTCGCACGAAGGTCCCATGATCCTTCTCCAAGCCACTCATCATGTCATACATTTCAGTCATACCTCGCTTCATTCTCTTTGCTGTCATAAAAAGTCCATTTATCCATTCTCACACACCCTGTTTTTCAGCACTGAAATCCTGTGCTTTCCCAGGTGTCCCATAGCTTTTTTAAAAGGGAGGGAGGGATCAAAACTGGATAAAGTGTTAAAATGCGGATGCAGAACAGATTTATACAACAATGTTTTCTGCTTTATTCTCCAGTCCTTTCCTAGTAATTCCTCCCATTCTAACTGGGTTTTTGGTTTGTTTTGCTTTGCTGCTGAATTGACAATATAATGGATAGTTCTATAAAACCACTCAGGAAAGAGATCTTGGAGTTAATAGCTAGTTCAGAGACCATCACCGAGTGTGGTTTTCCTCCCATGTGCATCACTGCACATTTATCAACAATGAATTTCATGTGCCATTTTGTCAAAGTGTTTGACAATACGAGCTCGGGGATCCATTCCTGCAAACTTGCCTTGCCCTCCAGGGTTTGCTCTGCTGAATTCACCAGCTCTCACATCGGCATGGGGGAAAAAAATCTGCTTGCAAACTGCACCAACACAGAATAATTCTAGATAAAGAAAAATGCTGCCTGAAAGCAGAGGTTCAGTGGGGCTCCCCTTCAAAGTCACGGGAAGTGGGAAGGAACTGGGGGGTTCATTCCACCGTCTGTGTTCTCAGTATGGGAGCGTGGAGACTTGAAAAGCACATAGTTCCAAATCAAAACCTCCAAAGCACAGTGTAAATGCACATTAAGACAGAATACAAATGGACAAGCCCTCAAAGAGGCAATGTATTATGTTGTTACGTTAGTCCTACAACTCCCTTTGACACAATTTGATGTACAGAGTAGGCTGCTTTTCTTACTCGGTGCATTTCCTCTCTGACAGCTAAACACCCCCCCAGTGTAAGAAATCAAAAGTGACTCTTGTGGTTAATCTGTTTCTCAAAAAGATACTTGCTTTCTCCTTTTGAAAAGCAGAGTGCCCTGTATTTCTGCTGAAGGCGAGTACAACTAACGTGGGAGACAGTTGCTTTTGGAGTGTTGATTCAGACAAAGTACCTCGGAGAGAGGAGTTATCTCAAGGCAGTGAATAACACCACAGTTATGAACCTCTATAAAACATAAAAAAGCCTGCAGTCTGGGAAAGGGGTGTTTAGTCATGTCAGAGCTCTACAGCCTCTGACATGATGGAATTGTTAGTCATGAAAGATAATGTTTTCAAACATGAGCACTCTAAATTTGGGAATTAAGCTTTGATCCAAAACCTAGCAACATGAACAGAAAACTGGGTTTGATTTCAATGAAACTTGGTATGTTCAGGCTCTTAAATTCATATTTGTGGCAGTTATAGAAAGAAGCCTTATTTTAGACATGTCAGATATCTGCCCTGTCAGCTAAACTGTGGCAAACTTGTCTGTTTAACGATCAAGACTGAATAAGAGACCTCAACATTTAGCCCACAGATAGTCTGGGTTATCCTTCCTGCAGGACAAGTCACAGCAGTAGATATACCAGAAGCCTATCACCTTATCAAGGGCTGAATCACCACAGATGCAGACAACCCCTAATTATGGAGTATTCAAAATTCAGATGGAAATCCCAAGGTTTCCTTCGAGAGAAGGAGATGGCATTATCTCTCCCTAGTCACAGTCGCTTGGCTGACTGCAGAGGTGCTCGCTGTAGTATTTACACTGAGAAGCACCTGTGTATGCATGGGTACACACACCTACAACCTCAGAAGTAGGGCTTGATTTCTGGAAATTCAGATTTTCCCAAAAACTAATGAGCTGAAGCCTTCACAGACAGTCACCAGTGTCTAATTTATTTTTTTCTGTAAGCATCTGCAGTCAGCAATTTACAGGATAATAAAATGCAGCTGGAGAGTGTGACTTTCAAAAACGGAGAACACTATAGCTCCCTCATATGGCATGATTCATATCCTTTTTCATGATCTTTTTAACAGTAACCATCCTATTCTAATATTTCATTAACTTTCATCATTTAGTCAATTAGTTAATTTGCAGTAATGATCTTAGGGAAGCTGCACTCTTTTTTGTGTTGTACCATTCTGTTATCCTGTAAGTCAGAGATGTGTGACCACATGAATGTTGGCAGTGATATAAATTACATTATGAAAAAACAAGGACACAGATTGGAAATTGGTCAAAATAATTTATAATCTCTTCAAACACCATAATCTATCTTGTAATAATTGCTGCCATTAAATGTCATCCAAGGGTTAGATGGCTTAGTTCAGGACCACTTTGGGAAGAGACCAAATGGAAGGAGACTGGCGCTTTCGCCTTGAGAGGTTTGTCAATACAGAGGGTAATAGGTTCCACAGGGACTCACTGACACTTCTCGCTTTCAGATCCACTTTTCCCATACCATTGCTCTACTTAATCCCTTCAATGCCAACAGCTGTTACGCTGTCCTTCAAAGCATTTTTTTGAATGGCAGTCTACAAAACATCACTACAGGCAATGATGCTGATAGCATTATGTGAACAGGGCCATTAAATCATCATTTAAAAAATAATTTTTAACCTACACTATTGGGGTCACTAATTAAAAATCAATTCCTTTCTGTGTTGCAAATCTGACAGTAATTCTACCTCCAATGGGTACAGCAAGATTAACAGCACGTCAGGTAAATGCAGCTGGGAAATGACATTTTCATTAGTGATTTATTGGGTGTGAAATTTCCACCATGGTGAAATATTCATGAACAATGCAGGTTAGAATGTCTCCATAAATATCCACGTTACTAATTACTGCTGAAGCCCACACTGGATTAAATGTTCACAAAGCAAAGCATTCACAAGCCATAGGAGAATTAACTAGGACAAGACTTTTAGGAGAAACCAAAAATACACAAAACCCAATAAGCAGCAAAGTAAGAGGTTTTCTGCTAATCACAGCCTATCACCTTTCCCATCCCCAGAAAAAAAAAACAAAACAAAACAAAACAAACCAAAACAAGGGAAAGCAAAGCAAAACAATATGGTCTCTATTAGCTGTTTGTCCTGCTAATTACGAGTGCCAGGGACTGATCCTGGGCCTGAAGACCAAGCGGTAGAAAAGGTACCAGCTATTATGTGCCCACAGCCCTTAGGGCTAAAGAAAGATGTGTCCAGGCGAGTGCTAGTCAGAGCTGTGTGATCATCCAGGGTCCAGAACTCAAGCACATTCTGTCTCTTCAGTAGCAGCATGGACTCACTAGCGATGCCAGGGCTGGGTACCCTCAGTCCTGTCCCCTCTCACGCTGCTCCTGCTCAATCTAATGACACCCGCGCCAGCCGCAGCACTGACTGCAGAGCAGAGCCTGCTTCCTTTTAGCATATGGCTTCAGTTAGTTATTGCTCTTATACTGAATTACAAGAAGGCCGAATTGTCACAACATCCAGAAAGGTTCAGATAGGCAATACAAACCTAGCAAACAGTGACCTCCATCTTTTTCAGTGAATCTCTGCGTAAATGATAAAATCAGCAGGCCAATAGAGACAGTCATAGGAACAGACCAAGATTGCAGGTAGAAAAGGTACCTGCACCTGAGATCATCAGCAATTGGTATATGAGCTTATGCTGGCTTTTACAGGGAGACAGACTGTGCACTTCCAGAATCTGCAAAGGTGAATTTAAGCCACACTGGCTTCTAGTCACCGGTACTTCGATGGGTTTTTTACTTTTAATTAGACCACATCACTCAAACACTGAGAAAAGGCACTCTCTCCGGTGGGACAGACTGCAGAAGAGGAGGCCACCAAGGAGCCCTTGGGCTGGGATCGAGATCTCATAAACTACTTCTCCTGTTGACAGATTGGTAACATGGCGCCCCAGACATAAACATGTTTTGCCTTAACATAAACATTTGTGGGCAGAAAGATAAATCTGCATTGTTGATTAAACAGGATTTTCTTTGTTTTTCCCTTTTGTACAAATCTTCCACATGATAAATTGCTAAAGCCAATGTAACTTCTCTGTAAAATTTGGTACTCGGACATCAAATCTTCTCTCATGCTCAATACGTTCAACCTGGTACAGCTTTAATAGTATTTGTTTTCAGTGGAATGAGCTGCACTGGGTAACGAGGCACAGAATTGGACAATAAATAGATGCCCACAGTTAATAATCTGTTAGGTCTCTGGCATTTGATAGCCCTTGAATAAAAACATGCAATATAAAGACATTTAGAGAGAAGCACAATCCTCAGAATACTGTATGTTTTCTAGATTGGAAGTTCCAAACTGCCTAAAAACAGCTTTATGAAACCCAATTTTGCACAGTTTGGACTAGTAGAAGAAACTAAAGTAGCTGATGAAAACGCAAAAGCAGCAAGGTTTAAGTGAATTGAGCCTCAGAAGCTGTTGGAAGATAATGGTGTTGGGAATAATCCATTGCCAGCCTTATACCAGGGTTTCTACATCTGTTTTTGAGCTCATTGTTAAAAGCCTCACTACGTATTACTAACATTGCTGTTGCTGACTAAAATGCTTAGTAATGACACAAACATCACTCAAAATCAAATTATCAGATGTACAGACAACATACTCTAGAATTTAATAGTGTGTTAAATGATTGCAGGGAAACGTTCTGTGAAGTCAGTGAAGCAGCAGCAAAAACTAATTCAATTCTCAAATGAGTAAAAGTGAGAAACTGCTCTTATAAAACCAATATTGTAAAAATACACGCTGGCATACACTGCTGACTTCTAGGGGAGGGAGAAGGAATTTCTTCCCCCAGCAATAAATACCTAATTTTGGTGACTGATGTAGTTCACCTTGAATCAAAACTGCTCTGTGTGCCTGGAATAACAGTGTCCAAAATAATTTTATGAGGAATTTCATATGTTCAAAATACCAGTCACGATTCATAACTATTTATCATTGATCATGATCTGATGAACATATGGATCTGAAGTTAAATGAAAATCCTCTTAAATTTCTGGAAACTGCTAAAGAGCAAGAGCAGAGTCTTTCTCATCTTCCTGAGCAAACAGCACTCTGGTATAAAACTTGCCTGGAATGTGAAGGGTTTCACATTGCCCTAAATTAGTTAAATGTGTACCTATCATCACTTAGCTTTATCAGCCTTGTTGTGGCAGCAAGTCCCACGTGAGCTGCCAGGTAGGAGAGAAACCCACAGCCATTATCTGCTTCCAAAAACCTCACATGAAGAAAGAGGTTTTTTTATACATCATGGGAAAGTAAAAATCAGTCACAAAAACATTCACTTGTGAGCTCCAAAGTTCTTCATTTATAACAACCACAACAGTTTCTGTTTCTTTCCATTGCCTGAAACTCATTTATTCTCAGTAGGAATGTCCTTTAAATAACAGCTCTTACCTGTCCTTCCACATTACCATCTCATAGGATCAATAGCAGGGCTGTTTAAAGAAAAGTCAGGATGGATTTGGGTAGTTACATACTTTAAAGGGTAAGAAAGACTGCTTTGGAAAGCAAATAGTATATTTTAAAAGTCTATGTAAGGAAAAAAAAAAAAAAGACAACTCCAAAAGAGAAAGTGGGGAGAACATGTGGTCCTTCGAAAGTCCATGGAAATTTTGCCTTGACTTTACTGTAATCAAGATTTCTTCATTAAACACATGTGGATCCTGTATCCAATCTCTAAACCCAGTCTATCTGATGCAGTATCACAGTTATACTTTCTGTACCTTCCTAACCTATTTCACAACTTGGGATAAAAGCAGGTTACAAGGGGAACGACGAAAACCTGCAATCAGTGTACTGCAGAGAAGGCCAGTGAGTGTGCTGGCCTGTGTGAATCAGGATTGTTTCAATTTATAAAATAATCTTTTATAAAGAAAGGAAGACAACTCCTGCAGCATTCACATTTTCTGACACAGCCAGAATCCTTCAAAACCTGGCGCGCTCAGAATGTGATCCCAAGTTCCATGTATTACATTGATTTTATAATTTATTATATTCCCAGGGTCAGTATCTGGAAACCTGTAAGACATAATTTTTTCAGCTGATTTGTCTCCTTGGACAGCTGCTGCTCACAACCTCTGACTTTCCAATAGATGATGACAGCATGGTGAACGATGGCTCAACTATTGCAATCATTCACTTCCACCCTTTGGGCTGCAATCCAAAACTTTCTTATACTTCATTTTTTCCATACAGCAAATCATTATTGGGAAGAAAGTGTCTAGATTTCCGCTACTGTGAGTGCAGTTAATTGCTAGCCAAAATGGTGCGAGGGATTATTCAAATACATCTGCTGTGAAGTGACACACGCTCCCACTACTGACGGCCTTTCCCTCCGCTCAGCAGACACATCTTCCATTTGCAGCTCAATACTTCCAATTTTAAACCCTGTTTTTTCCAGGCATTTACTGCCTTGTAACTATACAGCTAAGAATCCCAAGTCTACTAAAATCAATGAAAGTCTGCCCACCAACTGTGAAATTTTAGATACAACCCCAGAAAGACTTGGCAAGACCAGGTTTTCACACTGGAGTATGGTCTGTTTTATAACCTGAGAGGCAGCTACTGATTGGTAAGGTACACTTCCTAGTCACAGACACCGGGGAAGAACAGTGAAGCTGAGGATAGCATTGCCACTGCGCGGTGCAGAAATATGTATACAGGCTGCAAAATCATATCTCAGGACCAAATGACTGACTGCCTTCAAGTGTGTTACCTACCTCTCCTCATGTCCCCCAAGAAAATCCCCATGAGCCACCTTCACGTATACACCCTGCACAGCCCTGGAGCAAGCAGGGGCACACGCCACTGCTCGGGCTAGAGGGAAGAATAAAGCAGAGAAAAACCATCTGTGAAACACTGGGCAAAGCTAAGAAATGAACCTTATGCAAAAACCAAAAGCCTCTCAGCAATGGCCTTCAAAATCCCTGCAGCTGCAGGACAAGCACCAGCACCACCTCTCCCCTCCCAGTTTGCTGGCAGGATGCTGGGAGGAACTGGTATTGCCACCCACTGCAAGAAGACCTGACTGAGCGAGCCTACTTGTTCAGGAAGCTTAAAGGCCTTGTAGATGATGACTTCACTTGGCAGGGAAAGTCTGGCCATCCAAACGTGCCTCTGCGTGCGAGCAGGCACCGGGCTGGTGGTTCCCTTCCAGAGCACTGGCTCCTCCCCAGAAAGGGGATTTGTCTCTCACAGTGCAGAGGGATCACTTTGTAATTTTTACTAAACACCACCACCCACCACCCTAACTCGCTTTAATTCCTGATGACTTCTTCAGAGGCTGTCACTTCACTTTAGCCGGCAATTTTTTTTCCGTGATTAATTACTGGCTTCAACCTTAGCATTTTATTCACAGTAGGACAGAAGTCTAGTTATAGTCCTCTAGTGCAAAACACATTATACAGACCTACCAGAAGCCAATTCCTGCTCCAAGGAATTTACAATTTAAATCTGTGATTGAACACTTGTTCACATCCTTATCTTGAGGGAGGTAGGTTGTTCCAAAGACTCTAAAGTGATTATTCATCCTGTTCATGAATTCTAGAGCATTCATATATATTTGCCCAACTGGAAAAGGCCACAAGAGCTGGAATAACAGCAGGTGGATATAAAGAGAGGTCATTGTGACTAAAGCAATAAGCAGTGGCTACAGAAGGGTAGCTGCCTAGCTGTTGCTGAATATTTTATTGGCAGTATGCTAGGGGCAAAAATCAAGGAGATATTTGAAAAAGGACAACGTAGTGCTTTGTAGGCTTTTAGGAGAGCTTTTCTTGTGCATTATTATAGGAAAAAGCATGAAAATGTCTGATGGAGATAGGATTAATGGCTTAATTTCTAGGGAGTATTAAATTACCTGGCACATTGTAGAAACATTTATAATTTATAAGTAAAATGACATTAGCAATTTCCACGAAGCTTAGAGAAAGACAAGAATTATTATATTCAAATCCAAGGTTCGCACTTCAGGACTGTGTTTAACATCCATATCCTGTAATAGGACCCACCAGACAGAGGAAGACATCAGTTTTTGTACTTTCTCTGACTCTGCTTTCACACAGACAGGAGTCAGACTGGTTGAACAGAGGGGCTGGAAAATGACAGCCCAGGGAGCCACACTGCTACTGAAGGTGAATGCAATCCCACTCCAGTTGCACCGGTTGTGGATTATACAGCAACATGAACTGGGCAGGATCCTTTTGCAGCATCATCCATCACTAAAATGCATTAGAAAGATGGAAGCTAGAAAACAACATAAAAATCTCTTTCTGCTAAATGATGTTATGGACTGTGAGTTTCCTTCAGATGTGTCAGTATTTTACTTTTAGAGGGATGCTTCACTGTTGTGGCTAAAACAAATGTTGCAAGCAACAGAAGTATTACGAGGCCACAAAGAGCCATTTCTCAGCTTGCAGAGGCTGCGCAGCTGAGATCTGCAGGCACAGGACAGGAGTCATGATTAGTTCAGAATCACTCCAGACTCAGGGCAGGGAGTAGGTTTTGCCATTTTCTTCTCTGCTGTATTGTTTATTGAACATTCACATTTTAAAAACACTTTATATCCCAGTTACCTAATTTCTAACCCGCCTTGTTTTTATCTACTATTTAAGGTTCTCTCATTTTTCAGGCCATGAAGAGGTACAGACAACATTGCCTGCCCTTTCAATAGGTGTTCTGGGATTTGTAGCTGTAAATTTTGTGCAGAGAAAGCTGCGTCAGGGTGATAAGCACTGTGGATAAGGGAGTCTAACCATCCTAGAAGATAAGAAGACAAGATAGCAAGAGCACAGGAGTGGCATATAGGCATTATCACAAAGAGTAGCACTACCTTCCTTCAAGGAACACAAGAAGGTCACAATCGGCCCCCAAAAACAAAATGACATGTAAGGGCTGCTTGCAGAGGGTGGCACTACTCAAAGCAAACACGAAGGACAGAGTCTAGCTGTACGTCATGAAAACCTAAGACCAAGTCCTACCATCAGAACATAAACCAATACATCATGAAAACCTAAGACCAAGTCCTACCATCAGAACACAAACCAAATCCTGTACGGTCTTTATGCACAAAAATACCTTTGTCCAGTCAATCATAGAATCATAGATCAATGTGCTCTGGGCAGCTTGTTGGGTTGGTGGCACTACGGTGGCGGGAGGAGGTACCATGTTGGGCAGCTCTCCATCCCGTGGGGCTGCACAGCACGGCCATGCTGCGGAGCAGGAGAAGATTTCAGACCTGCAGATGCTGTAGCAGGGACATACTGCAGAGCTGTCACAGAGAGTTGCTGTGAGGCAGGGCTGAAAGCGAGAAACAATACAGTAGAAGGACGGAAGTAATAAATACCTGATGGAGAAGAATTTCCAACTGTTAGGTAGCTGCTGAAAAAAGGCATCAGGACTGTTGGTCTTTAATGTCTTTATAGTCAGCTGTGGCTATGCAGTGCAGTTCAAGAGTTGCCAATACAATTTATTTTTTAAAATTCTGAATGTAATGCTAAAAATAATGGAAAACAGAATTACCCACAAGGAATGCCCTTTCTAATAATCTTTAGAACACATTCACACTTACTGGGGCCTTTTAAACTTCTGCAAAACACACTTGAGCAATGGATTCTGTGCAGCAGGGAGGTATTAATTTAGCACTTTAGTGCGAGTCTGGTTTTGCTCAGTTAACTTTAGGCTATTGCTGTTTTATGGCGTGAATAAATTAGTCAGGTCCTATTTATTACATATCTTTATTTGGCTTTACATCGTTCTTCTGGGCACCGAGGGTGAACGGAGGCAGCTGAGGCTCAGAGAAATGTTGAGCTGTTCAACACATCAGGATGTTTGACTCCGTTCTGATTCATTGGCAAAATCGTGAACATCACAAGTTGCATTTATCTTCTAGGAAGTTTGTGGTGTGCAGGGGGAGGACACACAGAAATGTGGACCCACTGAGCATCAGTTTACTGTAATGGTTCCTACTGGCTTGATAAGGTCTTGTCAGCATGAATTCCAAATCGATGTCCCAAAGGGAAGAAAGTGTTTGGGAGCTCTACATGAAAGAAATGCAATACCTCACTTGATAACTTTAAATAAAACACACCTTTAAATGCTGAAGGAGCCACCAACTTTGCTCATTCTTTAAAAAACCTGCCAATTTCAGCAGCATTACTCCTATCTCCCTTGACCTAGAAGTGATTTTACAGCCCAGCCTCTGTCTTAGCTTCACACTGGAGTAAAAATGGAAATGGAAGAGACATTAAAGTATTTGGGTGCCGGCAGCATGTTGGCAGTGATGTGATTCAAGCATCTCCTAGCAACGAAGAGGGGCTGGCTATCCCCAGCACCACTGTATTAATTTGATGAGGAGCCACACCAAGGATGAGGATCTGGTTATGCCACAGCCTTAGGAGACAAAAGCAGCCCCACAGCGAGGCATCTGGTCATCTCCTGGCAACACCCCACACCATTTTTCCCTTTTTTTTTTTTTTTCCAGATTGCAGTGTTGTTTTGAATTCTAAATGAGCTCATGGCCTGGCACACCCAAGCACGTGACAGCCCTGGCTATCTGTATGAAGGTGATTAGCCCTTATGCTGCATTAGACCACCTGAAGCTGGCGATGCCTCGGTGCCGTACCCAGCGCTGGGTCTGACTGGCTCATGTTCAGCAAGGAGTGCTCCCTCTGCCACCACTTCTGCAGTGCCCCCCAGGGAAGGCAGCCTGGGCGCAGGGACAACATCACACCTCAGGTCCTACACACAGCACTGGGCAGCTCTGGCTCAGCCAGCGTGGCACTGGGTACCACCACTCCAGCATTTCATTTCAGCTTTAGACTGGAAATGCACAGAAAGCCAACTCAGTACAACATGGGAATAATGGCAAAAAGGTGCGAAGTTTAATGACAAGAGGCTCCAAGTCCACAGATTCAGCAACACGAGCTCAGGATCAAAGGTCTGCTCAAGACTTCAGCCTCTCCCACTGCCTCCCAGCACGCACCAGAGCAGAGTACCGAAACCTTCTGTGCATCTTTTCATGCAAATATGAAATGGCTTAACATTTCCTGGAGCGGTAGCAGCAGATAATGGTAGATTGGAAGAACACAGACAACCACAATCTAACTTCTGTCTAAAAACATAGAGTCTTCTGTTGTGCCAGAGCTCAAAGCTGAAATCCACAGGATGCTTTCCCTTTGTTTCACTGGACACTGAATCTTCTACTTTTTACACCTGGCATGTTTCACTGATAGTATTGGGGGCAGGGAGACAGGAAGGGAAGGATTAGTAAAACCATACTTTAAAATTTGCATTCCTTGATAAAGTCACTTAAATATGAGAATTTTTTTTATAAATCGAAAAAAAATCAATTTGGTAAAATCTTCTGAATTCCTTGCTCTGAGCTTTAAATTGAAGCCCCAAGTAAACAAATTTACCTATTTTGTTACCTCTACCATATAAACAAGAAAGAAGCCACTCTTGTACAAATTCTGAGCTGCAGCAGCTGCTAAATCCCTCTCCTCTAATGACTTCTGCTGCCGAAGCAAAGTAATTGTTTTTAAATGCTGCTCAATACTTAGAAAAACTAAACTAAAGATTAATGGTTTATAGTTTTTATTTGTATTTCCATTAGAAACAAGAAAAGCAGCCAAGCAAATATCCAATTACGGCTTTCCTCCGGTCTGGTACGGTATGACCAAGCAAGTGTGTTCTGTGTTTTTCAAAGAAAAGGAATAAAATCTGCCTTGCAACAAAACTGCCTTTACCCCTTTGAATCTTGGCTACCATGAATTTCGAAGCCAAGTTTTCTCTGCTGAGATTATTTCTTCTGTTTGTAGGAAGTAAATCAAATCCTAGGATGAGGATATTTTACACTCACCTTTTCCACAGGTCACAGTAACTAATTGGTGTCTCTTTCTGATGTTTCTTCACAGTTCTATTCAGTAAGTGCTAATTGATTATATATATAAATAGTAGCAGGTTTTTTATATAAAAGAAGTTGAATTCAGTGCTGATCAGAAGATTTGGTCTCCCTGGCCTGCCAGCCAGTTTGGATTTGGACAGGAACACTGTGGCTGGGGTCATCTCAAGGTTTAAAGGAAAATTCCAAGACTCCCAACAAAAAGACTGCTTGAAGCAACTGTTCACGCTTGAGATGTCTCTCTGCTTGCGTGACAGGGACTGGGTACAGCAATTTAACTTCCAGCTGACATTTTGCTTTTGTTTTACGTAAGAGCCCAAGTCGGGAAAAACACAGTGCACACAGGTGACACTTCTTATATTTTGGGAAGACTGTAACAACTTTTTTCACTTTATACTATTACTCATGAAATTCATAAAGGACTTTGCAAGGAGTGTTTCATTCTTGTTAACGTGACAAGACTGGTAAAAACATTACATCCAATGTGGCTCACAGCAGTTACTTAACAGAAAAGGGAAATTTCATACAAACATTGTGGTGAGAACTAAACACAAATACTCCATCCAAATGGAAATGCCATTTACATTCCTGCCCTGCAACAACTTCAAGTGGCGTTTTGCCAGAAGTGGTGATCAGCTAACAACATGGGACCTTTGGTGGCCCACTCCTAACCAGAACTTCGTGTCACGCCTCCAAAATACACCACCACTTACAGCAAGGCCACACAAGCTTTAAGAGTTGATTCAGGATGGAGTAAAACCAAACAGCAATTCCTGGGATGCCACCAGCATGCCCTGCAAGGTCCTTGGGCTTCTTTAGGAATCCTGTCTCAAACCTGACTTATTTGAACTCCAAACTTGGATGATCTGTTCTGTAAGTTTAAAATTGTGAGGCTCTATTTGAACCTCACCAAGAGGAAAAATACATAACTAAATCACAACAAAGTACAAAACTTTGCATAAAATTTTCTGCCCTAAATCACAAGTACAGGTTGTAAGAGATGTGAGCGTTGGATGAAAGCACAGCAGTAGTAGTTCAGCCCTTTTTCACACCAAAACTACCAAAATAACTCCAACATAACTTTGAGCATCCTTTTATGTATTTTTCCTCCCTACAGGCACTGAACTTCCAGGAACAATGAAACATGATAAAACTGATTTATAAAACACCATCACTCCAGTCAGCCTACCTGCAGGTACCCCGCACAGCTATCTACACCATATACCTGACTTTACTGTTACCCAGGTGTCCTTCCCTCCTCCAGCTCTGCTGGCCCACACAAGTGTTTCTCACCAACCAGAAATGCCTTACAAAATGGTTTGGCATGTTCATAGATTAGAGGCTCTGAGTATTTACAGCATTTATGCAGTAGATTCTCATCTTTTCAGAATTTAAAACAGTCTCAAAATCTCATTCCTTGGCATTTACTGTCTTCTTGAAAACAGAGACATACTATAAAATGAGAATAAAACAGCATTTTTCACTGAATCCTAAATTATTAAATGCATTGCTTTTAAGGGATATTTTAAACACTAACTAGGAAAATAAATAAAAAACTGTGTGGGCCACAGCTCTGCACAGCCTCCTCTCAAGGAGTCGAGATGCCCCAGGCTCCGTGCTTCTCGCCAGTTGTTCCCCAGAAGCACAAAAGTACCACCTTCTATTCAAAGGCCTCATTTCAAAGCCGTGTCTCAGTCTAGCAGAAGTTTCCAACACCTTACACAGTGCTTCTGAGAGAGAGACTGATAAAGGCAGTAGGAAGAAAACAGAGAATGCAGTTTAAAAGATGAATCAAGGGATCAAGTTTCTGGGCCAGACTGCCTTTTCTTCTCTAGCGATTGCTTGGCTCCTGACAGCCTCACAAACACCAGCAGAAACAATACGTCAAAACTAAAGTTTTGCCTTAAAAAAGCAGCAAAGAACTTCTCTGCAAATATTGAATTCTGTGAACAGATTTCTCTTTTATTAACTGCTTCAAAAAGTCATTTTACAGCAGCGTGTTGTATTACCTCAGAAAATCATTTGTCAGACTGGACAATACCAGTGCTGGTATTGACTTTTTCCCTTGCTGCTCACTGTAACTATGAATAAGATGTTAACTTGTCCTACTTAAGTGTTGCGCCTACTTTTACTCCACAAGCACAAATAAACTGAGATGTGCATAAATATGTACTTTTTTTCCTTTTTTTTCCTTTAAATATAAAAATACATTTTGCAGGGACATGAATGTCAAACACAGCAGGGATTCTATTATTGCACTTACTGTGAATTAACTGAATCATCTAGTCAGACATTCATATTTTCAAAACTTCAGCAATTACATCTATAGATGATTATTATGCAAAGCATGTTCATATCTGAATACTTAAGTAGATCTTGATGTAAATACTTGGGAATCTACTCCCAAATTCTGTGTGTGTGTACAAGGGCAGCTGTGAAAACTTTCCTGACAATGTGGGTACTTTGGAAGCTCTCTCAAGGGGCCAGCTAGGATGCCAGGCTCCAAGAAACACAACCCGTATGTCACTGTACAGGTGACTGCAGAAAAGGATTGATTTAGGCTCAGGACTGCAGAATCCACAATCAAGTTCAGATTTCTGAATACACAACTCCAAAAGCCTCTGAAATTGTTCAGAGAGAACAACACAGCAGTAATGGAAAAAAAAAGAAAATAATAAAACCACAAGTATGACACCTATTCACAGATGCCTGTAAAAATATTGAGCTATTATTACTGAATACATTTCTGACACAATAGCAGTATCTCTCTAACACAACATTTCAGGATTTCAAGTAAGAGTGCCTCCTGAAAAAATATAAACTGCAAAAAGGTGATATTTCCTTTACAGAGGGAGCAGAGTGCCTGCTGCCAACAGGTCTCCTACCCTGGGGTAAGGCATTTTGGTGAGAGAAAAGTTAACTTTCACCTGATGTGTAGCTCAACAACTGGTTTTCAATGCAAGAATGTATGAAATTGTTTTCTTTCTTTGATGTCAACACCTTCTCCATGGTTATGTCTGCACGAGGGAGATAGGAGAGAGAGTTCTCTAGGTGGGAATTACAAGTAGCCTGTGGTTAAGGAACTGAAGTCCAGAGGTGTAACAAAGAAGGTAAAATCTGACTCGGGTCTGGTTTTTAGTTAACCACGTATGTACCACGTATGTAATGGTAAAGGCTGCCCTTCAACACGCGGTCATCAGAAGTTAGCGTGTCATAAAGAATGGAACTCGATAAGGAAAATGAAGTTCCCAAAATACAAAGAGTTAATTTAAAACAACCCAAACATTTCACACCCAGTGACACTAAAGTAAAGGCAACTCATTCTGTGCATTAGGCAGCATCATTTCAATAGGCTGGGAGGGAAGGAGTATTTTAACAAACTAATAAAGAGATACAGATGATACAATTAGGTCAATAAAACCAGAAAGATGGAGTTTCATTATCCTATCCAATACTGCATACTGTGCAACCAAGTGTGTTAAATGAAAACTTTCAGCTATCTGATTTCAGGATGTTAAAAACAACATAATAACAACATGTACTTGGATGCTAATAATGGCACTGTAAATAGACATAAATTTTAGCAATCAAGGCCACTAGAGTACAGTTGTCGTTAAACGCATAATAAAAAACCCCAACTCAACAGAGTGGGAGCAAAAAGGAAATTAGAGCTGCCTGGCTGCTCTGCAGATGCTGGCTGTGCTGACACCACACAGAGCTTTAGCACACAAAATTAGGTATGGGCTTGTAGCACTGGACTCTCAGTGCATTTACAGCTCTTCAAAAGTTTGTCAGGGTCTTTTGGAGATAGTATGGTTTCACATCTGATGTTCAAGGTGACCACTAAAACTGCTCATTTTTATTAACACAGAATTGTTAATCTGAGGAACACAGAGGGATTAGGAAGGGATACATTTAGGAAGTCTATTGTTTTGACCTGTGAGACAAAGTCAACTTGCGTCGTAACTGGCATTGTCTCAAGAAGTCTCAATAGCAGCATCGAAGTTTTCAATATTAAAATACGCGTTCACATTCTGCCTTCTGTTAATGTTCTACAGTATTTGCACTTGTAGCACAGCACAGGATACCAACTACACTTTATTTGCAAGAAACACACTGCCTGCACACGTGATAGGCAGGACATCCTTGATAAAAACAGTTGTCCATAACGATAACTCCATTACCTCTTCCAGTTAGCCACAGTTTTTCATAAACAATGCTAATTTTTCTTGAAATCAAATGGTGGACAGTAAAAACAGACATCTTTTGATAGGTCCTTCAAGTTGACTACTTGACGAGTATCACAAATTCCTATGTCAGAGATAAGAGAGGAGATGAGGTCGGCTATCTGTCTGAACAAATTTTCCAGAGAGTATTGGAAGAAACCGGCTTCTTGTGTAGAAGAGAAACACAAACTATGTGTTGAGAGTGTTTCGGCTTGGTATGCTCGTTTGGAGCAGGAGAAGGGACTAAATGGTGACTGAAGGTTCTTCCCTTCTCTATTTTCTGGGTCAGTTCTCCAAAACAGTAAATAAATGGCAACACAGGTCCTGTGATGACGCCCTGCACAGAGCTGAATTCCACTGCTATTCCACTGAAATCAATGAGGTGAATGCTCTCAGGGTGACTTTTATGTATCTAAAATGATATTAACCTCACTATTTAAGCCATTTAAAGTGATAAATAATTCTGATGTTTTTTAATAATGTTCAATTTTTCCCCAAGATGACTTTTAAGTTTTTGACGCATGACATGAGCCCGCACCACTCTCTGCCACATTACACAGCATGATGAAATGCAGAGAGATAAATCGCAGCACAGCTAATGAGGCATAGAAACCAACATCAGAACTAAAATAAGCTCAGACAAAGATCATTCCATTTGGCTTTGACAACTCTCTCAACCTCCCCCTTTCTCTTCAAAACAAAAGAGAACTCTATGGGTACTCACTGGCTGGAAATAACACTGTAATGATGAAGCAGAGTTGCACAGGAACTCGAAAAGTCCTTCAGCAGACCCACCATGGGCACACAGGAGCCATGTGCAAGTGCAATAAGGTATCAGCACACATCAAGGCTGTACACACATCCAGTGTCCCTGGGCAGAAGTGCACAGGGCAGGGGGATGTGACCTCCCATGGGGTCCCTGATGCCATAATCCCTTGTATCTGGGGATTTGCTGGGGCTGAGAGTAGGCCAAGGAATCTGCCCTGAAGCATCAGCAGGAACCAGCTGGGTTCAGCAGTGTACAACCTCCCACTCCTAAACCTGGCACCACCAAGGAGGACCATTCCTGTGGGTGATCAACACCTAGAATCATAGAATATTTTGGTTTGGAAGGGACCTTTAAAGGTCATCTAGTCTAGTCCACTTCCCCTGCAATGAGCAGGAATATTTCCAACTAGATCAGGTTGCTCAGAGCCCTGACCAACCTGACCTTGAATATTTCCAGGGATGGGGCATCTTCCACCTCTATGGGCAACCTGTGCCAGCATTTCACCACCCTCCTTGTAAAAAGTGTCTTCCTTATAGCCAGTCTAAATCTTCCCTCTTTTAGTTTAAAACCATTATCCCTTGTCCTATTGCAACAGGCCCTGCTAAAAAGTTTGTCCCTGTCTTTCTTAAAAGCCCCCTTTAAGTTCTGAAAGGCTGAAATGAGGTGTCCCTGGAGTCTTCTTTTCTCCAGGCTGAACAACCCCAACTCTCTCAGCCTGTCCTCATAGCAGAGGTGCTCCAGCCCTTTGAGCATTTTTGTGGCCCTCCTCTGGACTCACTCCAATAGGTCCATGTCCTTCCTGTGCTGAGGGCTCCAGAGTTGGATGCAGTACTCCAGGTGGGGTCTCACCAGAGCAAAGTAAAGGGGGAGAATCTCACCTCCCTTGACCAGCTGGCCACGCTTCTTTTGATGCAGCCCAGGATACAGTTGGCTTTCTGGGCTGCAAGCAACACTGTCGGCTCATGCTGAGCTTCTCATCAACCACTACCCCGAAGTCCTTCTCAATCCCTTTGCATCCGTTTGTCCAAAGAAACTGTCTTAAAGCTTCAGATTCTAGCTACTTCTGAAGCAGGCAGAAGATGTCACACGAGGGCAGGAAAAGGGAAAGCTGGTGTGATGAAGAAATTACACCATCTTCTGCCTAGCAGATTTACCAGGGATGTGAAAAGGCAGGTAAAAGGAAATTTACCTTCCTCCATATCACCAGTTATCCCATCCGCACAGATCTGCCAGGAGTGGGGTTTTGTTCTCCTCACTCACTAGGGGCTACCCATCTGTAAAGTGCTTGCAGTAACATGCCCTGGTCTTCGGACTGACTGGCTGCAGCCCTAGAGGAACAGGTTGGTCTGAGTTTGTGGTTCTGCTGTAATGACATGCCCAGGGATCATGCAGCTCTTCCTTCCCAGTGGAAGCCAGCTTCAAAACAAGGCAGATTCACTGATTCAGTCAACACAACAACTTGTAAACGAATCACATGAGGTTTCAGAGCTATCTACTTCTCACATAGCATTTGGTAAAGGTATTCAGATGCAAATTTTTAGCTCTTGTTCACTGTAAAGTCCACGAAGGAAGTGATAGTGAAGCATGCCAACAAAGGCCACCGCACCTCTGAAACCCCTCAGGAACTGCAGACCCGTAATACGCCTCTGACTACTGACAAAGTATGAAATAGCTTCTTCAGAAGGAGCCTACCGAGAAAAGTCCAAGCACAGTTTTCAAGACAGACTGTGCAGACAGCATAGCAGTTTGGTTCAGTAAATGGCAGTACCTGCCCATCCCATAAAAAGGGGACACAGAAACGCCCTGCTTAGAATTTGGTAGCCAAAATTTTAAGGCTGTCCACTGAACAGCCAGTGTACCAGTCTACTTGCAAATATGGCATTTTTTACTGAGTTATCCCAAGGACCAAAATCCATCCAGATGCATTTGTAAATAACACTTTAAGTGATCAATTATCTTGCTCTTCCATCTGCATCTATGGATAACATCAGACTTATGCTAAAGAAGTTTCCTACCAACAATTAGTCATCCACTTTCCATTTAGACAGAAACTACCAATCAGGAAATGTCCTCCTATAATTTTTTTTGCTTGATATTACCAAGTACAGCAAAACTAAACAAGGATAAATTTACTCAAAACACTCAGCAGATTAGTGTCTTAACATGTTTTGATGAGGCAAGTCACCATCATAATGTTGTTTCAAAACTAATTTGTATGCTAAGTACAAATCCATTAATACCATCCTAAAAGCCATACAGAAGTCCTTGCTTATGAAGAAATCCACACAAAGCAATGAGCTCAAATTCAATACTGAATCCCGACACTTTGCTGAGGTAGTATTTGCAGTTTGCACTGATGGCTATAGATCACCTGCAGTACAACTAGCCTTAGCGCCCCGGTCCTCTGCCATGTCCTTGGTCTGCAGTACCTCACATGCAGCCTGGTGGCACAGGTTCCATGTGGCTCTGACGTCCCCCTGCACCAGCCATTTCCGAGCACTGCTGCAGCCGTTACAGCTCTGCAAGTGCAAATGCTCATCTTCAGAAGTTTGTAGTGAAATTCCCATGGGATTAAACCAAAGTCCACCCCTTAGAATATTGCCTAAAGCAGGATTAGCAAAAGACTTAGACTTAGCAAAAGACTTTTGAAAACCATAATGATTTTTTTTTTGCACTAACTGTGGATATCATGTTTCTCCATGCCTTTCAAAACTGAACTCTTCACTGCAGAACATATCTGAATCTGATCCTGTAAGAATTTGAACAAATTGTACAAACTGTTTGTCATCATAAATCCCTTTCATTAAATTCTTTGCCATACGTTTTTCACTATGTTCACATGAGAGGTAAAAGGGACCACTACTGCCAAAATACCTTTCAAACCCAGCCTGAACAGAATTTAACAATGCTATCTTTAAAATACCAGAACTCACAGTGGTCTGCATTTGTAGTTTCTATTGCATAGAATTCTCCTTTCTGTTAGTCATTTATTTCAGTCCTAAACTTAGTCTTTACAGTCCCTGCCAAACACTGATATTAGCTTTGCTAAATTATCTTTTTCTGTACTAAATACTCTCCGAAGGATCAGGCACCACCCATTCATAGTCACTCCAAATTCTAAAGATCGATTTATCAAAGATAAGGTCTTCTCTCATAATGCAAACCTCAAAGAATATGTCTTAAGCATGGAAGTAAGAACAGCTTTATCATATAATATATTAATTGGTTACATACTCTTCTTTAGAATACAAGGGTCTGATATGCGATCTAGTAAATCTAAATGTTAGATCATACTTGCATAGAGCATAGAGATAAAAGCCTATGCATATCTTCCTCAAATATGAAGAAACTCAGATATCTTCTGTGATTAAAAAAAAATAATTCATTCTTTATGGTGTGGTTTCAGCTATACCATGTTAAATTATATTTTGATAGGGTCCTGTTACCCATACATAATTTCTGATACCAGAAAATTTTCACTACAAAAAAGAAATTTATATTATTGGCAGAATTATCATGCTTAAGACTCCATGCTCCTGTACTCAATTCTTACCAGATTTACAAGGCATCAGGGATGCTACTCAGAATTAAATACATGAAAGCTTTGCTTCACCCTGCAGAACACACCGCTAACAGAAAACAAGAGACTGCAACTACCACAAAGAAAAGAAAAATGGGGACACTTCCATTTACTGTAATCATTTGTAAATGGTCGTTCGAAGTCGCAATCCAGCTATGTCACTGACTTTCTCAGCTTATTCAAAGTCTGTCACAAAACGTTATGAAAGCAAAGCAATGCAAACAGCTTTTCGGTACCTAGATGGAGAGAAGAGACGTGCTGTCTTCCACTGCCAGAGACTGGTAACTCCCGCTCCTAAAACAAGCACCTAAGTGTGATATCAAGTTAGGTGGTGTGAATATCACATCCCTCCCAACAAGTTAAGACAACTTTTTTCTTCTTTTTTTTCTCTTCACAGAATTATACATATATTTGGATATTCATAGAATCACAGGGTTGGCAGGGCCCTCTGGAGATCATCTAGTCCAACCCCCTGCCAGAGCAGGGCCACCTTAGAGCAGGTGGCACAGGAACGTGTCCAGGCGGGTTAGGGGTGTCTCCAGAGACGGAGACTCCACCTCCTCCCTGGGCAGCCTGTGCCAGGGCTCTGCCACCCTCAAGGTAAAGAAGTTCCTCCGCATGTTTAGGTGGACCTTCCTGTGCTCAAGTTTGTGCCCATTACCTCTTGTCCTGTCACTGGGCACCACTGAAAAGAGCCTGGCCCCATCCTCCTGACACCCACCCTTCCAGTATTTGTAAGCATTGATAAGGTCCCCCCTCAGTCAGGACATTCATTTCCTTACTGCTTGAACCTGTGCACTGGCAGTGGCTGGATGGAACAAGTATGACCGATGATCCCTCCGAGGGCTGGCAAAGATCTCTACAGGGTGCCTGTGTAGCTTATATTTACCACAAAGAGTATTCTATAGTGGGCACGCAGGTCTGTAAACACCAAAATGTGGTGTTCAAAGTTATACAGCATAATCTGAGCATGTAAGACTGGTGAGACCATGTGGAGAACTTACTCCAACGCTGTAAGGATCCCACAGACTGAGTCCCTGGGCTGCTGCACGGTTTGACTTTCCTATGGAAAGGGTACTCTGCTGGTAGTCATCCTCTCAGGGCAAAGCCTGTCATAGAAAATGTCTTCAGTGAAAGTCAGTGCTTCAAGCCCTTCTCCAGACTGGCATTTAACAAGCTGTTGGGATGACTTAAAAATAGTACAGGAACTAAAGGAAAAACAAAAGTTCTAATTTGCTTGTTCTGCTTTCCCTGCTGTGATTTTATCAGGAATTGGCCAGCTTAATTTAGCTTTGCTAGTTGCCAGAAAATGGCATAATTTTGTTTTAATTTATTTCTTGGCTGGGTTTGCCAAACTCCACCACCACTAATTGTCCATCAATGACTGGCGCCAACAGTTCACACCAGACCCCAGCCCAGGAGTCCCAGACCCTGCTCTCGCTCCTGCTGCTGAGACAATGTGCCCACCAGGCAACGCATTTGCCGCCCCATGCTTCATAGCCCACGTTTATAAAGGCAAGTTATAGTTACTGTCCACGTTGTTGTGAAGGAAAATTGACACTTTTATAAATGCTTAGAACTAGAAATACTTAATGGAAGTATTATTTTGTGAAGCTGTAAGCTTTCCTTTTTAGTTTGAAGGAAGTGTGAAATAAAAGAAAATAAACCATCTGCAACATTGAAATCAAAGCTGACGTATCTTCAGACTGGCTCTGATCTTTGCATTGGTTGCAAGACTGAGATCCTCCACCATCTGAAGCGAGGGCTGTTTCGTCTGTTTGAAACTTATCCAACCTAGGTAAAAATCAAGCTTTAACTAGGACAGAAAAAATGAGAGCGTTCATGCAGCTTTTCAAAATGCAATGCAATATTTTCTTTTTTTTCTAGTGTCTGTCCTTCATTACCTTGCTTAAGCCTTAACATTCAGACATAACAATAACATGGTTTGAACAGGATTTGAGATTACTGGAAATAGAGAGGCCATTTGGAAAACGTCACAGCCTTGGTAAGAAGATCCAGGACTGGCTGAAAGAAACCAGGAGCTTATTAAAAGATAAACCTTCCATATGTAGAATTCAGCAAAACATAAATACACTATAATTTGCCATTAGCAAGCAAACAGCAACTGTTATGCCTTCTCCTGAAATATCAAATGATTGGGTTTTATTTACCTCTGGTTCCAATGAAGCTAATAATTCATTGTTCCCAAGCAGTGTAACATGGTGGCTCCTGCAATGTTTAACAAAATCACTGGCAGGCAGTGAAGTTATCTAAAGCAACCTTCTCCGGAACGGTGGGGTGGATGTTCCTGCAGAGCTCTGGTTTAGGATACCAGCTTTCTTAGTTACAAGGCTGGCTTGCTTGCGAGTAGCTCTGACACTCAAGTCCGTGAAGCTGACTGTGCGCTGAGCGCTGCCATGCCGGGGTATTACCCAAGCTGTAGGAGACTGTCAAGCTGGTTGTAGAACCACTGGAGCTTTCAGGGTCACCGTTTCAAACTGTCCACACACCTTTCCTTATGAGTAGAGTTCAACTAATATTCCACACTAATTCCTGACTCATCTAGGCAGATTTTGAAAACATAGCATTCTGCATATCAGGGAGGGAATTTTTCTAATTCAATACTGAATTAAAATCATTCACATGCACAACGAAACAACAATCAAGTGGAGAATCAACATACTGGTCAAACACGCAGGGCCCCAAAGAGCCACGTAAGAGTAAGCCTGTATTCTACCCTGAGTTCAGGTTTTAATTTGTCCTTAGGTGATGACTGGTGGCCTTTTATAGGCTTATTCCATGCCTGTATTTGCACCACACTGCAGCAACATCCAAGAACTGCAGGTACACAGAAGGGGAAAAGGATGCTCTGCGCTTACAACACTGTATTTGCAATTCAATTTCCATGGAAGGGCCAGGCTTTCTCATCACTTTGCAGTGTTCAATAGTGTTCAACAGCCTGTTTTTCCCTAAAATTAAAGGGAGGAGTACATTAATGAAAAGTAGGATTTTCAAGACTCTTGATTCTTGCTAATTCATTTTACAGGAAAAGACATTTCAAAAGATCAAATATTGACATGCAGGATTTTAGGTTGACTGGAAAAGCCAATAAATCAACCTCTTATAGACTTAAAGAATCTATCCTAAGGTATTTTGACAACAGCACATCTCCTAGTTTTAAAAGAACAGACAGTGCTTCTGTAGTTAAGATGAATATATATATAGGTCAGTGTAGAGGGAAAGTTTAAAAGACACATGTTGGCAAAGATTGAATCTCCATTCCAATAAAGCAAAATATTTGTGATTTGGCTGGGACAGGCCAAATACGTGGCAGTTTGAGGCAGAAAATCTTTCTTTTAATCCTAAAACAAAGGTTTCCTCTTTGTTGCATGAGGAGTTGATATGGATCTACCTAGTTTCAGTCCTCCAACACAACATCCATCTTCCCATCTACAGCACTGGGGTAGTGCCCAAAGAGATACGGACAGACAGTTGCAACATATGAGCTCCTGTTAAAAAAAAGCAGTTATCTCCAAATAGAAGAGGGAGGTTCAAAGGAAAAAGGTTATTCATAAATTGCATAAATATCTTTTGCCCTCTACAGATTAACTCTGAGCAAATCTCTTGTCCCCTCATATTTCTGAGATATGGTCAGGGGAAATGTCAGGCTGATCTTCAGCAGGTTCCTTCTCTCAAGACAGGTATTTACACAGAGAGGAAGGCAGAAGTTGCACTCTCCCCTCCCCCCATAAAGACTTCATTATACGTAGATATATTCTTTAGAGATTTTTATCATTGCCTTGTATTAAAGGGATATTAAAAAAGAAGACTTAATATGTTTTTTATTTTTAATAATAGTATAGGAATAGTATTTATTAACTACTTCCATTAAATCAATACAGAATTTTTTTCCAAAATCACGCTGGCCCTCCCATGGAAGTTGAATTGCAAACAAAGCGTTGTAAGCACAGAGCATCCTTTTCCCCTTCTGTGTACCTGCAGTTCTTGGATGTTGCTGCAGTGTGGTGCAAATACAGGCATGGAATAAGCCTATAAAAGGCCACCAGTCATCACCTAAGGACAAATTAAAACCTGAACTCAGGGTAGAATACAGGCTTACTCCTTGGGCTCAGGCTGAAGAGGCGATTGAGGATCCCTTTCTGGCAGTGCTTTTTGATCCTCACTGACTTCTTGGGGAGCTGAAAAACCTTCTCAGTGGCTGAAGTTAAGTGAGAGGAATCCCGTTCCAGTCACTGCGTAGGGAGCCTTTGATAGATTTGCTTTGCAATGTGAAACAGTCTGAAATACTTTTGCATAACAAAACCCCCCTAGCAAACTGATCAAACTTACTACCTTTGTCTGAAACAAGAAGGTAAAGTACAAGAGACCTGCTACTCTATTAGATAAAGTGCATGTATATAGCATGAAGATAGACTGGATTTCTGTTTTATAGGGAAAATTTCTGTCTCTGGCTTTCAGTTTCCTTTTTTATTATGATATTTCAAATCAATATATTCTTCAATGTCTTGAACTTGACTGCCCCCTTAGGCTACAGGATAAAAACTATCCCCAAAGAATTTGCAAAATACTTTTAGTTTGGAAGGAGAACACAACTCTAATTTACAATCAGTTTGCAGAAACAACCCTAACATAGCTGGTCCCCGGGTAGGTTCTCTTTTCAATTTCCTTTAGGTGTTTTGTTGTTAGAAATATATTTCCAGTATTTTCTGAGATCAAATTCTCTTGTAACAATCCTATTTTTACTTCACTTTTATGAGACTCTGAAGAACATTGCTTGGTCATCATCCAGCACTGCATTTCTTTTCATGTATCAAATTCCATCTGTGACTGTTATCCAACTGCACTGAGACTATTCTTTAGCTAAGCAACCTGGAAATATTGCTTTTCCACTCATTTTCCTTTTCAGACTTCCCAATTCTGTAACTGTCTAAATCTTCCTTGGTAAAATCTAGAACTACCCCAGCCCTGGCTTATTTCTTGTACAGTCATACAGGCCAAATGATTCAAATTCTCCTTCGCAATCAAAAAGGGGTTTGTGAACTTTTGTTACTGAGTCACTCTGTATAAAAAACGAGCCTGACCTCATCCACCTCCTGCGTTCACACGTCTGTCTGTCTCTTCAGCTCTTTAGCAATCCATGGCTTCCCAAACTCTGACAGAGGCTGCCTACATCCCAGTTTCAAAGATGGGAACAAAGATGTAAACCCCAAACCTGACCTTGCTGCTCTGCCTGGTTCTTTGAAGTGTTACCTGCCTTAAAGTCCCAGCAAGATTCATGGATCCTGCTCGTGTATGCTGCAGGTAAACTGCTGTCTCTTCCGCTCACAGTAATATACCTCAATAGCAAAATATTATCCATTTTTGTGTATTTAAATAAATCCCTCCCCAAAACAATTCAAAAGCACATAGCCTTCCTGCATTACCGACAAAACGAATTCATTTACACATGTGTGGAGGGTGATGTTGCTTTTAGAAAGCAACTCCTGCATATGCGAAAGAGGAAATTGGGAGAGCTGTCAGATGTGGTTTTCTCCCTTCTTGTTATTCTCATATAACCACCCTGAAACAAAGAATTAGAAAGCAAAATTTTCCAAGCTCAAAGTATGGAGAGGAAATGTGGGCAAAGAAATAATTTTTTTAAAAGTTCTAAGAAACTGAATTTACATATCTTAAATCTGTAGGCAGCCCTGCAAACCACATTTCCTTCTCTTTTGAAAGCAACCGTTCTCTGCATTCACAACTCTGTAATAAATTCCATAGCAACCCTGTGAAGTGCACAAATAATAGACCTCAGTAAGTCACAATAAGAAATTTGAGAGCCGTGGACAGAAAGAGGTCCCAGAGGTGCTTTAAAATGCCTGATTTCTCAGGATACTTATCACCCAGCATTCACACTGCCTCTTCAAATGATCCAAATTCAGTCTGTGTCTCAGTTTCCTACAAACCCCATTTTCCTTTGCTCAACACCACTCACTGCTCTGCAGGACTCTACGGTCCCCAAAAGGGAAGGGCTTTCAGGTCTTTTCTTGTTGTCATGGCATCATCACAGGTGACTGTGTGGAGCAACAGGATGAACCAAGAGGCAGGGAAGCACCCATCAGAAAGCAAGCCTGAGCATAAGCAAGATCTTCCCTCTCAGTACATCTCTTGGCCTGCTGCAGAACAAGCCCTGAGGGCCTTCTGCTGGAACTGATACAGAAATTCCACCACTTCCACACAGCCAGAATGGTCAAGTCTTTCTTGCCAGGATTAGCAGTAACCATATATGTTTGTTAAAAAAAAAAAAAAAAAAGAAACTCTGGTATTCCTGTCAGTAGCACTTAACATTTTCTTTAATTCCATATAGCTTATATACCGACAGGAATTCATTAATCTTGTCACTGTAAGAGATGTAAGAAAAGTATAGTTTTGGTTGCAACCGCTATTTAAAATTTAATTAAAAGTTGCATGAATATTTATTCTCTCTCATCCTCTTGAAACTCACCACTTGCCTAGCTGCAAGGAGGAAATATTTACTTAGATATGCACACTATCTGGTCCAGCTCAGCCAAAGAAACTGAACATACATAAAAAACATTTCAGTCCTAAAATTATTTCTAAGGATACTCAAATAACTCTGATTGTTCCTCTAACAGCACTGAGCACTGGCAGGGATAAACCCTGGCAGATGATTGATGGGGCTTCCTGAAGAAAAGGCCAGGACCTACCGTCCACTCAGAAAATTGCAATAGCCTGAGCATGTCTGTACATCCTTGTCTCATAATGCTAAGGGCAGAGTGTGAAGGGCATGGCAGGGTCTAGCAATGGTTTCCACATGTCTCTGCAGCTAGAAAAATTAGGAATGAACTCCAGTGAGGATGCAGGTGGAGGCTGGGAAGACAGTAAGAGGATGCGGGCCACCTGGCAGGTAGCCTGGGAGCCAGCTGGGAGGGCAGCGCTCCCCAGGGCACCTGCCACAGGGGAGCAACCTCCGGGGGGGCCGTGCCAAAAGCATACAAAGGCTTCAATCTCCAAAGCTGTTTAATTAGAACACAAAATCCTAAACAAGAACAATGTAACTCTTAAGATACAAAACACAAATCTTCTGATTTCAAAACAAATCCTGCCTCCCTTCCCACCTGCTGTGCCCTTGCAAAATTGCTCTTCCTTCCAGCTTTGCTTTCCAACACGCCTGCCGCGGCTCCCCAGGCTGACACCTCTCTTTCAGTCTCTACAGGCCTTGTCTGCCTGGCAGCAATTTCCCTTCTCCCATTACCACCTGTGCCCCGACCTCATCCCCCGTGCATGCCTCTGCTCCTGGAGCCGGTCCTGCACCAAGCGGCTGCAGCGGCCGCTCAGGAGGGCACATGCTCCAGCCACCCCAGGAGGTCTCTCTGGCCAAGCCACAGCAATAAAGCAGTCCCGACATCCCGAATGCTTGTCCTTAGAAAATTCAGAACAGAGGAAGAAGAGCATCACTTGTGCTGTAAAGAGCCAGCGCAGTGACAAGAAACATACCAGCCCCTCACATTTCCCCAGGTGTCAGCACTAGGTCAGGGAACTGAGCCAGAGCATTTAGGAAAGAGCAGCGATGAATCTGGATTGACAGCACACAGGCAGAAAGACCAGCTCAGTGGCAGCACTGTGCATGCAGGTCATTGTCTGGTCATGAAGTGTCCCATCCAAAAAATTAGAGCTCTTGCCCTACAGAAGAATGTCAACATGCACCTGGTGGGGAATTTGCTCACCATTCCTGCCCTGGGAGAGTCCAGACCCATCACCTTCAAGGCAGATGTGATAGCTCCAGTGGCTAAACCACTTCTGGTTTACATGATTTATGTTTGCATTTTCTCTGTTCCTCTGGCAAACTGTCAAGATCCTCCTTCATCTGACCAGCAAACGTTTAGGAACACACACATCTCATGTTTGAAATGTTTGAAACTACTGACTGACCTGCTCAAAGCCAGATTGCTTATTAGCACGGTTCTGAAAAGTAGCTTAGAATTTCAATTGTAAATACACTTTTTCCTCATCTCCTGGCATTACTGTTTTAAGTACAGAACTAAGAATGGTAAAACACAAAGATGCGAGTGAATATACTTCCCAGGAGAAAAAAGAAGCTTTTCCTCTTTGAATTTTGTTCTAGGAGCCAGAAGATATCCA
The DNA here is from genome assembly GCA_013400135.1 of Rhinoptilus africanus. NCBI lineage: Eukaryota > Metazoa > Chordata > Aves > Charadriiformes > Glareolidae > Rhinoptilus > Rhinoptilus africanus. The sequence continues at coordinate 757,299 of VXBO01001564.1, read as the reverse complement.
ATCCCATTGTGCTTTTATCTGTTATTTTCACTGGAAGGTTTTATTAACTCAGTTAGCAGAGCTATCCATACCGAAATTTCTCTTTTGGTCATTACTTTACAGTTCTTGAATGTAAAATTCAGAAGGCAGAAAGATTTTGAGATGCCATTTATGGCAAGCTTGAGAATCTTTCAGTCTTTATTTTCCCTTTTTACCATACACTAAGCAGCACATACAGACCCGTATTCCACGTAACAGGCTGCGGTAACTGCAGTGTAGATGGGGTGGCGGCAGTCAGCTCACCCCCGCATGCAGGGCCCACGGTGGACACGTAAGCACTCACAGAGGCTCAGCAAGTGCTCAGCAGCTCAGCCCCAACTCCCGTGAGCCTCTGTGTGGGACATGGGACCTGCACAGCTCGACTGACCAGTGTGGCCACCAGCTGTGTGGCTCAGCAGGCGGGGACGACACACAAAGCATACGGGCACAAAGGCATATAGGCACAAAGGCAGCCTTAGAGAAATAACAAGTATTTAATGACTTGATCATATACTATTCCTGCCTTGCTGCAACTAAGTAATCTCATGGAATAAGGCAGCCTTTCAGCGCTTCTATCATTATTATTCTATTAACAGACTCTACCTTTTGTTCTGCCTGAAATAATATTGACTCATACCTTTCCTTAAGGGCAGTTCTAAGATGTAAGTGAATTACTATCTCTGCATTATCTGAAACAGACCAAATGTTTTGCCCAACAGCAAAGTCAGAGAGTTGCCGCATAGGAAAGGACATTTTTTTCTTCTTGGCCTCCCNTATCTGAAACAGACCAAATGTTTTCTATAAAGTCTTCACCTCTTCAAGAAAGAAACACTTCCACTTGCGTATAATCAGTGCTGTGTCTAGGAGGGATCTTTGTCCTGGTCACAGCTAGAGACTCAAAGGGAAGGAGACTCCAGAGGCCGCCTGCCTGGATAACGGCCACATTTAGTGCACAGCATCAGTCAGGAGGAACTGCCTGATCTTCCTTCCAAATCCATTCTCTTCTAACCTTGTACCCTGTCCAGGACAGTAGGTTGAAGGATGTAACCCAACAACTCCCAGTCTTGGTGCACAACTCCAGCAAGTACAACACTTCAAGAATGAGCTTCCAGGAGAATCCCAAATACTGTTAACAGGGTTGTTCAACGTGTCCATACGTGCCAAAATATTAATTAAGGAATCAAAAGAGATAAATCAGATGAGTCAAACTGGTCTTTCCTAAATACATATAATACTTTTGCAGAAAACAATGCAAGTAGAAGGGAAGCATTTAACAGCCTAGCGTCGTATTGTCAGCGCTTGTTACCATTATAGGACAGTGGTCACCAGCAGGATCTGTGAATTTGCCTATCTTTAGAATAAAGAGGTATTTCAAATATTGTAGATACACTGCACATGTAAATACTGACTTCCAACAACAGGGCCTACACAAAATAGGTATTAATTCTGTATCTCTATTTAAGAAACTCTAGTGTAAAATACAGTCAAAAGCATCTCTGTCTGAAGTCTAAAAATCCTCTGTCGGTGGACTAACATCATTGCTGTTTCTGTAAAGTGTGAGTCAACTTCCCTCACCTTAAATCATCAAATTACTGCATCGTTTCTCTTGTGTTTGTCATTCAGAGCACTTCATCTTGGAGAGGAGAGAAAACATTTGTTTCTTTGACAGTGGCTGATAATGAGTATACTTGCACAAAAGCATTTTATAAGGGTCAGTATGTAGCCTGTTACAGTGGGATTCTTACACAGCTTTTCAGCACAGAGCAAATGGAGAACGTGCTTTTGCTGCTGTTGAATCATATCCATTCCTGCAAATGGCTGTGGTTCCTCTATTTACAACGTGATTGAGACAGAGAGTGAAAAAGATCAGGTTAGTACTCACAGCATGGATCAACAAAACAGTATTACAACGATACAAAAATTATTATGACACAGCACTAGAAAGCATCATGTTACCGTGGATCTCACCTTACCACCTGCTGGGCTATACGATAATGGAGACAGGTCAAGGTTTCATTTTACTAAATAGATCAATCCATGATGATAAGGCAATCTGTATTGCATTATTCTAGCCGTGTTGTGTCTTCTATAAGTTGGTCACGACTTTATTTGAAAACCAGGTGTACATCTCTGTATCAGTAAACAGAAATACTAGTCCTCTTTGCAGTGATTTGTTTTATATTAGACAACATTTGTGGAATGTCTCTCACTAAACCATAATTCTGCCTTGAAATCAGATTAGTCATTTTTCTACCCTGAATCTACAGCTTTTCCTATCAGTGCCTCTACTTTCAAAACTGATTTTCTGCCTCTGAATCACATTGCAGAAGGTTAATTTTGCCAGCAATTTATATCATGTTGTTCATATTAAGAAATGGGTGTACAAAGAGAACAATATCAAATACTTTTAGTTTTCAAAAGCTGAAGAGCTGATGGGAACACAGACATCCCATTTGTAACCCAGAACTACACACTTAAATTGTCACAGTGAACGTGTTAGCAAAACAAAACACTTCAGAAGAATAGAGATTAGAGAACAAAACAGACAGAAAGAATTGATTAATTCTATTGATTCAGAGCAGCACTATGTGCATTTAACACTACACCAGAAGGTAAGACTCTTCCTGATTTAGAATTTACATGTCTAATGGAAATGCCGTTACCTTAAGGACCAACGTAAACTGAGAAACAGAGCGCCATCATCCCCCTCCCTGAACAGTATAAAAGACTTTCCAACTTGAAACCTGACTCAGTTTAGACCATATATCTGGGCAGCTTTTTCGAATATAGGAGAATAATAATCTTATATGTATTCTGATATCAGACTTGCTGAGAATAACAGCCTGATTTCCATCATGCGGCTCTACTTTTTCCTCTTCAGCAAGTGTTGGTGGGCAAAGTGGCAAAATGCATGTCCCCAGGAAAGAATAACATTAAATACTGCTTGCCAAAAAAAGTCTGCAGACACTAAACCCACACCCATAATGATCAGCTGATCTTTAGAATCTTCTTTTCCCAGACTCATCATCTTCATCCACCTCCTTCACAATGCTCTGAGATAGCCACATCTCCAAGGCAAGTTTCTGACTACAGAAAGGAATCATTATTTGTGTAGAAACAGTGGACATTTAGTGCAAGTAAAGACAGAACAAGTTCAGCGTTTGGTCTGAAGTTGCCAGGAGAAAAGGTAAAACCGGGTTCCAGAAGAGTAACTGGATTTTAATCTCCTATCACATTCAGATAACTTTCCTATGGGCCCATTCCTCAGTCACTCTAATTCATGGCCTAGGATATTTAAACTGTCATTTATATTAAAATGTCAGGCTATGAATTGTAGGAGCAAGGTAGACTCATAGATTTGCCTCCAGCATCTCTGCTACACAGGCTGTAACCTCTGGCAACAGGGCAGAGCAGGCACCTCGGAGCAGCAACGGCTGAGTCACCGCAGCTCTTTGCTTCAGCACCCACATGTCATTGCCATAAGAGCATTTTAACTAGGTCGAAAAATATACCCAGAATCACAACTGGTGTCATGCAAGGGTCTTGTGGATAGAGACACCAAAATTTAAGACAACAGGTATTAAAAGAAATAGAACTGAAACTGCAGCATCAATTGTCAACTGAATCTCTTGCTGTGAATAAAAATCAATGATAATCTTGTCTCTAACTTTTTAGGATGTGTTCAACAGATATATTATAAAGACTCTGAAAGCTAATGGAGCCTGGAATATGAGCTTCATCCTTAAAATGATATGTAACGTAATTATGCATAATGTTCTTTTACTGTGTTACAAATTTACAGAAGTTTGACTTCTGTATAATTGCTTATTTGACATTAGTGTCTGTGTAACTGCAATCATATTGAGCTTTCAGCTTGTCAAATATTTTGTGCTTTTCCACCTGTGAAACATTAGAATTGGCCTGACTTTTCCACATTAATCTAGCCCAAGTAAAATTTCCCTTCTGATCTTCTTGGCTTTAGGTATTGCTTTCAGCCACCCACAGGGGCTGAATGTACCAGAACCTAGACTGTCATCATGAGAAGTCAATGTCCTTCTCAAGGACATAAGGCACCATCAATACACCAAATCCAGAACAGACAGAAAAACGTTCCGCAGCATTTCCTGTGCAAGAGGAAACCTCATTGTACACTGACAGTATTTACCCACTGCAAAGGTAAAATACAGGGTAAGAAAGGAACGCAAGTCCCACCTCTAGGACATAACTTCATCACTTGCGCATACGTGATCAGTATCCTGCACACAGGATTTCCTCTCTTACATACTCTACTTTCATCACATTGGTGATTATTTGTATTCAGACAGCACAAAGAACCTGCAACAGAACGGTGCTCTGTAGAAGCTTGAAGCAAGCTAAAAGAGCATCCTCAACCACCTGTTAGCTCCTTCTTACCAAGTCTGCTTTATAAATGCACAGTCCCCACTTAATCGAACTGAAGACCAAATAGACTGGCGCTTTTACCTGTAGTCAAAGATGAACATATCCTCAGCACCCACTGTGATTTTGCAGGGCTCTTTTCCCTCCCAGTGACAAGTATTATAGTCAAGAGGCTTTAAGGATTGGTATATGAGCATGCTATACCACCAAAATAATCAGGCTGTAAGTATTCTGAATTCTTATTTGAATGCACTGCTACATTGGTAAGCAATTTCTATTTTAAATTAAAAACAAGGACAATATGAATAAAGATGATTTTGAATTCATAAAGATGATTTTGGTTGGATTAAGGGAACAACCATGCAAACGTCTGACATGGCTAAGCTTCAGCTATCTCGCAGCAAAAACAAAGCCAGAAGCACAAAATCACTAAAAACTATGTTAAAAAAGACACTGTGAAGGGAAGATTGAAAAAGGTGAAAACCAATAGCAATGAAGGTTAAAACCCAATCCACATACCCTGCCTTTTCATGCACATAACTCACTGCGCAGAAAAAAGATTATCTCCCACCATTGGAATGGCTCAGTGCCTCAAGGAAATGCAAAACAATTACTGTTACAGAATAAAAAAGACCACAGGATGTAAGGAGGAATACTCCCTCCCCTCCCCCAAAAAAAATTAAAAAGGAGAACAAGGGGGAAAAGCCTTACTGCACACAAATGAAAACATGCAGCAATAGGACATCACATCAGTAGGGAGAAAGACATAAACATAGCCGAGCAGACCTGGGGTGAAGCAGGGCAATACAAAGACTTACAGATCCAAGTTCCCCCAAGAATAGTGAAAGTATTCTTCCGAGCTAAAACCTTGCCCACTCGAGCAAATGGCCCCTGCAAAAAGCCAAGGAACATCTCATTAAGCTGCACCTGTACCTCACACAAAAGAAATGAGCTTCATAATGTATGGCAACAAAGGAAGGGCTGATCCTGACTTTTCATTGTTATTATAGATAAGGAACTATTTCACTGCAGCTATTGAAACTGCTGCACAGAGATGACAAAAACTCTGCAGATGCAAAATGAAGTTCAAGCTCAGGAGGAAACAACAGACTCCCTATTTTTAATCCTCCTGCACAGCAGAAGGCCTTTTGTTATCGACACAAGGAAGGAAAATACAAACAGCAAATCAATTTTGTCAATTTTTCAGGTTATGATTAACATAAAGAAATTTCCACACTTTTTTTCCCCCCTTTTTTTTATCACTGTTTTGGTGCTTATAGCACTTACAGCACCGATCTAACATCATGGGATGAATATTTTAAGGAAGAAACGACACATGAGTAGCACCACAAAGTTTGTTTCTCAGGCAGGCAAGTTGCCATCCTTTAGAAGGCAGCTGAGTCACCCAGTGTATAAATAACGCTGTCAAGAGGATAACTTGTCTCACTGTGAAATCACCCAGCAGAGCCAGAAAGGTGGGGAACATAGCAGCCGTTCCCACTGCGCCAGCGGCTCCCTTTCCCCGACATCACCTGTAACAGCATTGCCTCTTCCAAGCAGCAAAGCTATGCATGAAGGAGGATGAGAATGTCCTGGTCCCAGCTGCAGACATCAGGCTTTGTGAGAATTCCTTAACTGTATCACAATTCACTTTTCTGGAAGGCATTCATGGAAGCACATGGAAACATTTGCCTGCATCAAATACTGCTTTGGGGAACAGGCTTTTAAAGCAATAAAGCTTATGCGAGACTATTGGTGGCATAAAACCATATATAACTTGACTCATAACCTCGGCATCTCGTATTAAAATTAAGACACACATACACACATTGTTCATCTAAGCCCTTCCTTGTACCTTGACTCTATTTCTTCTTTACATCCAGAAGTAACCAAAGAACATTTAGGCCTGCCCCTTGCGCTGCATTTGGCCAAACCCTCTCATACACAGAGTAGGGAAATCCCCTTCTCGCTGCGACAGGCCTACCACCCCCATCGTCAGTACAATATTGCCTCAAATCTTGGCATGCTCCGGGATTCAAGTATGGAAGGCAGCTGCTATTCTCTCCTAGGTGGAAAGAGCACTCCTTTACATCACATCTTATGCCACGCAGAAATTATGCTGTGGCAGTATCAGAAACTGTGTCCTGAAGAAGCCATTGGCTTTTTGATGCTAATAGCAAAGTTTCCAGTACACCAGGAGGTAAAATAATCTCAACTAAAACCAGAGCCTTCAATGGGCAATTTCTAACTGTCTTCCACCAAATAGCTTCATTTAACTTCCAACAACTGCACACGTTCTGCAGCCACATCCCCCCTCCAGCAGACTGTTTGCATGCAAAACAGAAGATCACAATACTCCATACAACCTCATGAAAATATGCAGCATAAGATACTAAGCATCACTTTGCAAACTGTTTGCTCTTATTTCTTGTTATGTTTCTGTCTTGTCTGTTTGCCTCTCAAAAATTCCAGGCATCCAAAGAAGTTCTGAAAACAGACAAACTAAATGTAAAGTTATGTCATGGCCTTCTGTCAGGTGAAATACGAGGACTCCTTTGAGTCCCATCCCAAAGGCTCTGTGCAGTCAGCGTTTCCACTGACTTCAGTGAGAAATCTGTTCGAAAGCTGAGCCTTACTATAAAAAGAAATGTAAAGATCCAAACCAAAGATGCAATTCCAGATGTGTTTTTTCTCTATAGAGATGACTTATACTACCTTAACAGAAGAAACCAACTCACTGCTTTCTGGGCTGACAGATCTTGTTCCAAAACTTGTGATGCAATACAAAGAGCTAATGGAAACATTAAAATGCGATGTTTCACCCTTCATCTGTAAACCGGCCTCTTTAGTGAACACCATTACAGGCTTTGATGGTGACTTGAACTCTCAGCTGTATCAAGTTCCTTTAATTAGCAAGAGTAAATGTGGAGATTAATATAATTCATGGACAAATATTCTTGTATTTCTCATGTTGAGCCAGATGTTGTAAAAAGGCATGTGTAAATAACTACCTGCAATAGTCTCACCCTCCTAAACACCAATCTTCTCTCAAATTTTCCTATCGTTTTTTATCCTCCGCTTATGGAGCATGTCCAGCTCACTGCAAAGTATCTTCCTGAAAGTGCCCACTTCTTGCCAGAGAAAAAGGCATAACACTCAAAATGAAAAAAAAATACTTTGCATTTCCCTGTGGGAGTGATCTGAAGAGATACTATATCTCTCCTTCTTATGAGTGTGATAGCTATATTTATTTATTGTAAACATTTTCATTTTCTTCTGCCTTTTTGTTCTCTTTTGACAGAGGTGATAGCTAAGGTGAAGTCATCCATTGCCTAATGGAACTATCCCGTCTCAAAACCAAACAAACTGACCTTTCTCTGGGTAGCAATGGTTATTCTTCTCTCACCATCTCCTTTGCCTTCCTCTGTCCTCTCCATCTATACAGTAGATATATTCTTAATTTTCTACTTTATTTTACGCTCATTTTACATCAATGTATGGACTCAGGAAAGGAACAGAAAAAGGATAATAAAAAATCCCACACTGATGACATTTTCTTTCTACTTGATTTTTATAGAGAAAAAAACGGTCTGCTACTTACTGTCATCACATTATCAACACAGCAAAACATTTTTAGGATTGAAATGAAAATTAACTTCTCTCCTGTACGTTAGGAGGTATTTGCGAGGTGTTGACAATCTGAAGGCAGTAAATGGCGGGCTGCACTGCCAAGGCTGCTCCCTCGCCAATGGACTGGGAGGTTCCTCGCGGCTGCGATGCCAGCAGCATGCATGATCTCACTGCTATCTGAAGAGAAAGATGGCTGGTAGCACAATACCGTCTTTCACACTTATCTCCCTTTCACAGACACCAGTCTAATGTTTGTGAATACAAATGAAGGGATAGGATGAAAATAAGTTTGTTTGGCATTGGGAGTCAACTATGAACGACTAACAGTCAATTAATAACCCAGTGGGTGTTTGATTACATGGTCTGCATGTTAGGTTTTTGAAGGCTAACCTCTTAAAGCATATTTCCATCCCCTTGCCTCCCTACAAGAGGATAAACATTTCAAAGTTAGCACTGTCTTTCTCAGCATTTCTTTGTATGGTGCCCTAGCACAATGGGGCTCTGTTCTTCAAGCAGCTCTTAAAGCAAAGTTCAACACCCATTTCCTTTTATAATCACACAATAAACAGCTTGTGTTTAGTCTTCTACTTTTCTGGTAGGCAAAAGCCTTAGCGATCAGATCCGCTATTAGTTAGTTGTTCACCTTGGCAAGAATCCTCGCACTAGGTAAGAGAGGAGAAGGAAACTGTTTTCCTCAGCAGCTGCATTCTTGCTTGCTTGTTCACTTCCACAAACAATTTCTACTTCTTTTTTTTCTCTGACACGTTCGTTGAAATTCGTTTTGAGAGATGAGTTGAAGGCAAGTGAAGTTCCTAAAGCACACTTCAGCTCTTTAAAAGAGACATACCAGTCTCGTTGCCTTGCACCTTTGAAGACACTTCCTGAGCTACCAGTGATCCAGCATCTAATCTGAACACTTACTGTTTGAAATGGGATGTTATTTTGAAGACTACACGTGTCTTAGCGGCATTTCATCTTAGTGTCTCTTTAATGGAGCACTCATAGGCAGGCTGGCTCTCAGAAGCACCTATGCCGGCTACCGCAGTTTATAGAATCACAGAATCGTTTAGGTCGGAAAAAACCTTTAAGATCACTGAGTCTAACTGTTAACCTAGGACTGAGGCAGAGATGACAAGGGAAACAAATACAGACACAGTTCAGGTGTAATCACAGCAAATTCTCATTTAAACTGAAATGAAGTTTTGCTCACTGTTACATTAGCCATACTTCAACACTTTGAATTTTGAAATGACTGTATCTGTAATTTCATTTCCTATCCAAATACCTGCACCTGCATCACCCGCGTTACTGTAGCATTGCATCGGCGTTTCTAGACAGGCCACAGCAGGAGGAACAGCTCCAGTGACTCATGCAGTGGCCACAGCAGCACGTGGCCATCGCTTTTGGTTTTTAAAAGAAAGGTAGTAGCTGATCAAGACAGTATCTAAAAAAGATGACTGCTTCGACTCAGACTTATACACTTGGGTTTGTACCCTTTTTTGGACATGTTACTGCTGGAAATCTTGAAAAACAGGAAAGAAAATCCCATTGTTTATTGAGAAATACATAAGCTGAGAAGCAAAACTGAGAAAGTGTCAAGTGTCCATTGATAACACAAGGGACAAACGCTACTTGTTATAAACGCAACAGAGGCTTTGGAAAAGGAAAAAGGGTCAAACAACATTTAAATAGTCAAAGGGAGGAGGAAGGCAAAAGCAGAAAAGGGAAAAGAAAAAAGAAAGGAGGGGGGGGCCCACTCTGTATTTTGCTTTTGCTTTACACTGACTGTAATATTTCTCTTAAACTAAACTGCTTGTCAATCTGTCCCAAGAACAACATGAACAATGTATGTGAAACAAAGACAACTCATTGACCTTGCACCTTCAGAGTGTACCCACAGAGCACCTTACAGAGGAGCATCCAGGAAAATTCCTCCTGGTGTCCCACCGTTACACTTCCCACCAAACCATGGAGGGTAGCACTGCCCCAGATATGTCACACTGAATTATGACATCCGTGGAGACTAATGATCGGTATGAAGCCAACATAAAAGAGGACAGAAACAGTCCTCGGATAAAGGCAGCGTTCACTTCTCCTAAGCCTTGAACTCATTGTCTAGCTGAGACAGCTCACAAAGGTATCAATTTGGAGTCACCTGTACGGGTAGTTTTCATATAATGGGCACCTGGTCTACTCTCAATAAGTCTGAACCCACCAATTTATTTCATGCAGCAATCAAACATTAATGGGTTTCTGTTTTTCCCTGTCCAGACCTGAGATGGTGACTGAAGAGATAAAATTGCATCCCATCACGGGTCTTCAGAGCCAACTAGATGCTTTCATCTTGCAGTCTTTTTTTTTTTTTTGGTAAAAGGAAAGTTGGGATCTATAAAAACTTTGGATACTTTGCATTTTCCAAACAGGAACTTCCCTGTCAATCTATCATAGATTTCAGCCTCCTGATCTTTTCTTTGCATCTCATGATAAGACACAATGCCAAGAAAGAAATATCTTAAAGGGCCATCCTATAAAAATAAGTAAGGGGATTTTTATTTCATATCTTAAAATTAGAAATGCATTATTGATGGGATCATTAATTATATATTTTGGATTTAAAACCAAGATTTGAAGAAAAGCACAATATTTGAACATACGTAATTGCTATCACAGCGTACAGTCTCTGTTTCTTATTAAACACAGACCCCATTTCCTCATTGTATGAATATTTCATCCTGAATATGTGTTCCAGTTTTTTGGCAATATCTTCTATTCCATTTCAGTTTTTATTGTGAAAGCAGGCTACTAACATGTGAAGATTTCCCACTGATATAATCTAGTTCTACTTACAAATCAAAATAAATTTGAAGTGCAGTATCTTAAAAAAACCCAACCCTCCCAACTCCCTCATCCCTCAAGGGTTCAGACCCACAGCCCGGGGGAACTGCAGGCACCCCAGTCCTTGACTCCATCTTCCCAGCCCTCTGTAAGTCGCAGGGAAGCGCCTGCTTTTCCACGGCTTGCAGAATTGCTGCCAACTCAGATTATACACATTATTGAAAGTTTTTGCATGGCAGTGAGTTAATTTGTAACCTTTCAGAGGGCTCTCGGTGTGCATTTGTGTGCATGCAAACATACACATGCATCTTTTTCTCTCAGACTGGGAGCGGAAAAGGAACCTTTATCAAGTTTTCAGTCACCCTAAAGAAACTGCATTGTTTTCTAAGTGCATGCTTGATCTGAGACTCCAGGGAGAGTTACCAAAACATAAACCAGGGCAGCCAGTGCAGAGGTACACAAAGGAAGATAAAGTTTTGTGGATGTAAAGTTTTGTTTGCTACCAGGTGCCTCGGGAGCTGTTTACAGCTCTGGGAAAGCTGAGCAGGAGAGGACAAGGTGGGTGAGTCAGGGCACACGAGAGGCAGCGGGTCTGCACGGCCAAGGGGCTGTGGGTAAAAGTGGCTGTGATTTTCCTCAGCCTCATTGAGTTCCTTGTTTTGTGACAAAAGGCAGCTCTTCCTGCCTCGTACATTAAGTGCATCAGATGTGAAGTGAATGACAGTGTACGTCAGGCTTCCTTTGCATGAAATTGCATTAAAGGATCTTTGGGTTATTTTTTGTCCTTACATAGAATAAAGAAGCTGGTTGATTCCCGCAAAAGCACACACAATTTCCAAACTAAGGTGAGTACAACAGAGATAAGAGATGACCACCCATGCTCTAATCTTGTCAGCCGTTCAGCAGTGACAAATACATATAAAACCTTAATTCTGAGAGCCAGACCCGAGAATCCAAGCTCAGCTAAAAAAGTATCTTAGAGCAGGTGGTAGGATGCTGGCCACAGGATTTAAAGGCCCAGATCCAGTTCCCTGAGTCACCACATAGGATTTAGGAGCGAAAAGCTGGTCTTCAGTCTCCTTGTGTGTCACCTCCCCGTTGGTAAAACAGGGAAGCTACCACATGCTGCTCAGACCAGGGCAGTGGAGCCAAAAGTGACTGAAGACTACAGTTAACTATAGAAATCAGTGGGTTGTAACCAGCTGCTGCTCAGTTACTACTAACTGAGAGGAAAGAATCTGATATTCCATTGTTATTTTGTATTTCATTTCTCTAGGTTTAACTACATTATTTAACACAAAAACTTTAAAGTTACTGAAACTGAGAAAACAGGATCTTTGGTGTCTTTTATGCTTAATTCATTCATTGCGTGGATACTAAAACTCCTGCTTTAGAGACTGAAGACTCTGCTTCGTTATTAAATGTACGCGCATCATGGCCCGTACAAATCTCTATTAAACTGAGGATTAGGCAGGGACTGGAACAGACAGACAGTATATTTTCATTCAATCTCTTTTAAAATAATGATGCATGCAACTTCATGTCATTACTCTTTAACGGTCTTAAGCCTGTTTAGTAGCACAGTAATATTCCAAAAAGGAAAAGGGAATTATTTCCACATTTAATTTTCATTGCAAAAGTGAATGTGGTTCTTTCCATGGCAGATAAGCAGCTAAAGCTGCTTGGTACCTTAACTGGGATATGACTGCATTAGCTCTGCTACATTACAGCCGACCTAATGAAACAAAGCAAAATGATTAGCTTCAGACACCTTGGAATATCTGAAAGTAACATTTTGCCTGTTCTAGGGACCTCCGTAGCAGAAACAGGATCGGCAGATGCCACACCTGAATGAGCATCAAGTTTGGCCTGTGTGACTGAGCTGGTTACTTGCCCCATCCTCCGATGGCACAGGTCCTGTGTTGTGGGCTCCACAGGGAGCAGCCTGAAGGTTATGGGCTCTTGTCCCTAGCTCCTCTCCTCTGCTGTAACAGGAAGGAATGGCTAAAAGCTGAGGACAGATGTGCCCCAGCACATGGTCAGCTGTGCCAGTCCCTGAAAAAGCTGCACACCCAAGGGCTGATCCTACTCCCTTACCTGAAAACAACACGCAGATTTCCTCCTCCTGCAGCAGGGCAGGGACAGCTTTGAAGAAGCAGGGGACACTCTCCAGCCCTGGGCCAGCCCAAGCCGGGTGACTCCAGCATATGAGCTCTGTCTGCATCCTACTGGTTACTCGAAGTGAAGAGCAGTTTTAAGGCAGGGATGAGCCAACCTAACTGCATAAGGGACTCCACTCCCTTATGTTCACAGCAATGCTCATCAACTGGCAACAAGTTTTCAGTCATTTTGCTTGCCATCAACCTGCCCTACCATTACATGAACACTTGTGCCAGGATGGGGGTGGAGCAGAAGCTCATGGCTGAGGCAAAGGGGAGGGACATGACTATGCTATTTGCTCACAGCGAGCAGTTTAAATTGGCCATAGAAAAAACCTCCATCCCGAGCTCCTTCCTCCACTGATTTCTCTTGCACCTTTGCCTGCCTCTGTCATTCACTGCCTTAAATCCCTCTGCCCCAGTGGTCACCACCTTTGTTTCCTTCTTGGAGAAAAGTATTGGACTTGCCTATTGTATGCCTGGAACTAGTCCAAAATTAATACAGGTTTTAGCACTTACTGTTATAGCCTCTCACTCCCAAATTCTCCACCTTTCCCCACAGGGTCTGCCAGCCTTGCAGTTTGAGAAGCAAGCATCCTAAGGATAAAGTTAGCATCACTATTGCATAGTCAGAGACTCTTAAGGCACGTTAAATTAAGCCTAGATTTATGAATGAAGGAAAGAAGAGATGCTGATGCTCATATATACACAAAGGTAACTAAAGGAAAAGAAGATGATAGGGTGTTGCACAGGTTTTATCTGTTAGACCTTTGCTTAGAGCTGATACCCATCACTTAAATCCTTTCTGCTAAAATAAATCCACTCTTGCTATACATTTATGGAAAGGAGCTGACACTTGGGCTTCCTGGCTCTTGTGCCACAAGTGGAAATAACTTGATTTTCCTTTAAAAAGCATAATAATCACAATCCCCTAGCAGAAGCTCCTACTAGTTAATTTAACTCAAAAAAAAAAAAAGAATAAATTCATGTGGTGGCTGTGCAATACAGAATACAAAGGGTATCTGAGTCGAGGTTCAGAACCTGTTTCTTTCAATGCAGTAATGTGATTGATTCCCCCCCTCCCCCCCGAGAGTGTTACTATATTCATATTTCAGCTTTAATTAGCTTGACCAGGATTGTTAGTGCTTCCACAGGATTCTTTCCTCTAAGTTCTAATTATAGATACTGCATAGATAAGCCAGTGTTCAATGACCTTTTATAGCCAAATTGACTTCAGCTTCATGGGCACAAAAATCCTAGTTAGGAAAGGAAGAGAAGTTCTGTCAGATGACTAGAAACAAGTGAAGCACAGCAGCTCTGCCTCTGTCCTCCCGTGCTGGTACTTTGCATTGTACGAGCACCACTAGAAAGAAAACTCACCTCACCCATGCAGCAGAAGAGAGCCTGCTTATGAGCAGAAACCAAGAGATATTAAATAGATATTTAATATAAAGTTCAACTCTTGAATGGAAAAGTTGACTGTGCTCAAAAAAGAAAAGATGCATGTGGCAAAAATCTAGGGTTATGGGCACTGTATTTAAAAATGTGCCTTGCCAGGCTGTACTGGTCCTCAAAATCTGAGCGTATACAATTGACCACCCCAGTTCTTTAAGCACTGCCTCAATCTCTTTTTAGGGATGCTCCTGAAAAGGACAGGGCTCCAGCTGGCCACAATGTTACTGCAGGGAAAAAAAAAACCCACTGTGTGTGTGGGGCTACAGAACTTCTGCCCTGGAGAAAATAGTTTGACATCCCACAATTTATAGTCTGCATCTCTCAGCTACTCCTAAATAGCCAGCTCCTACTCTTTCCTGGGATGTCCAGAGAACCTGTGGACACAGACATCTCACATCGGCATCTCAGTTTTTGCCAGTGGAGAAGCTGTGCTATTCTATCGTTCTCTCTCTCACACACACTCTCCCTTCCTAGGGATTTGTGATATGGGAAGGACAGTCCCAAAGTTTCTCTCATCACTTACCACAACTAAGGAGTATTGGAACCATGGGTGATGTTACTACTGCAGATGAGATTTTTCCCAAGGATCTAAGAACACAAATTTCATTCAGTTTTTAACAGATATGTCATTTTAAACTATGAAAATGCTATAGAAAAAAACCCCAGCCTTTGACAATATTATAAAATCATTTTCCATGTGTACAGAAACACATACAACTAGTTGGGGAACTCTGTTAGGTTATCACTCTATGGTTTAACAATACATAACTTTGCTCCTCACTCAGGAATAAAAATCTGGTGGGCTTTTTTACTTAACCATTAATTAATGAGGTTACAACAGTATGAATGATCTACAGTGTCATGCTCTGACAGTTTATACATGGTGAGTAATGCCATGTCAGACGCTTCAGTATTTATACTGAGATGAATGGCACATAATGCGATGCACATGCTAACAATGAACATAAATATTTAGTACTCCCAGCAAAGCCTACTGGTGTGATTAATTTGGCCTTAACTCCATATCTCCCTGCAGCTTTGCCTATCAGCTATTTATTTCAAGGCATATTTCCAAACAGCCCTTATCAAGCGTATTTACACATCATCACTGCAATCACAGCTTTTGGCAAGTATTTTTTCTTCTCCTCGGAGCAGTGAGCTCCTCTCGCATCACTTAACAAGATCCTGGAGTCCATAAAAGCCAGCTGGGCTTGCAGCAGCCTGGTAAGAGCCCAGGAACTTTGCTGATACTGTTGCACTGTCAGTGACCCCCCCTGCACAGCCCTGCCCCCTCCCACACACAGAGATGCACCTTCTCTCCACTCCTATCTTTTTCCTTGTGGCAGAAGAGGAGGATGACACTGGTAGCACAGTGGTTACCACACAAGTAACCTTGTAAAGAATATTCTGAGCCACAAGGGAAGGGGAAAAGCCCTCCTCTGGCTGCCCACCCCTCTGCTCACGGAAGCAAGGACTAGCTCACCGCCCTCACTGAGTTCCAGTGAGAGCTCTGCTCTCGCTCAGCAGAGCTGGAGGAGACCACATGCAACTCCAAACTCTGTACACTCAGGACCCACAGAATATGTTTGAGAAATAATTATAGCAGCTCTCACTTGTTCTTCCCTCACATTGTTCAGAGTGCAGGTTATTTTTTGTTAGGAACTGCTGATGCTGCAATGGCTGTGCTGTGACTGGTCTGTCTAGTGTTTAAGTCACAAGGAGGGAGGGAAAGGTCTTCTACATTATCCCTTATTTCTAAATTAATAGTTGTGATAATTTGCTCCATTTTTAGTATTAACTCTGTTTATTGAACCACAGGACGGGCTCTCTGGGTACTCCTCTAAGCAAAATAAAAGTAATCTTAGTTCTGGAATGTTTTCAAGTGTTACCTTTGAGATTTTGCATCCTCACTACTTTTTAAACATAACACAACTCCAAATATTTAAGTTCCTAAGACAAACAACCGAAAACCTGATCGTTTTCACTGGTAACAGAGAAACCACAGACAAAATCCCTGCCCTCCATTCCCCAGTCACTCTCAAGAAATCTGGAAGGTGGGAGAGATTCGATTCAGTCCTACTATCCAGAATGTCATGCTGCCTGTAAGAGGAGGAAGAAGTGCAAGCTCATCTATTCCTGTTCCTGCCTTTTACCTGTACGTGTGGTCTCACTGGCTCTGCCTGCACACAGTATTCCTGGGTTCCTATAGCATTCCTACTTAGTCTAAGTACCCCAAAACCAAGCCTGGGGTGCTGCCTATTATTAAAAATACACATTATATACTCTAAGTATTATTTTATTTCAAACCTCAGACTAAATACAAATTAATCAAGATATTCTCCTAGTTGAAACATAACCGTGGTCGTGAAACTGCAACTAGGCATCTACTTGAATAGGGTAGCAATGAGCTAGGAGAGGATAAACCCATATTGCCAGGGGCCTTTTCTCATTTTGAGTAGCCTCTTTACAATCCAGTCACACCTATATAAGCAGCATATTTCTGTATTTATCCACCACTAATCCATAATTCTTTATGAACTGAACTCATTAAATTTTGTCATCCTTGCTGTCATATGAATAGAAGAAAGACTCATTCCATGCATGTGCATAAAGTCAATGTTCATTTACTCACATCACGTACTGAACTATTTAATGTTTGTCAGCTAACAGAAAAGTTGTCAACCTGCCATTCAAGTGGATGCTGTGATGCATCCTACTCTTTCAAAGATTATTTACAAGGCAAGGTATTTGCATGAATGCAAATCACGAGATGTTTGGCCTACATTAATCAAACACACATGTATTAAACTCCCCAGTCTCCCAGCACCGACATTTTTCAGTGTAAGGTTTCCTACTGGCACAACTAACCACCATTACATGTGGTTTGGCATTACACTGGAAGATTAAGGAGCTTGATCTGGTTTGTCCATCACAAGGAAAACCAGAAGGTCACAGGGCTATGGTGCACCTCTGCAGGGAGAAAATATCAAAAGCTCTTCAATGCAGAGGAGATCAGCACACAAGTACACTCAAAAACTGGTAATGAAACCCAAGCAGATTCAAATGAGAAATAAACAGAAATTTATAAACCTGTGAGTGTCATGAATCTTTGGAACTACCTACAGAAGGGATTTTCCAAATTTTAGCATTTCCAGATCATAAACAGTTATCTTTGTGGAACTGAGGGCTTAGGCAAAAGTAGTTCCTGGCAAAGTTCACATGAGCATCTTAATTGCCTCTGAGCTCCACCAGCCTGTTTCCACTCAAAGTCATCACCTGAAATCCGAAATCAAAATATGAGCTTCACTGCTCTAATAACATTGTGCCAGTGCTCATGGCCACTGCTCTGGTCACCCACAAGGTGTGCTCAAGTATACAACATTTAGAAGTTCACTGCTGCTAGTGCTTCAACATGCAGACTGAACTTATTTGGGCTGTAGGAGGTTCTCCCGACTCTCCCCCAACAACTGCCTAACACATGAGCAAAATGCCCGCCAATCTTCCAGACTGCTCATACCTCATCAGGAAGAGCAAATTCAGGTCAAATCAGCTCCCTACTTATACCAGAGCACTCCATTATCTTCTGCAAAGTTACACTGATATCACCAATGCTTATTAAACAGTCACCTCAACACTTGTGGATGGGCAGAACCCACACACCTCGCTTTAACCTGCAGAAGCCCTACCACCTCCTCAGCAGGTCTAAGGCGGAGAGTCAGCACTTACACACTATACTCACTGACAGTATGTGTTAGCCATGTTGACAAATCTCCTTTTCTGTTACTAAAAATCAGCACATGCAATGATCTTCAAGGCTGCTGGGCAGATGGACACTTCTTAGGTTTATAGAGCTTCCTCTCCTAACAGCCCCTTCCACAGCAGGGAGGTTGGACTGGATGACCTTTAAAGGTTTCTTCCAATCCAAACCATGCTGTGATTTCCCTCTGGAAAGGCAATAGGGGATAGCAAATGCCGTTCTGATAAAAGCCATGAAGAAAGTACCATAATGCCAAGAGTCATCACACAAACCAAAACGTGAAACATAGTCAACAGCTACGTCCCTTTCCATGTTCTTTTCACTGCTTTGCAGTGTTGTTTCCTGCCCCTCAAGTCCCTTTCACCCTGTGGCATGTTCATGACAGTCCTATTCTCAGTGACTGGGCTCAAAACCTTACTGCTTTGTATTGTCTGAATTGATCCTGTAAAGAAATCTTTGAAAACTACTACTAGGATGATGTATGGCCTAATTTTGGTTGCTATAGCAATTAGAGTCAGACTTATGACTGGGGAAACAACCTCCCACCCACTTGAAATGCAGGGAAAGGTTTCAGTACTGCAAGAGAAGACTCTCAGGCTGAAAAGTCATATTTTAAAGTTTACAGCTCCTGCTTCTGGCTCAGCGTTGCTACGGCAGCAAGGAGAGACAGCCTGGCAGGCTTTCACAGATGCTGCGGAGCTCTGAATGTGGCCACCCCAGAATACTGTTTTAGCTTCTGTACGGGAGGAATCTAGCAGCAGTTTATTACCATAAGTACTAAGATGCCATTCGAATTTTTCTATGATTTTAAAAGCAGGACATTTTTATTAAGATTGAAATGACTATGAGGAATCAAGTGCACTTTATCATTGGCAGTGAGATGTAATGCAAGAATGCTGTGTTGGCCTTTACTGCTGGCAATAGACACCATTGCTATCAACCTTTTCTGTTGCTTTCCATCGAGTTTAATGGGTGTAACCTTGGCAGTAGCACCCCATCTCACACTCTCTGGCCTTGGGGCCATATAAACAAATAAATCAAGTTAAAGCCGAATCCCGAAGCAGACAGGACAACCATCTTTTCTCTCTTCATTCTACATATATGTGTTCACATGACAGAGCTCCCCAAAGCATTACTCTCTATATGCATTGCACCCTGCATGAAAAACAATACTTATTTTACAAATGAGGATAGGATGGCTGAATTTAAAAACTTGCCTCCAGTTCTGAATGCTTCAGCTTATATATTTCATTAGGACTTTACAAGTGCCAAGCACCAGTTTCAGAAACAGCTTATACTTGCACCTAGCTTCATCAACGGTCAAACACACCTTTAGAAGTCATGAACCAGGTTCTCCAGATTTAGGAAATGGCTTTAAAACATGGTTTTCAAGGCAGGCAAAATTTCCTATTATTAATAATGTACCTTAGACAAATCCACCCAAGCAAATTAGAGTAACCTAACCATTGCTTAGATATGCGTCTAATTCTTTTACAATCACGACTCTTCAGAATGCAGTGAGAACACACCTACAAGTGCCATTTAGTTCAGCTTTGCCTCCTTTCAGGTACCTTTCTCAGCTGAGGAACAGAATCTGTTTTTAAGAGCATACCTATTTATGACAGATACAAAACTAACTAACATGTGCTTAGAGCTACTTCTGCAGGTTTTAAACTGTCCTGAAGTGTGGAGGTACCTGTGGCTTACACAACGTGTATGCTTGATGAATATTAGTCAAACTAATCTCTGGTACTGTTCTCACTCCAAGAGATTTTAGAGGTGTCCACTCCCATTACTACACTGTAAAGTCACTTCCTGACTGCAAAGCAGATGCTTGGATGTCATGTAGAGAAATGTCCTACTCAGTGTAGTACCAGGGCTGCTAATGAACTTTTCATTTCCTACCACTGGATCTGTATATTGACACAAAACCTTAAATAGGTAAAACCGAGTTCATGCATACAACACAACCTGCTCCCTAAGAGAATATGCACTTGTTTAGTTGATACTGGAACCTTTGATTCAGATAACCACAGCACACACATGATCTCAAAATGTCACCTTTCATAATTCTGTATTGCTCTTACTCTCTCTCTCCCCTCCGAATGCCAGCCAGCTCCCTGCTGCAAGCAAGCCATCACTTCCTCAAATGGTTCACAGGCAGCTGATGCAACCATACGGTGCTCCTGGCTCCAGCAGTGCTGGCAACGCAGCATCCCAGGTGACGAAAACTGCATTTAAAAAGCCTGAACTCTGGTGCAAACCCACATTTGCACTAAGCACCCAAGCACACACAATACAGAAAAAGTTCGTCCTTATCCATTGAGAAGATCCACAAAGATAAAACCATTTTCTTGTAAAATTAACATGAGTTGTCTTGGGATTTTGGGTGGTTTGGGTTTTTTTGGATTTTTTGGGGGGGGTGGGGAGGGTTCCTAATTTGGTTTTTATTAAAAAAAAAAAGTTTATTTGGTGAGTTTCAGTGAAGGTTTTACATGTTTCTTTCAGAAAAGCTCCATAGCAATCCACAACACGTTATCCAGAAGAGTCTGTACCGACAGACTGGTTTGCTAAAAGACTTCAGCCTTAAAGAGCTTTTTATTTACTTTTTTGTTTCTTTCTTGTTTTACTTCAAAAGTTTTCCCAGCAGCTCTAATCTGTAATAGAATATTAAGCTGCAAAACATCTCCTGTAGCTTTGTTGGTCACAGTTACTGATAAGATTTGATTCCTACTGTTCTTAAAAGGCGAGCGACAGGCTTTGCCAGGGCGTACATGACCTTTCTAAAGCCGTGGCCCAGTAGGAATTGCGTCGATTGCTCTAACCTGTCAATGAACAAGAGCTGCAGAACCAGCAGGAGAACAAGTTCTGATGCCTGTAGTTAAATAACAGCACCTCAGGAGAGCACATTTATGAAATATCTGAAGGGCCGAAAGGTCACTCACAACAAATCTCCCCTTTCTGAGGAGCAAGAACCGCCATTTCCCAGCTGCTCCTCTGGCTGGGGCAGGTTGTACCACAGCAGCCTGGATCTGAAGGGGTTCAGCGCTTTGGAAACAAAGGTCTTTATAGATGTGAGCTTTTCTCTGTAATTTATTATGCTTAAAGCAACACCAACCTTCTGACAGAAATTAATAAAACCCAGGGGCTTGGACTTCTTTAAACCAGCAGTAAATAAGGCTCACCCACCTTTTCACACAGTTTCATGGAAGGCTCACAAACTCCTTTTGAGGGCCAAGGGTCCCCAAACACCACCCCCAGTGATCAAAGCTTTTGTCCTCTCAAATGTTCCACAACTAGAGTTTGCAAACCTTCCAAAACTTATCACAAAGTGCGAGGAATCAAAGAATTCTTCCCAAAGGTTTAACCAAGATGGCTGTGTACACTCTCTTCACACCACACAGCACTGGCCTGAGCTTTGACAGCTCTGAGCTCCTACTTAACTCACTTTGTTGCGCACTTTACTGCTAACTCCTACAAACTCTTAGCAATTCCAGGATGGATCCATGGGTGGTACATATGTCAATAAATGCTTTGTGAAGCAAAACCTGACTTTCAGAAAAATGAAGAGAGTAGAAGTCCCCAGCTGGGGTCATCTATTGTGCCCTGAGCCCGCACAGCAGCTAGGTGAGCACAGGCATGAAAAAGCTGCTGCATGTTTACACCTTCTGAAATGCCATGCTGTCACAAGTCACCTACGCACAGAGGAGCCCTTGCCCTTGGGCAGAGTTTTAGCTTACCTTCACCGCACGCTGGTGCAACAGCCCGCTCTCCACACAGCCCAAAGGCCATAGTGTGCGTCCTCCTGCCTCTGTCTCTTGCTTTATGGCTTCTCCTGTTTTTCATGCTGCTTCTCTGCTGCTTGGAGGTGACTCTGTACCTGTCCAAATGACAGATGAAAATCCAATTGATACCACATCTCTGTTTACATACATTCTAGGTTTTGGATACAACAATTGACCTTAAGAAGAGGCACATTTAGTGCTTCCTATACTTAGTTGAAGTGAAAGAAGCTGGTATGGATTTCAGTCTCAAAAAGTCTGGTGTGATGCTTCTTAAACTGTACCCATCCTTCAGCGTAACAACAGGCACATCCGAAAACTAAACAGTATTTTCTCTCTACCATGAGTTGTTTCACTGGCAGCTTAAAGGAGCAAGTGTCTCAAAAGTAGACCTTTTACTACAAGCAATATGAGCTTGAAGTAACTCAAATCAAATGGCTTACTACTTTTTGGTTTTTTTTATTTTCTTAAATCTGCCATCTCTCAACACCTTCCCTCCCTTGTTTAAAAGCTCTTCTAATCCAGAATGGCGTAAGAAACACAGTGCTGTAAAGTGCATACAGCGAAGTCTAGCTGGGTAATTTGCCAATAGTCTTACAATAACTGTTTTTCCAACCGCTTTTGTACACTTTCCTCACGTTCCAGTTAGTATATAAAAAATAAAGTAAAGCTTAAACTGTACAACTTCTATAAAACCCTAGAGCAGGCAATGCACTCCTTGGCACAATCACACATTTCAAAAATGGGATTTTTATCACAGTATTTCATTTCCAGTCAATCGAGGTCTGCATTCATAGATCATTTTTCACATACATTACTCAGCAACTGCTCTTTCTATCTCTAGTCTGGTAAATATTTTTGCCTTGTGCAAAGGATATAAGGGCAACACAGTCAAGATGAATTCTAGCATTAGTCTTGCAGCTGAGATGACAGTGACATACAGCAAGATATTAGAGCACTATAGTATCAGAAATGTACAGTAAGTCTGAGTAAAGGATGTAGCCTAAAGTTTTATAGCCTCAGTCCCAGGAAAACAAAGATAAAAGGCACACTTCCCCAGTAACATACAGCCAAGTTTACTCATTCAGAATAATATACTACATCAATTAAATTTAACCTATCGATTCATCATCTTCCTGGAGCCAGCCCAGGTACCTCTGACGGCAGCTTGGCCTATTTCATGCAGTGCAATGCAGATCAATAAGGAGGTGGTACAGGGTAGTGGATGGTGCCTATGTGTCTAGCTAAGAAAACAAAATATAAATTAGAGTTATTAAACGGTTTTACTGCTTCTAAATGGACATCAGTATTATATAATGTAATCCAGGTGACGTAGTAGAGAAGTTTGGCTACTGAAAGTGCTGTGCTTACTTTGCTGCTGAAAGACTGCTGTGTTTTACAAACGGGCAGCAGGATATTGCTCCCCGCAAGTTCCCGGTTACTGGGAGCAGACTGGTGTCAGTTTTATGGCCAAACTAGACTCAGGTCAAGAGCAGCGCATAACTAGTCTCTTATGAGCAAAGAACGTTTTGCTCTTCTATATTGATGGTAAATCCTCATTTCTCTTCACAGGCATTAATCCAGGCTCTGTGAAATCAGGCATATTTAGAAGACAGAGAACAAGTTAAGCCGTTCTTTCTTCTTCCCAGCAGTATTGCCCGTACATCATTTATGCCTGCAGCCTCATCAACATCCCAACCCACATCAGTTTAGCTAACAATACTAAGATTTTTAAAGCGCTAATGAATTCTGTGCATGGCCAGAACTACTTTAATTCAAATTTGCCTTATATTGAGTTCCCTCAGCTCAGCAAAGAAGGCAGCTTAATGTGCAATTAAGGCTCTCCACACGAGTTATTTTACCTGCTACGTAAGCTGTTAGTATTATATCAGAAATCGTAAATGAGAAGAACTAACGTGATGGGGAGTCAGTCTAAGGTGGTGGACAGTTGGAAAGTTTATGCAAAATACAGACTGCATCCAAGTCTCAGGGTCACCTTCAGAGTGTGAGAACACCAAACAGCACATTTAACATCATATTAGTCCATTTGCTAAAATGATACAGAAGGACAACTTCAAGACACAGAGCTTTAGTAGAGTGAGTATTGAAATCCCTTCATAAGATACCTGCACTATTCTGTTTTATTTGTAAAGTCATATAAGGTGTCATAACCATATACACAAATAACAAAGAAACAGTCTGGCAATGGTAAGTAATCCATACAAATTCTATCACAGCAATAAACTGTCTCAGAATTTTATCCTCAGGGCTCCAGATAACCTCATCCAGTGCGGAATTCAATAACTCCATCAGTCAAGAACCAGAAAAGGGGGTGGTAACAGGGTTTGGAAGTAATGCTAATGAAACTCTGCAGATGCAGCTTCTCAAATGGAATTAATTCGAGGAGAATGGAACACAGAATCATTTCAGGCTCATTTTTTTGACATCTTTCAGAGTTAAAATACTTCCAAATTGATATGCTTGAAACCCTAGTGACTGCCTTCATTTTCTAATGTAATATCTTTGCGGGTAGAATCCTGGAAGACAAAAAATTCTTGGCACGTGGCAGTATTATTTAATCTAACTTGGTCTGCAGGCTCAAAACACTTAATCTAAATTCCTATGGAATTAACAACCATACTTATTATTACTATGACTGAATTTTAATAACTTGAAATTAAAGCTGGGACAGTTGGAGGAGGGAGACATGAACACTGAGCTACTAATTTTTTCTCTTTCAAAGACTTGCAAGTTAGCCTTAGTTTTTAACACAGTGAAGGACCTCCAGGAATGGCAGATATCACAGGCTGGTGGGTACTCTACAAAATAGGATAAAGTAAAAATGAAGATGTTTCTTTCTTCCAAATAATTACCAATTAAAGCATGAAAAAAACCCAACCAAAAACAGATTGAGGCATCAAGAAACAACAGTGTTTTGTGAAAGGTTAGTGGCTTAGTGCAAAGTTTCTCACATTTGTGTCAGCAGAAATATTTTGGGGCACTTTAATCATGATGGCATGATGGGCTTGTGTGGAGGAGGCAACATAAATTTTCAAACAGGTGGCTCACACTAATATACAGGGGAGATGGACTGGAGGGAAGGCTGAACCAAGGCAAGGATCTCTTGGAAGAGAATGGGACATCCCGGTAGAAGGATAGCCTGGCTGTGTATCCAATGTTTGATGGAAGAGACGAAAGAAAGCCAAGGAAGAGCAGAATCCAGAGCAGTACGAGGCTCAAAGAAACTGTCTAAAAAGTTGTCTTAGCAACTGCACTCGATACACCCGTGCACAGTGAGACTGCATTCAACAAGTCAGAAGCTCCTGTAATGAAGGTTCAAAACAGCAAGAACCTGGAAGAAGTTCTGCTGGACTAGTCAAGAAAGGCCAACCATGGACATATTACCGAGGAAAAATCACCGAGACCAAGGCAACAGCTGAAAAAGAAGCAATTTGCAGATGATGTGTGTATTATAGGCCTGAGCAAAAGGAAAACCGTGAGGAGAAAGAAGTAGTGACAGCTGAGAGATAATGGAAAGGGCTAGCATTTATCAAGCACTGTCTTGGTTTAGAAAGCTTAAATCTACCTTACATCTTCTATAATAAGAAATTAATCAACTGAAAAACAAGGAAAGAAACAAAGAAACAGAAAAAGTATCCTCCTTTCTTCTTTTGCCATTCTCTTATTGCTGATCAAGTACAATACACAAATCCAGTTTTATTGATATTTGAATGATATAGACCTTTCTGGTGGTTAATTTAACATTATATAGATGGTTGGGGTTTTTTCCCCTTTATCTAGAATTGTTCTTCTATAATTGCTCCTTGAAGAGTTTGGAGAGAAAAAGGAGTCTTGTTGCCCACAGCTGAAAGCACGATCTGTCTGAAAGAGGTCAATTAACCAAAACCAGGAATAGGGTCTGGGCAGTAATCTTCAATACAATTTTTATTTAGATGTCTTAGGGCACCCAGTGAATGTCTTAGCACCTTTCTTTCATATAAAGTAAAAAGAGATGGACAAAGACAAACTATGAATGAAAATCAGGATGTTCTGTTTCTAAAATCCATACGAAATGAGTATTTTTTTCTCTCCTCGCTTTACTTTTTGTTTCCTTCCTCTAATGCATCACTGAAGAGCTGAAGTGAATTACTACCTCTATTATTCAAGCTAATTTTTGATGGCAAGTCAAAGTTTTTAAGACTTTGCTGATCACCCTGTCTTGTAGCAAAGAGCAATTTCTGATTTTATATAAAACAACCAGAAGACGCTCCCATTTAAAAAGCTGAGAATGCAATTATCTTTGTGGAGTCCCTTCCTCTGCAGATAATCAAAACCCACCTGGTTGCGATCCTGGGCAACGTACTCTAGGTGAACCTGCTTTAGAAGGGGGGTTTGACTAGGTGATCTCCAGAGGTCTCTTCCAGACCCTACTATTCTGTGATTCTGTACTCAGAATTTTAGCTAAACCACACCTTAATATCTTTCCTGCTTCTATAAATGCAAACAGTGAGAAAAATATTTGTTTTCTAGCAGCACAGCTTTGAAAACCCTTCCCTAAAAAATATACTCATTTCACATGGGTCACTAAACATGCACTGGAAGACAAATGCTTTTTATCACTACCAATCTCGAGAAGTGTCTCAATGAAGAAACACCTAAGTGCAGAACAATACTATACACACTATAAATGGCCTTTTTTCTCCCAGACAGACTAAAAATAATGTAGCAAGCCCTGGAAAAATTCTAACCTTCATCCTATGAAGATAGAAATGCTTTCTTCCTTATGAAAACCATACAAAAATAAATAGACTAAAAACTCCATAGACTTAAAAAATAATTAGTATTATAATAAATAGTGCAGATAAGCACTACATAATTCCACCCATAATTCCACCTTGAGAAATGTTTCTAAATCTGCGAATCAGGTGGTCACTGTCGACGCTACATGCTGAGAAGCAGAATGGACAGGAAACAGCTTCTGTGCTTACCCACATAAATACGACTCTTACCACTGAAGGATACAAGCACCTGTGTTCTCAGATACATGCTGAGGCACAAGGAATTGATTTAATTTCTGTTTAATAGCATCTTATTTCTTCAAAGGGAACTGCCGAACTAATTCTAATATAATTTATCCAACAATCCAGCCTCCTTAAAACACTTTCCATTCCTAGTCATGCAGTGCTCCTGGTAAAATGGTGGGAAAAAAGGAAAGAAGGAACTCACAGAACAAAAATCATTATGGAGAACTAGGATCTCCTGTAAGGTCTACAAAATTTAGAGAATAATTCAGCCTCAAATCTCTGAAGTTTTATTATGTCATCTAAAAAAGAACTTCCCAACACCTAGCATTACACTTGCTCGCAGAGAACAAGCTGTCTGTATTTACAGCCTTAACAATAACGAACAGATGTAAAGGTTAGGATCTACATTCTCAGAGGATAAACCTTGAAAATCCACCTTTTTCTTTTTTCGGAGATGCTTTTCTTTCCTTTCTCACCATTTATTCCATCCCTGCTCTTTGTACAGAATAACGAGTTTCATATTTTAATTTGATCACTGGTTTATCCAACCTACAGCATCATCTCTGCTCTACAGATAAGCATGGGAAACCTATCACACGAGTTTTGAGTCCAGGCAGCAATCTATAAGGGAGGCCAGGCAAGGCAAGGGGCACAATTCATCAAGTCAGTTGCATGGGTGACAAATACAACAGCTGTCCTGATCGGCTGACTGACACCTCTAACGAAAGTGTGTTACAGAGAGTGAATGATGGGCAAATATGATCATGGCAAGAAGCATAACTCTTTTAAGTAAACACTTTGCAAGAACAAAAAATGAACTGAAGAAATCCTCACCTGCGCATCTCTTTCATCCCCAGTGCCACAAAATACGTTTTTAGTTGAGAATATTAATATAAACATTCTCTTGAAGACTTTTGAAGCCCAAGATGATTATGAAGAGCACTGAAGGCCTCAGAAATGCAAACGTCATTAAAATCACAACTAGTCGTGAAAAAAGCTTCATTAATACGAGTTAGACCGCGAGCCAGCAGTGCTGGCGGCGTTGCTAACACAATGAGGTGGACTCATCTCAGAAGACTACACGTGTAAGCAAACAGCACCAGCAGCCCACTGAGTCTGGAGCATAAACATTCATTACCAAGAGAAACGGATACTGTTCCTGACTTTCCCAGCTTTAAATCTGTTTATTATTTGCAGCATTTGTCCAAAAATACTGAAAAAAAATATTTCTAAAATAACGGGTAATGTGTAAACTACAGAGTGGAAACATTTTAGACAAGGAAATTCATCTGAGGAAACACCAATACCTCATGCTTTCAGAATATGTAAATATTTTACACTCAGAAAAGCATTAAAATGTTCATAATTGTGATAGGTATTTATACCCTGAATGCTTAGGTGATCCAGGAGCAGACATGTCAGCAGACACGCCTGTTCAAAAATAATTTCCAGAAATTATCAAGAACAGTAGCTATCATGGAAACAACATTGTATAAGAACAGCTATCATGGAAACACCTATTAGCCCAAAATGAAGCTACATCAAAAGAGCAACTGCAGCATCTTAAATCATGGCTTAAAATTAGTCACAGGTTCCAAAGTATCTACTAAATAAAATTATTTGTCCCAGAATTGCACAGCCATCTTGCACACAAGCATGACCGTTCTTGAACTCATGATCTTTTTTAAAAGCCAAACTTCTGTCTCAACAGCAGAATTTAATCTCTTTTATTTATGATTCTCCCAATTCCCTAAACAATTAGGCCACAACTGGAGGAGGGAGGCATCAACAGAGGTTGATGTCTCTTCCCACGCAACAGCGCATCAGATACTCCTCCTTTCTGGCACGCTACTGTCAGCGCAGCACTGCAAGGTCGTGTTGATTTGTAGTGCCAGAGGATTGCAGAAGCCTCAGGCAATTGCCAGAAGCCTCAGCTTCCCACTAGAAGCACATTGAATTATTTCCAAATTTACTACTATGGCAAACAGCTGCCAGATAGTCTCACTGCCCACAGCCCAGAAAGGCAGAGCAATGAATTAAGTTTAGAAGAGACGCAAAGTTTCTATCTTGCTAGGGGAGACTTTATCATCACATACGCAGGTTTATTTACTTTCTAGTGACAAAGCTGGCATCCTTGCAGTGCCTGATCATTCTGGAGGACATGAGAAAGATGACACTTTGCCAAGAACAGGTTAATTATAAATCTATATAGCAGGTGACAGAATACTGATGTTATAGATCAAGATTCTCTTTAAGACTTATTTAGATGAAAATAAAGGGTATTTCTGAAGCTTTAGTGAGCAATTGTTAAACAGATGCAAAAGGCAAAGCCTGAATTACATCACTTAGAGACTGAGGGGCTATATAATAGACCAATTCGAGGATGCACACCTGGAACTATGAATACTTGGTTGTTAGTTCACACTTCCACTTACCTCTGCCTTTGCTTACTCATCTGTAAAATGGAACTGCAATTTCTTACAGTCTTAGCCAATATGTGTTGAGAATGTTGATACTTGAGAGACATTATGTTGTATTGGCACAAGTCATAGTTATGATTGTGACTGAAAAATAGTTAGCCAAGACAGGGAGCGAATGCGTCACCAGCATATAAGTAATGGAAGCCAAAATGACCTACTGTCCTTGCACAGCTCTTTATATTGCCAATGTAAAAAGATGTGAGAAACGTACTTTACAGCCCAGCCAGGGAGTATGCCCCACCTGGAGTCTTTGGAGAACGCACTCCAGGGACTCGAGGGCATCCTCCAGGATTTTGGAGTAAGGCACATAGTTGGATCCAAGGCCTGTGATACCCACACTGAGAAAGAGATATTAGCAGCA
Source organism: Rhinoptilus africanus (assembly GCA_013400135.1). Lineage (NCBI taxonomy): Eukaryota > Metazoa > Chordata > Aves > Charadriiformes > Glareolidae > Rhinoptilus > Rhinoptilus africanus. The sequence goes on along the minus strand of VXBO01001564.1, from coordinate 727,400 downwards.
TATGAAGGGGTTGGAGCTGCTTCAGAAGCAGTGAGCAGAGAAGCACAGCTCCTCTTAGCACCACAGTGTTGACTCATTTGTTCCCAACACTGGTTTATTTTTTCCCCTACCTGCTCTGTAGCATGCTCCCTCTCTTGCTGTATGATGCCATTGCATCAAACTTACACAAAAAGTATTTTATTTTCATTAGATATTTTTGACTGCTTATGAACAACAAAACCACTAAAATTTCGCTTGAGTAAGAATATAACTAATTTGGGAAGTTGTTTTATATCTTCAGAAATGAACAAACAAACAGAAAGCTAGCTAAAAGCAATGTATAACTCTGAAAATGTTCATACTAGCATCAAAAAATGCAGAATGAAAAACATGTGCTTTGTTGCTCCTTAAAACTGTATATTTCTACTGAAAAAAATTACTCTGAATGTTTGCAGTTTGATCATATTAAATCACTATACTAATAAGATATCAGTTTAGATATATTTATACAGAGCTCAAATCACTAAAATGTATATTTAAAAAGAAAGTGCTATTTGGTTTGGGTGTTTGCTTTTTTAGATAAGACTTTTTTTGCATTTGGCAAACTGAATTTGCAGTCTTACAGAGACTGATGTCACATTTTAATGTGTGAAAGAAATTAACCACAGGTTAAATTTGAAAATAAAAAAATTAAATGGATCAAACAGTAAAAACTTCTCATCCACTCAAGTGAATTTCAAGTTATGAGAAAGAAGTGAGAAATAGCCCAAATTGTCCAGATAAACTCTATTGTCAACTCTCAATGTTTTGACAAATACCTGAAATCTGCATCTGTTCTCACAAAGCAAAACTGAAGGGAGTAGGAGGTCAGGCCCGTGAAGGTGCCTTAAAAACTAAATTTTAAGGTGTTATAGTCTCGCATAGTGTGACTGGTCAATGTTGCTACTGTGCCATCAGCTGATGCAGCCTTCCCAGCTCTCAGCTGCTCCTCACACTGGGACTACTTTATTTCCTCTTGCATTCTCCCCTTTTCTACTGCAAGATGGGCCTAATGGAAAAAGCGCAAAAAACCTTGCGTCTCCTAGGTCAACCAAAGTCCATCCCAGCTAATTCTCTTCGAAACATTCCATATTTACCAAATCCAGCAATGCAGTGACTGCGGTAATAAAAACTTAATCTTTTGCACCTTGTTTCCACCATGCCTATTATGTTGCCCTTTTGATGTTGTGAAAGACTGGAACCTTTTAAAGAATTGTCTCAAAGCTTGCTTAAGGTTCTGCAAATCGACAGCAGGCTTCCAGGCCGATAAGAAGCTTGCTTGTATCTATTTAACACCTTCTGCAGACCATCCTCTTGCCAGTCACCACCCAAGCTGCCCAGCCCGATGGCCCACCCAAGCCTGTGCTGTTCACTCCAAAATTGCTGAAGCACAATGACTGTGCCAAGCACTGCCCAAACAGCAAAGAGGCAGGAAAAGCTCACATGGCAACCGTGTAAAATGATAATTAGCTAGGCAAAAGGCACCGTCACGCTGATTGGTCAAGCTATGGACTGACCCGGGCTATCCAGACTATAACTGGCGACCCACCACAATTTGGGAATCAGGATCGAGACCCCCACCATCAACCACAGATCAACGGGATGCCACTGAACTTCCGGAGGACCGCCGAGACATCGTCAGGCCTGTGGTGGTGACTATACTCTTGCTATGCTCCGTAATACTGCTCCTCTTTTCTGCCTTTCCTCTACTTCTACCTTTTCTCTATCGTTTGTCTCAGTGACTTTTGCTGGGTAATAACAATAAGCCAGCAGTGAGCGGCATCTGACCTCGTTTCCATCTTAATCTCACACTTCAAATTGTTGCAAACGTATCCTGGGCCTAATTTACTTGGACCAGGACATAACAGATGTATCATATTCTTCCCACCTACAATATACCTCTTAAGTGAGATACATGAAACAAAGGACATCAGCGATGGTTATCTGGTAGTTTTGCTTTCTCAGTGATAAGTTTTCCAATAGAACTGAAATCTCTGCTCTCAGTAAGCCCAGCTCCACAAGTTAAGAAAGGCAAACTCGTCTGTCATTCATTTGTACTAAGGATTACCCCCAGATGCCTGGAAACAGCTCTTTCATCTTCACTCTCCCTTTTCCCATTCACTCATGTAGTGTTTGCCTCTTCCCTTTTCCTACTACTTATTTGTAGGAATTCATCCATTTTTGACAGCACGTAATTTCAAAAACCTTTGCATTTATCATGCTCTGCCCACAACATATTTTTTTTTTCTCTGGGAACAGTGGGGAGCTGTACAGCTACTTAACACACACAGGTTTACAGGCTTTGTTGTTTTCTCCTTAATCTAAGGCAAAACTACGTAAAGCCTTTGCATGCTTCTCTGTGCCCAGCCTGGGTTCCTCAGCCCCACTACAGAAACCAGCCTTGGGAGCCCTTTGCTGTTTTCACAGGCTACTCTGATCTCTGCCTTGTTCTCCTAAAAGATATTCCTGTCCAGGACACTTCCCTATGCCTCTCCCCTGTCTCTTCAAAGTGGGTTTTTCTCAATTCCCTTCCCTGCTTGATTCAGGTCACTACACAGCAACATGCTGCACTGAGTATATAAAAATCCTGTTCCCATGACAGAGCCAGAGTCTAATCTGGAGATTTTTGAGCACGACGGAAAGAGCACAGTGAGGATGGCACCCACACAATCCTGCTTTTTTCAGACAGCACTGACTCACCTCAGTGCCACCAAGAAATAAGACACAGAACTCAGTAATTGCACCTGATACTTAGTAAGCACATTGCAAACAGCAGTGGGGCAAAATAAGCTGGTGTAAATGCACCTTAAAAAGGGCATGATCTTTTCTGAAAAATTTTTGCAGCATGGACTGATCTCTAAAGAGGTCTGTGAAACTAAGAAGGGACAACAAACATTTTTTCCACCATCTATTCCAATTAGACAAGTCAATTATTTAAATACAGCTGGAAATAAGCACGCCTCTATCAGGCAAAATAATTTAGAGAAATCTTTGGAGATTCATGAACAAAAGAATTGGAATTTTTTGCAGGCACTAAGGCTGCAAATTGATGGCTTCGGACATTCTGCCTTCGGAAAGAAGCACATTTAAATAGAATAAGAGACTAAAGGTCAAATTCAGCAAAGGAAAGTACCCGTAATGATGCAATCAATCCAAACAAGGAGACCGCAGAAAGTCTGTGGATAAAAGAGAACAGTTCCAGCTCATATGACAAGGTATCAGAAAAGGAGACTTATCTTTAACATTGTTGAACAAAAGAAGAGCCAAAAAAAAGGAGAGCAGGCCACTACAATGGAACATGTGGGAACAAAGTGGTCTCAGGGTACAGGTATTAGGTACTCACGGGGAGGAGGAAGCTGGATCTGTATGAAGGGATGAGATACTCAGTTTAACAACTACAGCACAGCTACAGTGACAGGCAAGAAGCCAGGCAGGATAAAGAAGATAGATGGAAAACTTTCAAGGTCCAGTGATCATGGTAATATTAGCTTTAAAACTTTTTTGAGGCTATTGTTTCTGAAAAAGCAATTCAAATATATTAGGGCCTTTAAAAAAAAGCAGGACTTGAATACGAATGACAGAAAACTGATTGTAATCAATTATTTTCTACAACAGTTGGGAATGGAGCAACAAAAAAAGCATTTAACTCATGGCTAAAGACTGAGAACTACAATCAGCCCACAAACATCAACTGAGTAATTTTACATGAGTTAAATCATGCAAATCTTACTTAGTTACAATTCATGCTGAAATTTCTGGGATTTGAGCTTTGTAGCTCCTTCAGCACGCACCTAAAGCATCATAAAACCTGTGAAAATCAGTAGTGAATAAATGAACATATAAAGAAATAAGTATTTGCATAAAGGAATAAAACTCTACAAGTATTTAGCCCTTAGATATATGAGGCCAACATCAGACAAAATAGGAATGTGGGTAAGAAAAGCAGAATTAAACATTAAATTGCAGACCACTTATAGGCAGTGCTACCTCTTTCCTTCTAAGATGTCTTGCAAAACAGAAGCCTATTCCCATCCTGATTCTCTGGGCCTGGTTCTCAACACCACCAACCTCTTTTACAGGGATCTGGTAGATTTGAGGACCTCAGTTAAAAGCAGCCTTAATAAGGACCTCTCCTCAGCACAATTTACCCAGCTACATTCTCAAATTTGAGTCATAATATTTAATACCTCATCCATACATAATATCTGTGAAAAGAGATTAAAATAAGCATAATAGAAGTGGAAAGTCTTATTTCTATGGCAGCACTGATGATAATAGAAGCCTCACAAATAATTGTAACATCGTTCTCCTCCACAAGCCCACTCATCGTTTTTTTGTGCTGCTATCAAGGACAAACAAACAAGAGAAACCAGGAGGAATCCAGTTCCTAAGCAACGCTGTATTTCTGTACCCCACTCAGGCTCTGGCAAGAGGTTTATCTTGCTCCAGGCTCTGAAATAGGATACAAAAGGTCTGTGGCACCGTCTGGGAAGCACGGTCCAGTTTCCAATGGCACCTTCTTAAATCACACTCCTCTCGGGCTGCTATTACCAGCCTATATGATGGAAATAATTGCTCTCACTTTTTTCGAGCCTTTGTGTTTCTCCTCTATCTACCCAATAGGGCCATTGGGGCAGAGATGAGACCTTTCTGCTGTTACACAATGCCAGGCAATAGGAAGCCCTGAATTTGGAGGGTGGGTCTCCGATGCTACCCTAATACAAAACGTAATAGCATCAAACAGCCTGGACACAAAACCAAATGATTTTCCTCCTGCCAGTAGCTACATTTGGTGTTTGTGTCTCTGAAGACTCTTAATCTGCAGCTAACAGAATTTATCCTGCAACCAGAGTCAGACTAAATTGCAGTACTGCCACAGACCAAGAGCACACATGGCTTCATGACGTGAAGAATCACCTTGTGCGTAGAATCACCTAATACATCCTAATTTATGAACTCCATGAAGAGCTGGTGCACCTCTTACATGATACTGCAACAGGACCTAGGGAAATAAGAATATCTGCCATCTGTCTAGGAAGGTATGGCATATCTGTAAACAGCCAGATCACAAAAAAAAAAAAAAAATCACATTTGCATAGTTGTCACTACACTATTTCTTACACCAGACACAAAACAGTGGCACATACCACCATACCATCACTGTTACAGGACAATGAACCAAACAAAAAGTTGGTTTTTGCTAGCACACACACAAAACACATCCTCTAATTGCATAAAGCTCTATGAGCAATTTTGCAGGATTTTTTTTGTCATTACACAGTTGTCTAGTGGTAATATTTGTCCATCTGTTATAGAGCATATTTCCATATCCAAAGGCACAGTACACATTGCCATGTGCTGGAAGGGATGTAGGATTCTTGCTTTGCAAATTAGCTCATTGATCATAATGAAATATGGCAAAATGCCGATAGTTCATGTACTGAGACATGTCAAGGATTCACAGCTGAATAGCTATTTAAATAGTAAAAGATCCTATTTCAAGTCATATTTAGAGCTGAGTATCACTAGAGTAACAACTTTTTCAGCAATACAATGTTCTTTGTAAGTAATATGCAATGTAAATTTGAGGACTAAAGCATAAACCCATAACTATACAAATAACCACATATAAAAGTAGACCCTTTGACCTCAGTACAGTTATTTCACTCAGAGGAGTACTTTTCTTTATGAAGGGTTTATTTGTTCTGGCCTCACTTCTTCTAATGATAGTCTGCTATAATCACAAATGGATGTGGGGTTGATTTGAATGGTTTCTTTTGCTTCTAAAATGTGCGATTTACTTCTAAGTGTCAGTGCAAAGTCTAAGTTGTTCTACTGTATGACTTTTACTGCAAGGGAAATAGAAAATGAAATGCTTTCTGACCAAAATTTCTCCTATGTCTTTTATGTTTTTATAGCAAAACCTCCCGTTACTAAACAGAAATTATCACCTTAACATTAATCTAACCGTTCACCAGTCGAACAGATGTCATTTGTGAGCCTGGATTCACTTCAGTGAAAGCACACACACCGCCCGATGCCCAGACAGATGAAATTTCAATTCTTACCCTGGTTTTCAGGAATGCTATGCATTCCTGCCTTTCCAAACTACATCAACAAAACTGTAGCATTCAGCTACAAATGATTAGGACCAAAGAAACACCGATTTAGAATCATAAAATCATAGAATTGCTGAGGTTGGAAGGGACTTATAAAATCATCAAGTCCAACCATTAACCTACCCTGACAAAAAACACTTCTAGACCATGTCCCTCAGTACCTCATCTACCCTTTTCTTAAACCCCACCAGGGATGGTGAATCCCCCCCCTCCCTGGGCAGCCTGTTCCAATGTTTAATAACCCTTTCAGTGAAAACATATTTCCTAATATGCAATCTAAATCTCCCCTGACATAACTTGAACCCGTTTCCTCTTGTCTTATCACTTGTCACCAGGGAGAAGAGGGCAGCCCCCATCTCCCTACAACCTCCTTAACATTTATGTAGATGTTTTCAGCACAGGCAAAGCACTGACTTTAACCTAGTCTGGATAAGCCAGTCTTTCAAGTAGTTAAAGGTAATTTAGATTACATGCTAATTTACGTCTGAGCCTCTCCTGTGAGCAGTTTGTGCCAGATGGAATATGCTGCTCTTGTGATATGGGATTACAGTCAAAAGAATTAAGGAGGAACTATCAAATTAATTTCAGTTAATTTTATTTAAAGACATCCAGTTGTATGAAAACCAGCTTTCGCAGCGGTAGAGGAGAGCAATAGTATTTCATTCACAAAGCTACTGAGTCTTCATAATGCATTCAAATTAATAGACACATTACCAGTGCCACAAATCTGTACTTGCACATCTAAGCAGCACACTTAGGTACCTTCTCCCGTCCTTTGGCACAGCGCGTGAGAGCTGTCTGCTCAGGAAGCCACTGCAAGCATCGAATTTAGGATGTGCAAGAAACAACAACTGCAATTAAAGTTAAAGGTATTAAAAATGCAGTTTTCAAATTGTTCGATATTTTCCTTACAACAGGACTGAAACCCCACTGAATAGCATTGATCCTTGACACAGTCTCAGGTTGCTTTTCTGTCCCATGGTACATCCTTCACGCTGTCACTGGACTTCACACACATTCGACATGGAGCCAAATAAACTGCTGCTATAAATAGCAGTGCTGCTTGCACACGTAGTCATGGAAGTGACTTTTTTTAATGTTAAAATACCTTTATGCTGCTCTTCAAATGGTTATCCAAACCTCTTGATTCCCCATAGAAATTTTGCTATAATAAGCTTCTTTCTCTTTTTGCATAGAAGACCTACATTTAATTCAGTGGTGCTACTCTGGGACTGTGGGACATCACGGATGTGCTGGCAATGCTGAGAACTCACTCTTTAAGTGGATCAGCTTTGCTAGCAGGTGGTCTGGAGACAGGGTTACGCAGTACTGGAATCTGCCACCAAATAAAAAAGATCCATTTTAAGTATGCTCAGCCTGGCTTAATTTCTGACCTGTTAATGAAGAAAACGGAGGGCTGGATGCTGAGTGCTTTTAAAATAGTATTCTGGGTCAAACACCAAGGCCAGCAAAACAACCTAAATTCTCCTCCAGTCTTTCCCTGACCTCCCCATTTGCAAGCCCTAATGGTACTATCTTTTTTTCCTGCACAGGAAATTAAACGTACATAAAAATGATTACCTATGCCAAAAATTACACGTATTTTTTAATGCACACTAAAGAAAATATAAAAATGTGCAAGGCTTGTAAAGAGTGCAATACTGAAATAGCAAGCAGGATCTACACTAAAATTGATACCAGGAGCTTACTGCATTCTTTTATTTCAACATGGTGCTACAAGTTCTCTTTTTACATAAAAATACCAGTGCAGAAATTCAGGTCCTCTGTATGCCCTCAGAGGTTACAAAATATAACTGTTCAGAGATGTCTGGCTCTTTATTTTAAATGTCATCAAATCCAAACCACAGTATTAAAGGAGTTATTAGTTATATCCTTGTTCTGTAAATGCCAAAACATTTGCTCTCTCATCAACAGTTCTTGTTTATTCTCCTCTTAATTTACTAAGTTCTGAACTCACGGATGGATGCAGTAAGTTTAGTTACAGAGTAAGCATTGCAGAAGAAAAACTACGGTAATGAACAATGTCTTTAACAAGTCACACTTAAAGGAGATCGATAACATCTAATTTTTTTAAAGAATGCAGTAAATCCCTCTTTGCCTGTCAACATTCATTCGCTTACAGATATTCACAGCAATCTGAGTTCATTTGGATGAATTGAAAACACAAAATTGATAATTTAAATCACTTTACTAAAGCCAGTTCAATTTTTCTTTTACCGATTTAAAGTATGAAATTTTTGCCCTTAATTTCTTCGGCAGGGTACAAAAAACAAGCAGTAGGTTTCACAAGGCAGTATAAGTTGAAGTTGAATTTAAGCTAGTACAGTAAAACTAGTATAACTGCAATGTAAATCCCTACAGTGTAAATCATTTCAATAAAGTTTAAATTACTTAATAAGAGGTTAACAAAACAACAACAAGCCAAATTTCTATTTATCTAAATATTAATTCAGCTTTTACCCCAGTAGAACTAGATTGGTTCAAAAACTAATTTAAGGTTAAAAATTCAGGTCATACTACAGCAATTTGCTCATGCAAAAATAACAGAAGAAATGAGACCCCCACATTAAAACTAAGCTCAAAATTAGCATATACATATGTCTGGAACTATACGTATTCATTGCACAGGACAGACATATCATGATGGAGGAATAACCACAGGGAACTTGCCTTAGAAACACCTAGAAGTAAATTATTTTCCAACTAGTAAAATAGTAATAAAATTTCTTTATAGCATATGTCACACAGCATATGCTACAGGATTAAAAAAACCTTACTGAGGAAGAAAAACAGCATGGAAATTTCCTGGAATACTGATGTTTCCTCCCATTTTCCAGCCCTAGAAATTTTCCACTTTCATTAAGTTTTAGTTAGCCAAGCGGTATAAGTGATTCAGTACACTATATGTTACATCAGTAGATATATGATTGGATATATGACTTTTTTTCTTTTTTGCAGTTCATTTTAGAGGACACTAGAATGCTAAATAATAGAGATCAGTCTTGCACTGCCCTGCAGGCAAGATGTCTTCATTTCAGGAAGGACTAAAGAAGGAACAGAGAATCTGACCTCTCAGAGGAGAAACTAAATTCACCCAATACATTGCCTAGGTGGTGTGCTGGGGGGGACCACAGGGAAGAATTATGATCAACCAAAATATGTGGCCTTATTTGAAACCTGTCATGCTCATTCCATTGAAAATGGAATACCAATAAAAATGGCAACAAAGGTCTCTAGTGCAATCTGTGATAGCAGATCTCAGATCTGCTTGGCTGTCAAATTTTAGCATGGGTGTCATATACTGGGCAGAATTCGTTTAGTTTCACAGGACCAAGAAGTTCCTCCCCCTTGCCTTCAGTAAATGCAAAGGTAATATTTGTAACAGTCAATTGCCCATACTGTATCCCAGTGCCTTGAAAATATCCTCTTAGGAGGGGTGATAAGGTTATAGCTCTGCATTTCTGCTCTCTCCCTTCAATTAAGATTTTTAATGTCACCAAAATACGTTTTACGTAAATTCAAATAAAGGATTTGTTACTGAGCTGCATTTGGTATTTATAAACTTCAGACAGAACAGGCAGTAAGGCTCACGGTTTATTGTTGTTTTAAGCCTATTGTAATCTACAAAATATGATCAGTTATTGTGGCGGCTTTAAGTATTTAAAGCAAAATCCATTTTTCTTTGTCAAACACTTTATGCGATATGAGGAGATGTTAGACACACAGACTGAGTCATTTTCTCATTAGCTCGGCCAAGCATATACGTCTTTTCCCATCCTCTCCTTGAATTTATGTTATGAAAAGATACATATTTTGATGCAAATAATTTTCTCTGCATGTTAAAAACAAAAAGAACTTGGAGACTGAGAAAGAGAGAAAGGGAACAGCTGAAAGTAATCTGAATCCCAGAATATATTTAAAGGGAAGAACAACGTATGTTTCAATTGGGAGATAAGTCATACTGAGCTTATCAAAAAACCAGTCCTTGGATGCTACAGTTTGCATATGGCTTGAAGATAAAGAAACAATGCTTCTTTCTCCCGCTCTCTAATCCTTCAAATGGGCAGCTTTAAAATATCCCATAAATTAAATATGGTTTTATGATCAGAAATCAGGTACATCTATTTTTTACAGTTAATTACATTCAGAGTACTTAAGAACTCGGTATATTTCAGTGCTTTCTGAAAATAAGTAACTGTAGTTCTAGTACTAGTTCTGCTCACTGGGCTGAGATTGTCGTAGTTGGGATTACCGTACCCAGCACAGTTTTGCAAAACTATCCTCAGGATTTTGCTGCATTTTATTTATTTAAGACAGCATGGAATATAGTTTTAATTTAATAAACCGCAAGAAATTGAGAGGATTGAGGGATTAAATCAGGAATGAAATTTGTAACATTCAAAGACAGAAAAACCAGAGCTGTCCCAAAAAGCAAGACTGCAATTCCAATTAACAGATTACCAGCCTCCCCAACACCTCATAAGTCTTAAATACATGACTCGTAACACTGAAGCCACAAGACAGGAGCTTGCTTGCCTGCTTACGACCATATGCTTTTAGACAAATTGATTTATGTGAACAGAACTCACTCCTTTGACCACAGCAAGTTTGGGATGAGACTGTGAGTTAAGAATTCTTTCATCGATTCAGACAACTGCCAGGTTTTCACACAGGAAAACACAGCACAGGTCTCTCAACTTTGGACTTTTGTCCCCTCAGTAATACACCCACTCAAGCCCTGCACAGGCACAGCTCTAACTGGAGAATCTGAAGTGCAAACCCAATCCTTCCCTTCCAAACTGAAGCAAGACAGTTTGGCTGTGTCTTGACTAAGCTTGAGCTAAACCACTGCAACGCAAACCACTGCAACGCAAACCACTGCAACGCAAACCACTGCAGGGATAGGGGGGCAGGTTGCTTCTGCAAGCATGTAAAACTTTCTTGCATAGTATTTAGTCTTTGTTGTCCCAGAATATACAACCCCATACAAAAATAATGCAATATTCAATTCAGACGTACTTCAAATTGTGTTTTAGAGGAACAATAGCTTGTTATTTTTGAACACGTCAGAAGCAATACAGAGATTTCAAAGCACAAAGTGTATAAGCAACAAATCCTAATGCCTGCTTGAGCTGCTCTGTAATATTTTATCTGGAGATCTGCCAAATTCTTTGTCTGAAATTCAGCTGAAGTTTGATGATCACAAGGAAAATGGCTATTTTCGTATCCAACATGCTTATTATCAAGAATAAAAAGACAAATTGCCAAGTGAACGGCACTGTTGTTATAAAGGTGGTATTTAAACAATTGAAGAACTTAGAAGCAAATAGAAAGCAACCAGCAAATTCCACATTACTGCAAAAGATGTTTGTACAAAGCTCTATTTTTCAATTATTTCACACAATGTGCTGTGCTCTATGGATTTGGGTCTCCAGTGCCAGGTTGTGATGCATCCTTCATAAAGCCCTGGAAAATAGACTTGTAAGGCTATTTTAAACAATTATTCTTTTAAAGTAACCAACACCACAAGGGCAATTTTCATTCATGAACACAACTTTCTGTTCGTTTATCACTGATGTCAGGTAAACATTAGCCGTGTCCAGCATGGCACTTCCCCTTAGCTTTATTTTATAATTTCCGTTGCATACTGGAAATGGGGCTCCCTAAGCAGAGCATTTTTAAAAGGATTATTGCTGTGGAAGGATAAACAAGTTCATGAAAATGAGAACTGCCTGTGGATTTTATCCAAGTCATTCCACAAAAACTAAAAAAATTACAATCTCACTTTCTATCCCATATACTTCTCCAACTCTTACAGGACACTGCCAACACACATCATCTCCTATCCCATACAGTCCCTCAGGTACTCTGTATTTCCTTCTCTATACTGTAGTTAACCAAGGATCTCATCTCTCTAAATTGTACTTTTAGATACCAACTGTCTCAGGTGTTTGCTGTCTGGGCCACCAAGTATTGAGAAGTCTCACTTTTCACCTGTGGATATTTTTCCCTCTTGGACTGACCTAAAGACTGATGGAGGGGGGAAAAGGGGAATGACTGAATTTGCAGAAAGACGGTCAAGGAACAAAATCAGAAATCACCTTCTTCTCCTTTTGGACCATTAGTCATACTGATACACACTTTACTAATTAAAAAAATAAAATTGTTTTTAAGTTTTGCTTGCTAAAGCAGTGCTGCCATCTTCCGCTCTGCGATCAACAGGCACAATGGCATACGGGCTCAGAAGAAATCTTTCAAAGCAGCTGTTGAGAGCATGTGAAAAGTTTCACTCCAAAGGTATGGAAAGCAAGTGAGGTCTCTTCAGCAGCTGTTCCAGGAGCACAGCCTCACCAAGTGACTGACAACAGCCTTAAGTCATCTTTAACTTATCCATCAAGATTTATATTTTTCCCTAGGGCTAACTTTTTGAAAGGAGGTATAAACTGATCGTATTTTGTCTTCATCTGCTAACATCTCGACCTTCTATCATTTAAAACTTAACCCACTCATCTCTAACATGCACAGGTTCTTTTATCAGCCACAGACTGCTCAGACAGATGCTGTATTACATGTCCAACCTGAGCACTTTATGCAAAAATCCCAAATACTGATGTATTATGGTCAGAGGTTATTCTGTTTTGCATCCCACCGCCCTCAGGCATCCCTCAGTCTGTGTCCCACACCTTAACAGTTTGCAAACTTGATGTGACTTGGAGACATAATCGGAAGCGTGTTCCTGTCAGAAGCCCTGTAAGCTGGAAGTGCACTGACGAATACTTATTCTGACTTCAGTGACCTGATCTGCCTGTGTATTCCCTAGGAGACTCTCCCCTCCTCCAGCACGTACACCATTATCTCTTTCCTGGAGCGCTGCTACTAAGCTCTTGCATTTTCTAGCGCCTCTCTGCTTTATGTCATGAAGACACTAGTTTAATAAACAATATTAATCAGACTTATGGTTCCAGACAGGTAAACTTCTAGCAGTATAAAAATGTAACAAATCATTGCATTTACACTATGGTAAGCTATTATGTAAGGTACTTGCAGCAAAGAAATTAAATTGACAGATACTAAAATCACTATTGATAGCAACAGCTTGAAAGAGAAAAAAGAGACAAAGAACAAGAAAAGAAAATCACCAGGAGATTTAGCTTCAAATGTTCTAAAATCCTTTGATGACAGATATGACTAAGAACAATTGTCAGGGAAGCAGGTGTTTGGGGAAAAGCATTTAAGTGGCAAAATAAACAGAGCTTCAGCCAAATTTAAAGCTCTCTGGAGAAAGAAAGCAAATAACAAGACCCCACACCACCAACTATAATAACAGGTAAAGCAGTAATATCAATCACTATATATACTATCATGGAATTATAATGCTGTTTAGTAAATTATTATAACCAAGTCCTACTAACCTTATTCTATCCATTTTATTAAATAGGAGAATCTTAAGAAAGACAGTATTTTGTTAAGAAGTGTCCTGGTTTCAGCTGGGATAGAGTTTATTTTCTTACTAGTCACTGTTGTGTTTCAGATTTGGTATGAAAGGAATGTCAATAATGCATATTGGTTTAGTTGTTGCCAGGTAATGCTTATATTTTCAGCTTCCCATAGAAGCTGAGAAGAAGCATAGATAGAACAATGGGATGGCCGATGGAATATTCCATACCATACATGTCATGTTCAGAATATAAATGCCAGGGAGGATACTCAGGATCACTGCTTGGGACAGTGCCAATTCACCAGTTTGCCAGGTGGTGAGAGTGACTTGTGTCGTGTATATTCTTTTATTATTATTATTGTTATTTTCCTGTTATTGTTCTAGCAAACTGTCTTTATTTCAACCCATGAGTTGTGCATTTTTTTCCCCTTTTCCTCCTTTTCTTCCCAGCCTTCTGGGGAGAAAAGGGGATAAGCCAGCAGCTGCATGGTCCTACTTGCCAACTAGAGGACCACAGCAAGAAGTCATTAAAATGTCAAAGTATAATCACATTATGAGAATCACATTATTCTTACCCTGCCCCCTGTATCTATATTGCAATATTGAAGTGGAAACAGGAAGAAGCTTCCTTACACCAAAGAAAACTTTTCTTTCAGAATTAAAGCTTAGTGAAAGTTTATGTTGGTTATCTTCGAAGTGACCATCAAACAGCTAGTGATTTAGCCCATCTCAAAAGGTACCAGCACAGGGATGAGAGGCTGTCCTAGCAGTATCAGTCTAAACGGCTCACCTGGGCTGGACAGAGAGGTCCCACTGCTTCTCTTCTTGCCCAGGCACAGGTCTCCTCTTCCTCCTGCCCCACTGCTACAGCTCTGGCATTGGTCAGATCCCACACAGAGCTGAATCAACTCATGAAACCAGCAGAATCTGGACATGAAAATGAAATTTTTCTGCCATGTTAGCCAGCTGAGCCAGCTCAGCAAAGGGTCCTGCTGTCAGATCCAACCACATTATTGAATGTGTCTTTCCCTGCTGTTCTCATGACTCCTCCTTCTGTCTGCTTCAAAAGGAACTCCTTCTGAAGTTCCCTCTTGCCACCAAAGTTTTTTTAACTCTCTTATTATTTCTACCACAAATCTATCACTCCAGTAGTTTACCCACTAGCATATTTCTAGATGATCAACTGGAAAGGCCTAAACTATTCTAGGAACTTGCTGAGGTGGTTCTGCCCCCATCCCCACCCCAGACAGGCTCTGGCACCTTCCCTTGCTGTCTTGTGGGTGATGGGGGTTCAGACCTGCAGACTAGGCTGCAGAAAAAATTGGGGAGGGTGAAGGAGAGGGAAACAAGGCAAGTAATTTTCTCTCAGATCAGCTCACTGAAACAGCTCACCACAAAGGAGAGGCGACCCACGGGAGAAGGTAGGAAACCAAACGAGTCCTCTCAGTTCCGCTGTGGAGGAACCTTCCATGCTATGCTGCAGCTGCAAGGGCCCATGCCATCCTTGGGGCAAGATTTAGCCATGATGCATAGGGATCTCTCAAGATCTTTTCAAGTGATCTAAAATTCCACTCTCCTCATTTCCAAAGTTGTTAAGAACTTAGTGGGAACAGGGTGTATTATCACAGACACTCCGGAAAATTGCACCATTTTGTTCTGTGCAGTAGTACTGCTTCTAACATTCCCTTTTCTGCATTACATATATCAATTTTCTTATATACTGACAAAATGTGTTTTAGAGCCTGGCTATGTAACAGATCCACTCAGTTTAGAAATTTGCAGACACAACCAACTGCAGCAAATGGGGTGTCCTGGGTGCTCCAGCCCATCACCCTGCGGTTCACCC
Organism: Rhinoptilus africanus; assembly: GCA_013400135.1. Lineage (NCBI taxonomy): Eukaryota > Metazoa > Chordata > Aves > Charadriiformes > Glareolidae > Rhinoptilus > Rhinoptilus africanus. Next base: position 711,958 of record VXBO01001564.1, on the reverse strand, counting down.
CATCAAACCACTGTGTACACACTACCACAGGTCCTACACTTCAAGCCCTTCCATATATAGCTGTAACTGCCCTAAGAATATTCCTTAAATAAGAATACTCATTACGAACGAGCCCTGCTAGATTAACAACGGAGCAGTCTCACCCAGCAAACCCAAGCTTACCCCATGCACTGCATGCAGTTGCTCTCCACTGACCTCCCCACTCCTTGCCTTTATAAGAAGTCCTCCACCCTCAGCACTAAAGGGACAAGTTCGCTGTAAATATTTTGTTATTCGTCCAGCCTGATAAAATGCCCACGTGCCATCTCCCTTGCTCATTCACAGAGAGTAGCATGGTTTGCCCGTTAAGTATATTTTCATTCTCTGAAGGTGATGATCATGGTTGCTGTGAGCGATGATAACCTCCTAGAACATTATCATTATTTAAAGCCTGCTATGGCAAAGACACTCTTTTAATTATCCAAGTATCCAAGGGGCATTTAGGAAAATGCTTTTGTTGTATGCATAAACCCTAATGAAAGGGCAGCAACACCGTGGGTATCCTTATATCAATTAAGTATGATTACTAAGGCGATTGCAACATTCTCCCACAATTTTTTCCAAATGAAAGGTAAGAGAACAAAAATCTGTCTTTTCTTTAAATCCTCTTCTTTTCCCTCCATCAGATGTCATTTTCATTACCCTGTAAACCTCAGGTCTCCACCCTGCGTAATTATTACTGCCAGAAGACCCATTTTAGATCCTATACCTAAATATTTCAGCAGTATGCCCAGGAAAAAAAAAATAAATTGCAAAGCACTTTGGATTCATAGAAGGGGAAAGCTGTTTACACAAGCTGTAAAGCATTAAGTGAGAAGACAATGTGTTAGACACCTGTGAGTGCATATAAACTATTTGCAAATCAAACAAATAATTTCTTCTTGAATATTAATTTTGAAAGTAGTGAGTTAGGCCAAATAAATTCAAGGGGCTTATTTTCCCTCAAAAGTATGAGGCCGCAGATGAATCAGACCATAAAGTCATCATTCTAAGTGCATAAAAGTAAAAACATCTAAAGAACTGACTGTATATTTAAAATAATACTTTATTATAGCCATAAGATGTATTAAGTAGGATTAGTTCAGATATATATTTAAAATTATTCTCTTAAAAATACCTCTGATTTCTGTGGGACAGAAGAAATCTGAAATCTGAAGAAAGAGAGCACACACCACAGCCGCCTCCTACTTGAATACAACAAAACTTATGAATGTGGGTGAGGACTCAGCAGTAAAGGCTTTTTAACAGGATCAGGTTTTCACCTTCAAAGACGAGCAACACTCGTTTCTATTGCCACTCTTATATCGCATGAGAGTTGTGCTGAATACTTATTGCTTCAGTCAATGCTTTGACTTACCCTTGTACATACATTGAAGAAAGAGCACCTTAAAATGCAGTCACTGGAACAGCGTGACACATACGATAATTTAAGAGGTTCAAGCCTTCTACTTACTACCCTTTACTATAAAAAGGGGATTGTCTTTGTCAATACTATTTAAAAGGGTGCAAAAAAGGACTGTGATATTTAACAATGTGAATTAACAACACGTACTTTGGGCTTTTTTAAGGTATGCTTAAGAAAAAAAGAAATGGAAATGAAAGTCACCCAAAGAATGAAGGCCAGAAATATCATCCTCAAAATAGCCACACTGAGTAAAGTATAAAGATCACACTGGATCTACTCAACACAAAGAGATCTTACCCTGCTCTGGAAAATGTTCATTCCCTACTCCTGCAACCTGGCACGTGCCCTTGCAGCAGGTGAACAGAACAGCCTTCATTAAGAGCAGATATTGTAATTTGCTACAGCTTTCATTTTTAAGCGTAAGTTTTTGCTGTTGAATCCCTACTTCAAAATTAAAAACAAACCCCAGCATTTTAGCTGTTTTTCAACACAGATTTGCTTTGGAGGTGCTAAGTCACTGGAGAAACATGCATTATTAGATTGCGGTAACTTTACAACACACCTACTTGGACTGTACATGACCCTACTTAGTCCCAGCTTTTCTCCTACTGCTTGCAGTTTGGCCTCAATTTTATTATCTATATCTGTATAAACACACATATCTATCTACTTATCTGCATATCACAAATATAGTTTATTGTTCCTGATTTTAATTATTTAGCTGAAATTCCTAAAGAGGCTTTAAAGGAATTATTTTCTGCAGAACAGAAGCAGTGAAGGACTCGTGATGCTGCAGGCACAGAATATTGCAATTGACTGCTCAGCATATTCAGCAAGGCTTGAGTGACTCATACAAGGACATGGCTGCAGACAAAATGTTTTTATTAATTATTTACTAATCTTCAGCCTTTCAGTGCCATACAGAGTTAGCATAACTTTCTGAATAAATTATTCAGATCTTCACAGTTCAACCCAAGCACAGCACAGTTCAAAAGAGATGACAAAGCTGTGACACATAACACATACCCACTAAATCCCTTCCCTTCACTGCAGCTCTTGATATTGTAATCAAGTTTCTACCCAGGGATGCACTCCTTTCCATTGCACATTGGGCAACGTAAATCAGCAGAGTCCAGTTACAAATATTATAGAAATTCAGTCATCGTCCCAGCCTCCTCCCAGCACAGGAGCACAACAGACTGAACGTGCCACTGGAACAAGGAGATCACAGTATCAGAGATACTCTAACAGAAATAACCTCTGGCCAGCCAGGCTAGCTCAGGATCCTGCCTCCCCACTGGCCCGCTCCGGCTGTTTCAGAGGGGCTTGGCAGGGCCGCCAGAATAGGCAGTCATCTTTTCCCACCTGTAGGAATGTCCTCCCTCAGGAACCAGAGTGCACTGCTGTCTTGTGCCCTGCGGCTGTGGCAATCTCATTTGCCAAACTCATGTTTTCCACACTTGATATGGTATAGCTCTAAAGAGTCTTAGTACAGGTATAACAGGCCGGTTTAAATCCTGCCAAGCTTATGGCTATTGTGTAGCCATGAACTCCAGAAGTTAACTGGGTATTATGATGCTTAAAAATAAGGGAGGGAACCATAAAATGTCAATGCCTGAGAAAAAACCTGACCCATAATGCAAACTAGACAAGAAGAAACCTGACCCATAATGCAAACTAGACAAGAAGTTTTTTGAGCATTTCCTTCTGCAGACTTATCCTCACTGGAGCACCCTCTCCAGTCCAGGGCACAGGGAAGAGCAAAGCATGCTCCACTCACTCCTGTGGCTCTGAGGATCCCGACGGCTCACAGCCAGCCCCCTCAAGCAGCTCTGTGCAATGCATGACTAGTGCCAGAGAAATAATTGCATTGCACCCTGCGTTGCTGAACAAGGCACCTTGATCTAGCTCCTGCAGAAATCAATCACTGATTAGATTTGCGTAGGCATAGTCCCTAGGCAGGGCTAGGATTTGGTTCATCTTATTCCCCACAAATGGATAAGAACATCCTACCTAAACGGTACACTACACATTACCAGGAAAAGTTGCTGTCTTGGCCTCCTGAGATCTGAGGTACTTAAGAACATGCCTCCAGGCTGGGATTTCTGGTGTGCCTGAGGAACCTCATGCTTTAGGCACTTCACTCTCCTCAGCTCCTTTCTGTGCTTCAAGTTACACGATGCAACAGGCAATGCAGCCACCCAAACCAATCTCTAGCCAATCTCCATTGGCAAAGCAGAAAACAAAGATAACAGGAGGAAGAGGCAACAAAAAAAAAAAAATTCCTAGTGGATTATAAATTGTAGAAAGAACATTCTTGCTATGTAATTAATGGAAATTTACCATTTTTAAGCTTCCTGAGGGAAATTTTCCATGTCAAATCAATTTGTAGGTAGGACCCAAGAGGCAGAAAATTACAAGTGCTTCAGTATGCTTCTTCATTAGACTGTTGCTAGGGGGTTAATTTTCAGTCACTTTCTTTGGTGACTTTGATCTTTGATGACAGTGTTAACTCTATTTGGTCCTCAGTACTACATTGATTTTAAACAGCCTTTTGAGATACCCTCACTAATTATTTCACTGGAAGTTTAATTAAATCTTATCACACAGGAATAAGCTGCTTCTTGGAATAGCTGCTAAACATTATACAGCATGTAATTGGAGAAAGGAGGATGGATAATTATAGCTGGACAGACAAGTTGATGAAAAAAAGCAGAAAGCTAGTCCAAAACAAGAATTTAAGTGCAAGTGTCTTTAAACCTTCCCAGTTTCCTTTGTGCATACAAATAGCAGCAATTTGCATTTGTTCAGTTTTCCATCTAGATATTTCTATATCACATATTTCCATTCTCAAGTCTCATCCCAATTTCTATAATATAGGCAACTTTTTAATTTACAAGTTTCTCAGGATTCCTATTAGATTGTAAAGGAATTATTAATATTAGTTAAGAATACATCATGAGTGGCTATCTGCGTTCAGACAACTGCTCTACTTACGTTTGTGTACACAAAGCAGCAAAGGAAAAGTTGCAAGCATTTATTTTTTTGATGAAGTTCTTGTGCCTACAGTTCCTCCCTGTTGGTCTGTAACTGCCTTTTATTTTCCAAATGGAATTCCACAGATAAAGGATATTAGATCATAGCAGAGATTGAATTTATTCTTCAACCAGATATACATGCTCAAACATGGGACCTTTCTTTTTTTCTTAGAGATTTCACTACCTTTCCACTTCCCTTCTGATTCTTAGTTTCCCTAGAGTAAATGAGTACGTCTTTTACCACAAGCAATTCACCCAGCTCTGACGCTGAATGTCACGTGCATATATTTCATACTGAGCCAGCAGCTTGTTAGCATGTTCTGCTTGGAAAACTGGGCAAAATAGGAAATAAAGCTATATCCCTTAGGCTAAGCACATACTTTTTGCCAGCCAATATATTTTCATATTACTGGTGTAAAGATCGCATTCATACATAAATACCATGCTTTTAAGATGACATCAATATTGCTTTTTGGAAAAAAAAATCTGACTTTAAATGAGCTTTAAGAGCAGAAGAAACTATTTGGGAGGGTATATCAACCATAACAAGACAGTAGAAAGTAAAATTAAAGCTTAATGATAGATGAAATAAAATAGCAAAATATATTCATTTCCTAATCTGAATTTTAACATGTGAACTGCATAAGACATCACAGGATCGGATTTAGAGTTCCTTAGTGAATGAGTAAAAGCTCAAGAGTATTGTATGATAAGGCAAAATGGTCCAACTGGAATCAATAGGAGGAAAGTAAATACAGCTGTTTTGAGAGGGAAAGTAATGGCAGCATCAGTGGCAGAGACCAACGATGATAGGAATTGAACAGGAAAGCCAGGCCTTGATCCACATCCTAACAAACATGTTAAGGGAAATGAAGGACCTAAACAAGGTGCTTCTTAATCTCATTAATATATCTACAGTATGGCTGGAACATTCAATAAAGAGAATTTGTTTTCCAGCCCTTGATCACGGCCATCTAAAGAGATTATTCTTCATCCAGACAGGCTGGAAAGTCTCTGAGAACAAACACTCCTGCTCGGAAATTAAGAATAAAACCTCTGTCACCGGCACTTCTTTTTGATGCTATTCTCAGGTCTAACAGAAGCACCTCAGAGAGAAAATACCATTTCCTCATGTTGCTTTTGAAGTACTATAATAAATGTGATGGCAATTGTATCCCCTGTATAGCGTTTTCAAAGATGTGGAGGCTCTTCAAATCCCCCTACAGGGAGGGTTTAACTATCAAGTTCCACAGACCTGTAGCATTCTCTTCCCAATTAAGCTGCACAATATTTTTTTCCATCTGTATGTTAACTTTATCTTACTCCTGTTTAGTTATTATCTTGTGTTCTTACTATTGGTCTCTCTTACCCCTAAAATAAATTTAACAAATCCTCTAGAACTCTTCACCTCTAAAGTGGTATCCATGCTTTTCTGTCACACTCATCGTATCTGACAGAGCTTCCAACAGGGTGTCCACGATTGCTAAACACAGTAACAAATCTTTCAAGCCAGGTGATCTTTTGCCAGATCACTCCCACTGGATTTCCATAGCAGAATAACCAATTTCAGTTGGCTTATTTCAAAGTAAAGAGTCAGACCACACATCTCTCGCATTGTGGACTGACTACTCCCATAGATTGTTTTCAAGTACTTCAAGATGGTGAGAGGCTGATCCCACAGACCCCGACTCCCAGCCCAGTTCCAACACCTTCATGAGGATAAATGCCACTGGCTGTCACTGCAATATAATATGGATAATTTAGTGCGGTTATTATTGGAGCTATGGATGTCAAGGAATGACAGATGAATCATCTCCCCTATTGTCACTGGGGATCAACAGACACATTGAATTTACTGATGAGGGCAGCACAACTGCAGTTTCAGGCTGGGGAATCTATCTCATCCCTTTTATTCTGTGCGGGTTTGGAGCTTCAGGCTGGGGCTGGTACATTTTCTAAACACATTCTGTGGTTGTACTCACAAGAGTTTGAATTGTTTTTTCCCTAGTTCCACTTTCCTTGCAAATAATTTCCTGACTGATACTGACAGATAAGGCTGTCTGTTTAACTAAGGAATAAATGAATCGGTGGTGCCATAAAATGCCACTCGCCTAAACTGAAATCTGTCATACGGACAGCATGACTTCAAGCAAGTCATTTAACGAGCCTCTGCCTGATCCTCATTTTAGAGAAAGTGCCATCACTGTCTTTATTTTATTTACACTCTCAACTCTTGAGGCTAGGAGTTCCTTGCTACACGTTCTGGGATAACACATCCATACTTTCAGTTGTGAGTACTGAAATACAAAGATATAGGTAACTATGTAGGGGAAACAGTTAAAATAACTAAAGAGAAGGCAGGAGAGAAAATTGCTTTTTCTATTAACAATGTTAAACCAGAATAACTTTGGGTGTTATCTTATACAAAAAAAAACCCTCAAAAGCACAATATTTGCAGACAGTGTGATCTTCAAATTGTCTCCCTCTTGTTGCAAAAAGCTTAGCAAAGTTGCAGATTATAATATGCTTCAAGGTTTCACGTGTTCTTAATGGGGAATTTCTGGAATTCTGCCACAAATATTTAATAGTTGGAAGTCAGCAAATACATTACAAGGCCAAAAGCTATAGTCCATCTACCACACCAAAACCAAACAAAACCAATCACCACTGCACTCATGCAGTGAGTGAGCACAGACTAACTTCTGTGAAGCTTTCTTAAAAAAGGCTCATATGGTGATTTAAGATCATCGCTTTGAATCAATACAACTTTGTAATCCCATCTTCTGTACTTCCAGTACATAAAGCTTCTCCCAGTGACATTCTAGTCATTACCAGTTAATGTTTTCTGCATCTGTCCACAGTTGCAGAGTATATGTGATATGCAGATAGATTTATACATAAAAGATCACAAATAAGACACACAATCTCTATTTTTCAAATATCTTCACTACAGAAATAACCTTTGTTACTCCAAATTGCCTGTCCACTCATCCTCCATCAGCAATTTCTTTATGGAAGACTAACACAAATTAAAAGAAGGCTAATCTAAAAAAAAAAAAACAACAAAACAAAGAAACCCAAAACAACTGAACAAAAAGACCCAACAAAACAACAACAAACCTTAGAAAACCCTGAGAAATTTGGGAGTTTCCCTGAAAAGCTTCTAAATTACTGCAGCCTGTCAGTGATCTGGTCCAGCTTACATACTCAGTATGGTTTTTCACAACTAAATTAAAACACAACTTGTTACAATGACATGATGTAATGAAAATTTGGTATTTCAGAACCAGCAGCCCATATAGCAAGTGAGCTCATTCCCTCCCTGCTGCCTCCTGCTATTTCAACCATAGTTGAGTGAGGGATGAGAGCAAAACAATAGCAAAGGGTAAGGCTCTTTTTCACCACTTGAAATATTGCTGTGCTGCTATTCCTTAAGATCCAGGTACTAGAAGGCACAGCGCGTTCCTCCTATCTAACAGGTACAACTCCTTTAAGAGCTGAGGCCAGCACCAGTGAGCCAGCCTGCAGCACCACAATGCCCACTTTCTTTTCCCTCCAGCTAACTGAAGACATAGTTTAGCAAAACTGAAGAAATAAAGAACTTATGCCTCATAGCCCCCACAACACAACAGCTGTAGGACAGGAGAGTGCCCTCCTTGGGAGCAGTCAACATCTCCCCTTTCTCAGCTCTGCTTCCCAGCTTCTGGCGGGGCAAGAGCCACCATGCAGCCTTGGCCTTGCTCAGTATTTCTGCATAACAATCTTTCCGAAAGTGTTTTTCTCTCTTAACAGCATTGAAAGTTTTGTACAACGATGAGCTTTAGCCTGTCAGCACTGCCCCGCACCACTGCTATTTGCACCTACCAACCACATTTGCTGAAAAGCCACTTTGAAACTGATGGAGGTCTGGGTCAACGGGGAGAAATGCAGGATAATTAGTACAGAAGGTACGTGGTCCAATCATTACAGATGCAAAAACAGATGCAGAAGAGAAGAAAAAGTACCCCATCTATGAGCAAAACTTTGTAACCAGATATCAGTCCTGCTCTGACTCTGAAATGTGGTATGATTTATTTGTTTCTAACCTCTCAAAGACTGGCATTTCTTCATTTAAAAAAAAAAAAAAGTAGCAGTAATGGGAAGATAAAAATACCCCAAAGTAAACAGTTCAACCAAATCAGATATGAAAGGAAAAAAAAAAGTCTGCAGACCTCTATTATGGAGACTGATTATTAGCAAATATATAAGCACTTAGGAAAGTCCTTCATCTTGATCAGAGTAGGAAAAAACACAGACCTCTGTAGGAATAATGCCAGGAGGGATTTTCGTCCAAGCTTCTGTGGGAACAGCGGGCACTGACCCTTCCCAAACTATTTTTTTCAGTTCACATGTAGCGAAAAACAAAAGTCCTAGCAACATAATTTCTGATCTCTCTGCTAAGCAGTTCAAGACGTCCAGAAGGACACTCAGCAATTTGTTCAGCTGAGCAGTAAACAACCCCTGCACACAGCAGGAACATGTGCAGAGCAAACTACACCTGCATGTTCCTCTCCAAATTGCCAGAGGCTGTTAGAACAACTGCATTTCATTTTTGGGAGGAAGAAACAAAAAAAAGCACAGGAATACTGCATCATTTTCCAGAACAAGTTGTTAAAGCTCCACATAAAGAGTAAGTACCATCTGATGTACTATAAATAACTAAAATTAAACTCACATTTAACATGACAAGAACAAAGCAGACAGCCTAGTCTCGGTTTGTTCCTTGAAAACATTTTTAAGGTTTAAGCTTATTGTGGTATTACAGCATCTGCTCCTGGCTGTTATCTCTACCAGGGGCTGAACGCTCATGCTGCTGCTGGTCCATAGCTGGAATTGGAGCCCTCTTACACACTTTTCAACTCCCAAACCTCTTGCTCTTGGAGCCATGGCACCATTTAAGAAGGAGAGGCAGCCCTTGCAGCAGGGCAGGAGAGCGCGCGTGGGAGAGCAGCTCCCCCAGCGCTCTGCAGCATCAGCACAGGGAGCCCTGGTGGTCCCCGTCTCACCACATTGAAAAGCAGGACCAGGGCAGCTCCCAGCTGCCAGGAGAGGAGCAAGTTCAGGTGGTACCACCTTGTCCCTCTCATCACTGCCAGAACGATGACTAAAGGCTAGCCAAGGCCAGCTTCTCAACAGGGAATCCCACAGCATGGCAAATAGCATTCTGTCCTCACACATTGCTCCCGCTGCTGCCCAAGATGACAACTAGACACAAGCACAGCAATTCACTCCGGCACCCAGCTCTGCTGATCCCCACTAACATGGTTCCACATCACAAATAAAACATTGGCTAAGTGCATTAAAATCTTAATTTGAGATTCAGGGTCATCACCGACTTACAGGTCACCACCACGCTGCTGTCCCACAGGCAGAGCCCAGACATCTAGGAGTAGCAGAAGGAGCTGTGGCCCCTCAGCCACCCGTCCCCAGAGCACCCTGGCTCCTTACAGCTGAACCAAGGTCCTGCCCAGCAATGGCCAGAGCATCTGCAGAGCCTCGGTGGCGCTCTTCACAGAGCAACAAAGGCACCGCAGATCCACAGGGAAAGAAATTTTCTCTGATCTCTGTTTTGGGGAGGGAAAATATCAAAAAAATTAATCTTGTTATGTGATATTGACTTACATTCAGTGAAAGACAGGGAAACAATATAAAAAGCTACAGAACAAAAATGAAAAATAAAACCCCAGCGACCTTGAGTAGACGATACTGGAATCGCTTCAGTAAGCAAAACTGCAGATACTAAAGGCATAACAATTCAAAATACATTTTTCAAGTTGCTCAGAATAACTGCTGCATTTCTGGGAGATATTTATTATAAACTTGGCCCCTCTGCAAGGCCAACCTAAGTCTGGCACTCCCTAATAACAGACCCCCCAGACCAGCCTCTGCGTCCACTGTAAGGACAGAGCCTGAAGATGCGGGCAAGAACTGCAGAGGTCCTTGGGCACGACACCCTCCTCGTTTCAAACATCACCCATACAGCTGCCACCTCGGGGTGCCCACACTGGAGCACAGCAGGGTGGTTGTCATACACTGTGGGTTGCCCTTCCCTCACACAAAACAACTCCCTCTTTCATTCCTGTTTTGGGGAAAGCTAAACGTGTGTGCCTGGCAGGCCAACTCAGCACAATCTCAAGAAGCAATGCAAGGGAAAAAGCTGAAGTGCAAATCAGGAAATAGCCAGCTGGAGAGGGGTGTAGGCATTCCAATAGTTTTGAATCAAGTGATTTCTCTAGTTCCTATTACCTGTTTTCAGTCTCAGCCTCTCTCTACACAATTTCTTTGATCTAATACTATAATTATATGATTATCTTTGTCTTCCTCAAAAAGCTTTGAGAATTTCTGTCATTTCTTGATTGCCACCTGTCCCTGACACACACATAGCGGCAGAGATACAAGAGAAGTGAACAAACGCAACCAGTGAAGAAGAAGTGATAAACAGTATTTCTAAGAGAGGAAAAAGAAGAGAGTATTCAGTGAGTTTTGTGCACCAGGTATGTTAATGAACTGGGAGTGAAGCTCTCAGCAACATGCAGCTTTGGGATTTTATTCACACAAGCACAAGGCAGCAGCACTTTACCCTGCAATGTGATACCTGACCGTCCGTCCGCAGACAAAGTTCTTGCAAGCTACAGGTCAGTAATTTCCTGCTTGTGCCATACTGTCACATGGGCAGGATGCTGCCGGTGGCTCATTTTTCCAGCATGTGGGGTGACCTATGAGGGACACACATTACTGGCTGCTGACCCCTGAGGATGCCGAAAGATGCTGCACCTCATGCAAGAGCTTTTCTCAGGGTTTAGTGCAAACCCACCATTTGAAATCCACCGGCCACAATGAACTGCTCACCCCCTGACCCTCTAGCTTAAATTGCCAATAGGTAACAAGCAGGGCAGGGCCGCCCCGAGGTGGTCATCCCACTCCAGCTGACTTCCAAAGATGAGTTGGATTCCATTTCTAAAGTCAGAATTCTGCAAATTTCTCCAAGGATCCCTGCTGACCTCCAAAAGCATGGGATGTGGTCTTTACCCACAACCAGCAGAGAGTTCACAGAGGAGGCTCCCTCCTCCACCTAAGCCTTTGTTCTGCAGCCTTTCCACAGGGAAGAAAAAAAAAAATCCAAGCTTCACAGTGAAGACCTGAGGGCTCCTAACATCCATATGCATCCATTCATAAAGTGCTCAAATCAAGACGGCCACTGACAGAAGCAATATTATGCAGCTAACGTACCACTCAAGTTCTGACCTGTCACTAACGTATCCCACCAAGAGCCCTTGCACTCATGTCTGCAAATGTTTCATCCAAGGTCTGCTGAAGCATTAAGGACAACTCAAATTGTGCAAGTCATAAAAAAGAAAATTTGCATAGCAAACTGTTCATTTTGAGGAATTCTGTGATATTCTGGAATTAAAAGACAACAAAATAGGTTCCACATTGGTCAGTTTTATTGTTCATAAAATTGCCCAAAGCTCCTCCTACTCCGCAGGTAATAATTATTTCCCCTTTAAGTAAATAAATTCCTGATGCTCAAGGCAATTTTTGCAGGAGGTGGCAGAAGAAAAGAGTGTGGAATAAGCTCTGCAGTCTGTAAGCATGTGGTATTATGATGTGGAAAGCAAAAATCATGATATACCAATCACCTACACCCAGGATAAAATATCTTGATTTCTGTTAAATAACTGAAGAAATACACTTGCATAAATGCAGAGCCAAGAAAGCACATTTAAAAGTGTTTTTCAATCATTCATTTTGTTGCTTAAAAACATCTCAGGGAATTTTCAGTCTACAGTCTCCCTTTCAAAGGAATTCTATAGGCAAAAATCTGCTAATTATCCCATGATCACAAACCACTTCCTAATATTAACAAGGGAACATATAGACAAGGGCATGTTAATTGTTTATTTATATGACTGACAACTATATGTTTTACAGAAGAAGAGAGAGACCCCTAGCCTCTGTAATCTGTGAATTTTACTGAACTTCTCAGAACCTTATGAAGAAAGATTTTTATGTGTGATCAATGACAAAGTGAAATAACAAAATATTTTCTGATGGGAGATTTCTAAAAGTTTTGAAGGCCAATTGTTGACCTGCAGCAATAGCAGACATGATTATCATAAGGATAAAGATTTCCTAGCCATCTCAAAATAATTTAATTGTTGTTCTTCCATTTAAAAGTATTTTATTGCTATTCTTTCCATACACGTCTTGCATAAGCGATGCACAGGATGATACCACTCAGGCAAAAGCAAAATCTGCAAATCTGTGTTACTGAGATGTTCTGTGGGAAACCAAAGATGCTTTGAAAGAAAAATAAATAAGGAAATTCTCTGCCAGAATTGTTCCCAGGACCATTCTCCTCCCAGGACATTGCAGCTCAGTTGCATCTAGATTTAGCTGTGGTTAATGAATTAGAAATGCGTGAAATACATAGATTTACTGCTAATCAGTGGGATGGGGGTTTTTTGTTTTTGCGGGGTTTTTTTTCAGAAACTGTTTAGCCACAACTTCCATATTAAATGAGATACAAATTTTATTTGAAAAAATTAGAGCAGTACCTCACACAGTAGATTTTATAGGACAGTCAGATAGCTATTTGGCCAAACAGAATTAAGGAAGAAAATAAACCTATTTTATAGAAACAGAAGACATTAAAGAACCTGTTTTGTAGCCATATTCATTGTGTCTCAATTTTAACCTCAGGATATGTTGAGCTGAGGGATGCTTTATGTGAAATCAATGCCTGTTGTGTACACACAGGCTTTTGCAAGTATTAGTGTGCAGACTGGCATGTGTTTTAATGGAAATGTCATTTACTGTAAGTAACCAGTCCTAATACCATTGAAAGATGTGATTATATTTGCTCTAATAGCACTATGATGCTGCAGGTATCCTGATGTGATGTAAACCTAAAGCTGTAATGGTTTAAGAGAAGTAGCCTCACACAAGTTGAATTATTAGGGACTGATACTCAGTCAATACCCCTCTACAAATTAGGAATGACAGACTTGACACCTCTTTTCAGCTCCAACCCTGGGAGTATAAATCCTCCATGCACAGAGGTTGTCGCATGGCAGGAACACCAAATATTATGCAGAGATAATCAGATAATTAATGAGTACCCTGTATCATATTTGTTATTACTTACCTATATTCTGTAAACCATTGACCAGACTGGAACAACCTAGAGCCGCTGAAGACAGCTTGTCTGGTAACACTTTAGAGAAAAGTAGTTGTCACCAGGCTAAATGCCAAACATCAAAACTATTAAAAAGCTGTTTAAATCCAACCTACATGCACAGCTTCACAACCTGCTGCCACATGCAAGCTGCCTATGAGAGGAAAACCCTGCCCATGGAAGCAAGAACTGGGTGCCCAATGGCCTTTAGGAAGGGCTTAATAATCTGCAGGATGAGCTAATTAAACCCAATTAGGTACCGAAGTGCAATCTTAAATCAGACAAAAGTTGAATGAGATTAAGCACAAATTGAAAGGTCAGTACTCAGGCATATGCTTAGAGAGCTAGATGTTCAATGGGAATATTAATTCAACATTTTTATTTTCTCATGCAGCCATACAAGCCAAGCACATAATTGTTTACAAGCAGAGAGGGGCTGGTCTTGGGTGGTGCTGAAAGCTCTCAGGTGCCCTGAAAAGGATGGTGTTAAAAGGAGATCAGCTGTATACTATGAAAAAGCCATCTTGCAAAGCTTAAATTGCCCACAGTACTGCTTTTAATTTGTACAAACCTCCACACGGTTCTGTGTTAAGTAACACAAAGTATCAGTACAGAACACAAAGATATGCTTGTGCTGCTATTTTTCTGTCTCATTTACTTACATGGGGCATGCTTAGTTATAATTAAACTATATTGATGTGATGTTTAAACAATTTCTGTATGGATTTGCCCATAGGGCTGCCAGCAAAATATCTCTTCCTATTCAAACGAACAAAGCAATTCTAGAGTTTTCATCAGAGACACAAATTTTAACTCTCTTTTAGTGACAGAATAATGAATATTTTATAGTTGCAGTTTCTGTTTTAAATGAGATATTTTTATTGATGTTATGATTGTCCTGTAATGGTTTCAATTCAAAGCTGGTAGGATTGTAATTAGGTATTTTTCTAAATATTTGGTACTTTTTCTGATCATTCTGAGAGGTACAATTTTCTCATAGTTTAATATCCTCGAAGCTGAATAAGCCAATCATTGAAATTACTCAGTGGTAAAGAAAATACATCTGTCTGATCAAAAATACAGTGTAACAATTTGTGAATCTTTTAAAAATTGCTTATCAAATGTGTACTTGCATCTTTGACCATATTTTTAAAATACACGTTACAACAGAATCATCAAACTTACACTTTGAATAACATTCAATTTTTGTTAGTTATACTCATGAAAATTGAGTTTTATGCCACATAGAAAAAGAATAAAATTTTATAATGTTAATGTAGAGAAAAGATTTTGTATTAAACAACAGCAGAGCTAACCATCTGGAAAGAAACATACGTTCTCTATAAACCTATTTAATTTGGGAAATGGGCGAGTTCTAGACACTGATTTTTTCTCTTAAGAATATCATGTTCTAACAAATTTGCAAGAAGTACACATCGACATATGTTTGTCAGGAATTAACAAGAAAGTAGACTGCTGAATACTGTTGCACTAAGACTGTTGGTCAACTCCCCAGTTTTACTGAAAATTCATATATATACACCACATAGCATATAATAGAATTTTCACTTATAGTTTTAAGGTTTTATGAAAGCATCATTTATTCAGAAAAGTAATGTGGATAGTCCATGAATTTCTGAGCTGCGGTATGTTTACTCAGGTAGAGGTTCCCATTGCCATAATTGTACACACGAGAAAACAGTTAAGCCTGGTGTTCCCTTTCTACTTCTCCCAATGCGCCATTGTATGTGTGATACCTCACTACATCCTATTTCCCATCAAGATACATAACCAGACTCTTCTGACATGAAAAAAAAACCAAACAAACAAACCAGAATTATTGAGAGGTATTAAAAAAGTCAGTAGAGCTTCCTGAATGAGGGTATTTATTATAGAAAACTTATGCAGCATACAAATCCTCAGAAAGCAAGCTACTTCTTGGCCCTAATGTTTAGCATGTCCAGATTCATTAGTCAGGGTACCTTTATCCCAGGGGATATCTTGGGGCCTTACTTTTTATCTTATCTGGGCAACAAATAACGCAGGCCATGAGTGAGTCTTTCAAAATGCCTGGCCACATACCTTAGCGGTGCTCCAGAACTGATCTATATGTGCAAATAGTGACTTGGGAATTTGAATTTAAACTGTTTATCTGAAACGCTCTTTACACAAGCAGCTTAAAGTGATTAAGTGGTCCAAACTGCAAACACCCAACACCCAGCATCTAAATTACCTGTTAATTTAATACCACTTGGGGGGAAGGGAAAAAAAAAAAAAA
>VXBO01001564.1:556214-695972 GCA_013400135.1 Rhinoptilus africanus | reverse complement strand
AAAAAAAAAAAAGGCCTGTGGCCTAGGGTCTTAATTTTAAAAGAGATGTTTGTTATTTTATCTCTGTCTATCTAGGACAGTAATTGTAGAATTCCACATACGAATAATAATCCTTCTTCAGTAACTGCTCAAACGTAGAGCCTGCAGAGCCCTGGTTGGAGGCCCCTTTGCAGAGCTCACTGCATTTTCAGCCCCTAGAGCACTATGGTAGCATGTATGTCACTGCTGTGGACAGCAGAAACAGTGCTGATTCTCTTCTGTGCCACACTTTGCATCCTTAAGTTAAAACAATAATTTTTAATTGGAATGTGAGTGCATAACATACTTCACAAAAAGCAGTTCTGTACTCTCATAAAGAGCAGCAATGTAAAATCTTTACAATCCCCATCTTTGATCAAACACACAGTAATTACAGGCAAACAGAATGAAAACTAATTAAGTCTCAGTACAAATACAACATGCACTAACAATTCAAGGAAGAACTCCAATACTAATATTATTAGAGGTGTTTCTCTCCAGGACTATGTTTCTCTGCTTTCACACCGAAGCATTGACCCATAGCTGTAAATGACCACCGTGCTCACCACTACAGCTGTGCATCATCACTGTGTTCCTGACAGCAGCATTGGAAGCAATGGCCAAGTCCTGCCGCATGCTTTAGAAAGAGGTTGAGATAAAGAGTTCAGATGGACAAACACAAGTAAAACCAAGGCTTGAGCAACAGCAGAGCACCCTCCTCACTGAGGGCAACGGAAGCCCCTGGGCTTGGTTCAGTCTTCCTCCCCCAAAACTATTATTGCTTTTGACACCAAAACAAAGCTCTCAAACTGTCCTAAGCAGGCCATACAGATGCGACTAGTTCTTCGGCACTGTGCCACAGGACGCTGATGCTCTGAAGTTTGATCTTGTGGAAAAGGATGGGGCACACAAAAGTGGTATGAAGAGGTGAATTACCTGGTCCCCAAAATAGGATGTGGGAAAGGGTCACTAAGCAGTTTGACCTCAGCACACAGCTGTGGTCACTAAGTACCTCTTGCAGTAGCTCTCATTTCCTGGACAACAGAAGAACAATGGGGCCCATATTAAACCTACCCACATCAGTACCACCAATTGGAAATCGCTAATATGATGGTTATGAGAAGATAATTAAAATAAAACAAGCTACTAAAAGATCCCATCAAGTTTGACCTTGAATAATTAGGTTCCTAATGCATAGGAAGGCCACTAATAACAAGCTACCGTGAAAGCAGAAATTCAGATGTTTTTCTTGCAGGCAGAATTGAAAGGAAACACGTTGCTTTTCCAGTGTCTTTAATTTTCAGTAGGAGTCTGCAACGAGCTGCTAATAATCATACACTATGCCATCAGGGTTTTGCACCTATTTACATATAAATAGTTCTGACCTGACTTGGCTACCAAGAACGGTTAATTTAATTTATTGTCCTTTGGCAAGTGAATAGTCATTGGTTTTCTAGCACTTTTAACCTTGGCAAACCCTTGGGAAATAAAAATTAGATTGAAAGAAAATTACTAGTGGTGGAGAACAGTAAGAAAGTGACAGTAGTATATATAAACCTCAGGCAGCAGTGGAAAAAAGTGTCATATTATTGTATGCTGTCTTCTGAAGTTCAATATTACTTTCTTGATTTACACTTCTGCAATTTTTTCCCAGTAATTCTTCTTGCTTTGGGGTCTTTCACACCTAACTTCATGTTTTTCAGCTGGAAAGAGGGATTAACCTATTTAGCATTTAAAAAAAATCTATCAGAATTCATAAGAATAAACCAGTGACGTGCAACCAAAAACAGCTAAATAAGGTGACAGTTATTGACCACTAATGACTTAATATTAGAGTAAGATTATTTAGTCATCACTCCTATACTCCTTGTACATTTGAAGCACTGCAGTTTGGCCCCTGGAGTCTAGTGAGAAAGTACAAAGCCCAGAAACATTCCTTTCCTCTTGAAACGCATACAGCTGTCTGCTGGCTTTCACTTCCAATGCACAGTGCTCAACTGAATGCACACACGATGACTCACTATTGACATTGTTATCGCAATGACGTCTAGATAATGAAGATCAGGAGCACAATAATAGGAACTGACACTTCTGGAGTTTACTGGCAGTGCTAATCTTTTCGAAAACTTGTAAATGTAAGGTTTTATAGACTAAAAGAGTGATCATTTGTAATAAAAAAATCCCCAACCATAAGGGAACTGAACACTGGAAAATGTCCTATGAGTTAAAGGCAATCAGCACTGGCCTCAGGAAGGGCATGTGCCTTCCCACCCCTGTTCCTCACCTGGATGTTTACTGTTATTGTGCCCAATGTGTTACACGTTAAAACCAGGGCAAAGTCAACCAACAAAACCAGGTTTCTTGTCATATATCTGTTCTGGAATTGCTAAGTACACTTCTTTGCTCAGGACCATCCTCTCTTTGGGACTGCATGCAGTTGAGCTGCCGGTCATGATGATTTCAGTCATTCTTTGTACTGAAGAAGCCGTTACATACAGTTTGATAACAAGGGAATTGAATATATATGAATTTTCCATTTCAAAACCAGCATAATATTTGGGTTTGATTACACCAGTTCCTTAGAAGATATTATCCCTGTCACAAGTTTGGCCTTGATACAAATGGCATGAGCCACAAATAGAAGATTAACTACAAATTAGGATCTGAATGGAAAGAATCGAATAGCAGACAGAGAGGATTATGAGTCTATAGCTATATTCTGACATATATTGGATTATTAGGATTTGCATTCATTAGGAAAGCTAGACTGGCATTTGCATGAGTGGGATACATTGTGCAGTTAATACATGTTTTATAGTTAATATGAGATGGGTAATTATAAATTGACTTCAGATGAACAGCTGTAGGTTTTGCACACTCTGACATTGCTTGTAGTTTGTTATGCCAAGCAACATTCTGATTCTCCAGAGTCTCTGTGCCCAGATGAAACTGCTGAGTTTTAACTGATGTAAAAGGCTGCTTGCACTGTAGTTGGTAGAAATTAGCCCCTGTGGTAACTAAAAGTTTTTATAAAATATATTGAGGGTTAAATCCGAGTTTCAGCTAAAAATACTGTGTAAAGTACAATTCATATTAACGTGCATGGATTACACTGCAGTAATGACAGGCAGGGCTGTAAACTGGGGATGCAATCTGCAGTCTGTTACAATCAGTTAAGTCAGTGACTCAATAACTAAGACTCTATATGAGAAAAGAAGTGTCCTACTCTTCATCTATTAATTAATTTTCTAAATATTTGGATAGACCATGGAAGCTACTTAAATGGCCCCTAAAGTCCTTGGCCATAGGCATCTTTAAGCTTGCACAAAATTTAACAGAATTCAACATTGTCTTAGCAACTTGAATACGTCAGTCTTCAAATTAAGCTCTGATGAACATCATTTATAGCCTTGAAAATCCTCTTGCCCCAACTGTAAGTAGCATGGCAGGCAGACAGACTTAGAGCTCCTCAAAGAAACTTGAACCGCTTCCTCTGAAATAGCTCTGCTGTACATCCTGCCACAATGCTGGAGCTGGAACAACTGTGACAGTGTTGAAACAACTGACACGTAATAGCACAATAGCAGGGGGGAAAGCAAGAGAGGGGAAAGCGGAGAGCTGAAGCCAAGTTCTGGGGAAGGCTGAACACAGAGGATTAGGCTGCTAAATACATTTTCATGACAGGTGAATAACGAGCTTTTATTGGTGAGATACTGCTTGTTAGACTTCAATATTTAAAAGGATTTATGAAGGTTTATTACTAGGGACTACATTAATAGAGTCTATATATGTCTGAGCTCCATCAGCCTACCTCCTGGTGTTGACTTTTTCCTTCTTTTCTTTCAAAGTAAGTAAAAATAAAGTAATAGAACCCCCTATTTGCTTTCCAGAGCTGAAGGAGTAATTAACTTTGGGAGCAGGAAGCAAGAAGAAAGAGACCTGAGGGTTAAGCTATGTGATTGCAAAGAGAAGCAAAACTATTATCAGCATTAATACAGAGAGATCAGAAGCCTCAATATGAAGGTATTAAAAATGCACATACTATTGATCGACAGGTTTACCATAATTATGTAGAAGCTGATTCAGCCGACTGAGCTTTCAGACTTCCAGAGTGATGTATCTCCCAGTTCATGAAATATAGTCTGATGACATGAATACTGACTGACAGCTTCATTTTAGTAATTTGCCATGCAGAGTGACATTTTATTAGAGCTCAGTAGAAGACACATCTAAATTAATGGGAGAGACTCTCTTGCTTTCAGCAGGCTTTGGATAAACTAATAGGTTTTATTTCTGATAAGATGGTGGGAGGTCCTCTTAAAACCACAATAGCTTCAAAATTTTCAGAAAATGAAAATGCGTGGGAGTTGTGTATCTGAGTACTATTTGTGCTTTTGAACACTCTTCTTTATAATTACACAACAGACATCAGGATAGAAAGTCAAGAGAGAAGAATGCAAGATGCTTCACCTCTGCCCTCAGATTAGTTTGCTCTCTTGTTCCATTCAGTTTACTTTTCTAGTCTCCTTTCTCAACCAATCATTTTCTCCAGTCCCTCCTCCCATCTTAATCTCTCTGACAAGCTATTTGCTACTCTTTCCATCAGTGGATCCAGGAGCTATTGCCCTGCTAAGAAAGATAAAGCCTTTTTTTTATCATTCCCAGTTCCTAGACTCTTCTTCCCAGTCTGTTCAGCTCTTCTGATCCAGCATTGTTTAATCTGATTTTGAGTCAGCATCAGAAAATTGTCACCAAGAGCAAAGGAGACAGGCTCTTATCCAATGCATTGTCCATCCATACATCAGCCTACAACACCTCAAAACAGCTATTACAGGTAAGAGACTTGGGATCCCATAGTCCTGGGCAGTAATTACAGGGATGGTCCATCTTTATTGTGTTTACCTGTAAGAGCCGTAAAGGGCTGGAGTCAACTACCAGGGACTTAAGCAAGCCAGAGGGTCTCTCCAACCTCTCCCCCTTCCTTGGCTGCTTGTGCTCCAAGCCAGCTTGGATGTGGTGCGGCTGCATGGTTCTCACTGCTATGTGAAGAACTGTGCAGGAAAGCTGTGAGAAGCTTTCACATCAGAGGTCTCTCTAGCTTTGCTTGGGAGCTGCATTTAAACCATGTACCTTGCCACTCCCAGCCCTGGCTTGCTGACTGACATCGCGTCTTGACTTTGGTCCTGCCTCATCACCGCTGGACTGTGACAGACCTTGGTGGCCATCACCAGACCTGCTCTGCTTGTCCTGCTTAAGTACTGTGGGATGGCACCCTTTTGGGTGAGGACCTTTCCCTGCCTATCTGGCATGCTTTGCAAAGGATCACTGGAGGAACCAGAGGAAGCTGAGAGATCATTAATTAGACCAGGAGAGGTTGAAGATCTATTAAAAATTGCCCATCTGTGAGTTAATTTAGCAGCTACTAGTTATTTTTCTCTGCTGGGATGGTAGATGGAAAACAAGCTGAGAAAATAAAAGGCAGAAGAAAATAAGAAAGGAAAACCAGTATGAAGCTTATCAGGAAAAAATGTTAATTACAGTTTAAAGCACTCAGTCACCTAAGCTTATATTTACAATAGAAATAGAAGCAGTCTAAATTATCTCTGCATTTTTTTAAAACTGTGATTACAGTTCTCTTTGCTACTTTTCTCTCATTATCTTTACTCTAACTGGAGAAATATCAAGCACTTGTAATTTTTAGATATTGCTTTGTCACTTTTTATTTAATTTCTTGTGTGTGTGTTCTAGTGAACACACATCCAGAGGTGAGTGAAGCCACGTGAAATGTGGAGCACGTTGACCACAAGAGTCACTGCTGGCTCTTTAATGCTAATCAAAAGTGCTCCCACAAAGTCTCAGGCTGCAGGCTATTGCAAATGAATCCTATGATCACATCTTCACCAAGATATCACTGCAGACTCCTTCACAGTAGTGGCTGTTAAGGTGCAATGGCAAAAAAAAAAAGAACTTTGCAAAAATGTCACAAAACGGTATTACCTTTATATCTTGGACCACTAAAATTAAAAGGTATGTACAATTAATGTCTATTTGTGCAATGAGGCACACCAGGATTTTGCTACTGTACTGAATTCAGTGAGAGCAAGACTGTGCCCATAGGCTATGAAGTTGACAACAGGTGTAAACAAGTGTAATCTTGTTCTCTAGGGCTGCATTTTTATATGCCAGAAATAACAAGAGGTAGTCTCTCTTTTAAAAATGCTGTGTTCATTAACAAGGAATACTTACTCTAAAGAAACGACTGACCTTTTCTAAGATGCTCCAAATTTAAATTTCTAGGCACGGAAAGGTCTTTGTCTTTAAAAATGGTCATTTGTTTCCTGAATTTCTAGTCTGAATGTTCTGGGTAAGACACCACGGGCTGCAAAGCTCCTGACTTCACAATCATGTGTAGTTGAAATGTTTGGATTCTTCACTTTGAAATAATTACATTGTTAGATAATAGGCAAAGAAAACTGTAAAAAGATTTTACAAGCCATAAAACCCCCAAATCCTAGCACGTTTCTATTCAAAATAAAGTTTCAGGTGTTAAATTATGTCTTTACTTATTTTTTAAACAGTTGAGGAAAGTAAACGATATTTTATTGTAGGTTTACTGCTCAAATTTGTGGGGGTTTTCAGGCGTTTCTAACAAAAATGCTAAAAACTAAAAAAACTTTACATACTACAGCAACGAGTGTGATTCTGTCATCTCTACCCATGGCAGCAGTCTTTGGGTGTGCTTTCCACATGTCAATGTTTAAGAACAGCAAGGTTTAAATGATCAAGTAAAAATAAGGTACAAGAAGCTTGCGAGTTTGAGATGGCTATCTGTCTAAACCAAACAGTCAGGCATACAGAGTTCACTTGCGGATGCTCAGATTTCATTAGTACATTCACACTGGACTACAGACAGACCTGTGCAAAGCCATAAATCTCGAGACACCACAGGTCTGACTTATTTAACGTCTTGATAGCAGTTTTACAACGCTAGATGCAAACTCACTGTTGAATTTTTCTTGCAATAGTCACAGGGAAGGGAAGATGAAATTTCTCTCCAGCTATGAATACATTCTAATTGCTTTACTAAAACTCCTCAGTAGAGGAAATGACTTCTGTCTTTGCACACTATCAAATTTCTTGAGAACATTGATTCGTAAGCAAAACTTAGCTGAAAAGACTGGCACAAACCTTGGTGTGAACCCTGATTTTTAATATTCAACTTGCTTTCCACCAATTTTCCTTACATTCCTTTCTCCCCCTATCAGCCATGCCTCTCCTATTAAATATCCCATCATTGCAACAGTCCTTTCTTAAGTGTAAAAAGGAATTAATATATATAAAATGAATAAATGATGAAGTATATCTGCGTAAGAACAGATCATCACAGGACCTAAGTAAACACAATTAGCAAAGCCGCATTTCTACTCGAAGCTGCTCAGCCTCCATGTTCACCAGATCAGCCAGGTGAGAACATCTAAATCCAGGGCTCGAGCAAAACCTGTCACTTCTGCAGGAGCAGAGAGGAGCTGCAGAATAGGGTGTATTGCCCACACGGAGTTGGAAACTGTAGCTATTTTGAATAGTTCTCCAGAGAGCACTTTCCTCAACAAAGAAGAATGGGGAAACCAGTCATAGGCAGGGGGAAGAGGAAATAATGTCTCCCTGATGCTTCAGAGGACTACCACAGAGTGATCCCCGCACAGAGAGGACAGGTCCTGCCACCGCAGCCCTGCAGCAGCATCACACCAGGCACAGGCTTGGCAGCACTGTAAAAGCACCGTGCTAACTGCACCAGGAAAGCACTCCCACCACCCGCATACATGGAGGTCTGAGCCAAAACATACGCCTTCACAGTACAGTGGACTTTACTTCATTGTTATTGTGGGTTTCATTAACCACTCCAGACAAAAATGCTCCATTTTGTTTGTAGCAATAGTGCCACTGAACCTCCTCGAAGAAAGAAAGGGAGGCCACAGCATCATATCTCTATCTGGCTCAATCACCTAGTCTGGCAAGAGTTGCTGGACCTCAAAAAGCTAATACACATTTGATGATTCTGTACGATAGCCTCGGAAATGGATATTTCTGTGCAATGAATAGAAGCCACTGCATGTGTGCACTGAGTGAAACCAAAGCCCCTTC
Source organism: Rhinoptilus africanus (assembly GCA_013400135.1). Lineage (NCBI taxonomy): Eukaryota > Metazoa > Chordata > Aves > Charadriiformes > Glareolidae > Rhinoptilus > Rhinoptilus africanus. The sequence continues at coordinate 687,812 of VXBO01001564.1, read as the reverse complement.
TGCTGCAGGCTGCTGCGAGGATTTTGCATGAAATATTAAAAAGAAGCCTTCATGCCTGGAGTCCTTACTGGGTCACCTCAGCCTTTAGCTATCCTGCCAGCTCAGTCCGCTCCTCAGGGTGTAATTAAATAAGGGCAAAATGGTATGAACCTGCTAATGGCTTCACATTGCCCAGAAGGAAATCACTGAATTACCCTGAGGTGCCTGCTCTGATTAGGAATAGCACTTGCTTGATTGAGGTACTTCATTTCGCAGTGAGACTAACAGTATATAAGCACTGGAACTGAACAGCATTAAAGGGAAACCACCTCAGAATATGCTCTTGCAAAGAAGATTAGTGAAGGTTAAAAGGATCACAGACTATATACACCCACGTCCTTTCTGAAAGGCCTACAGAGAGAGCCTGATTTCAAGCTGACTGGTGTTTTTAGCTGAGCTGAGTGCAGTTTAGTTACCTGGAGGTATATCAGCACAGCTGAGATCAGGGACCTGGTTCTCAGGGATAGAAATGAACAGTTTGTTCCATCATCACAGTTTAACATATGCTGTAAAGTTATTTTCTGACTCAAACTCAAAATATTTAAAGGTTAGCAGAAAAATCCCTCCTTAGGGAAGATCATTCCACCCCTACCTATTGTGGGATTTCTTGTATTGTCTTCTGAGCCGCCTGCTGATGGGCCCCCCAGGGGAGAGGATGAGATGAGTGTAGTCCAACTTCTGTTCTGAGTTTGTAGTCTGGTGCAAGTGAAGCCAGAACCCCTATCTGCTGAGAAGAGACGATTTTTTAAAAATTCCATGAAAAATAAGTGAAAGGGTTATGACAGCCCTTTTTTCAACTGTAATTATCTTCAAAGTAATTATCTGTGGAGGAATATAGCTCTGCTCTTCTGTTGCATTAAACCAATTTTGGTTTTCCTTTACAGAAGGCAGCTAAGTAAGAGTAAATCTTGAATGTAAAGAGCATACTGTGAAAGTGAAGGGAAAAAAATGTGTAATTGCATAAAAGCTGCTTAGATTTTTGCTAAAAGTCAGAAAAAAGGAAAGACTGAGCAACAGTAATAGCTATGTTTTGGGGTTTCTTTAACAGAAGAGTTTCTTTGGATTAAGTTAGTGGCCCTGAAATGGAAAGAATGAACAGTACAGCAGGATGCCACCCCAGCATGAAGAACATCACAGACACGATAATGTGGAACTACACAGGGAAGAGACTAGAATTTATTTCTCAGCAGCCACATTCACACCGTGCTATGTCCTGTCTATACACACAGGGCAGTGCACAGCTCAGAAGGCAAGTTTAGATCCCATTTCTGGGCTAAAGAGCATAAACTTTTTAATAAGAAAGATAAAGTTTTCCCAATACCATAGTCTGTAAGCCCTACCACAACTTACCCAAGTTGAAGGGACCAACTGCTGCTGTACAATGAGGACATGAAAGACAAATTAAATCTCACATCCTACGCTCTGTTAGTTTACATACTCCAGGTCAATCTTTTCTCTCCCTCTCCTGCTTTAAACTATAGTGGACTCAGCTAGTTAGTTCAGCGAGTTCACTTAACCGGGAAAAAGTCTGACTGGCTGCTTCCACCTATTTCAGTTACCTTCTAAAATTAAAGGGGGGTGGAACATATTTTGCCTCTGGCCAAATACCAGCCCTCCCCTAAGACCCTGTGGTGTGTAAAGGCTCATGAGAAAGTTTTTCTATCACCAGCAAAAATGTATCAGCTGGAGATGTCATGAGAGGTCTGTTTAGAAATCCCAAACACCACACCATCAAATGGAAATACATAGACTCATTCAGGTTGGAAAAGACCCTTGGGATCATTGAATCCAACCATCAACCCCACTCTACAAAGTTCTCCCCTACACCATATCCCCCAACACCACGTCTAAACAACTCTTAAACATGCTCAGGGACGGTGCCTCCACCACCTCCCTGGGCAGCCTATTCCAGTGTCTGACCACTCGTTCTGTGAAGATTTTTTTTCTAATGTCCAGTCAAAATCCACCCTGTTGCGACTTGAAGCCATTCCCTCTTGTTCGATCACTAATTCCCTGTGAGGAGAGACCAGCACCAACCTCTCTACATTATCCTTTCTATTGAACCCAATGTAAATCACGGAAGGGTTTGGGTCCACTAGGCTGTGGTTTTAAAATCTTCAACCTACATGTCCATGCTGGTGGGTCACTATTTCATGCACCCATTCTGAATGTGACTGCATACAGTGACACTCAAACTGGGAAACCAAATTCCAGCAACAGATACCTATCACTTCAACTACAGCACTACCACTAAAGATGGCCATAACAGCTGGTCAGTATTTTCTCTATGTTAGTGTGTAATACCGTCAGCTTGCCACAAATAATTTCAAGGACTGGCAGCTCCATTGAGGAGCTGAGAGCACGTATGGCTGAGGTGAGGGATGCTGAAAAACAATGTCTAACAAGACCCGCTGCTGGAATGTATTTCCAAGGACAGACAATGTTTTCTTCACAGGTAATCTATCAAAAACTCAGAGACTCTAGTATTTTTCTGAACCACATAAAAGTGAAGTTTTTCATCAACTCTGAGCCACAAAAAACCATTAAGACTAGATATACGGCAGGAAAAGGTTCTGCTTTGTGTGCAGATGAAGGAAGACCTCTATCTCCAGTTTAGATCATGAAAGCTAGTGATTACCTCTAATCTCTGCAGTTTAGTCACACACGGGATCTCCACCCTTCTCACATCAAGCTTTTTCTGTTCCAAATCTCTGTTGGAAATCACTACCAGGTACTGATGCCATGAAGTTGCTGTTTATCCTTAGCCTGCACATGACTTCTGCTTTTAGGCTCTCCAGGATAATGACCATATGTTTCTTTAGCACGAGCATGTGCTCTCCAGAGCCCTGCACTCTTGCAGTGCTGTTATACCAGTACCGCTACTTGTACCCAATCCCCAGCCAGTCAGTTCTCTCCTTACATTCGACAGTTCAGCTGTCCCTTCTCTTGTCAGCTACAACTGGTTTTCCAGGCTGTTAATGGTGCAATTTGGTAATAAAGTGCATGTTATTTGAATCTGAACAGGCAATTAGACTTCCTCATTTAGTTTTTAGGGCTTTAACTGCCTGACTCGATACTAATGCGAATTAACCAGCATCCCACCCTGCTATGCCACTACCATTAATGCCAGTGCAACGTGCACAACAATTATGATATATTATATCACTGCTACCTCACCTCCATATCACTCACATTTTTTTCCCCACATTGGTCTGATGGTAGGATCAAATATTCCCTAATTAAAATCTTTCTGTGGTTACTAATGAGTCTGTTGATACCACTTCTTCAGGCTGCCTCTATTATAATAAAGTCTTGTGGGTATATCCAACTCCAACTGTCCACTTTTAATTAAGAGGCAGATGTCATTGACTCTCTTTCATTTAACACTTAACAGACACATAGTCCCTTGCATGGTAAGTGAGAAAGTGAAACACTTCATCTTTTGTTTCTTTCTTCATTGTACATGGCAGAACTCGGAGAGATAGCTTGGCCAGGGTCTGGGAAGTGAGACTGATACCTGAAATAGCAACATGTGGGAGAAGGTCAGCCTTGGACTTTTTTAAAGAAAAATGGGGCTAGGGCAGAACACAGTGAATTTATGGAGGGAACAGGGTCAAAAATGATTAATGGAGAAGATTTAAACAGAGCACAGGAGAAAACTACTTTCCCATTTAACAAGACATATCAGGCTCACCTATGGCTCTTTCTGCAGTGTCACCAGAAATTAGAAACAGCCAGTTGTGTTCATTTCATATTTTAAGGACAATTGATCTGATCCAAAACCTAACAAAGAAGGGAATCTCATTTAGCTTTGTCAGGCTTTCACTAACACTGGATCATGGAAGTGAAGATTTTCTATACAGCATAATCCATGCTTGCTGTAAAATGGCATGAGAAAAGGCAGAACACAAAATGGATATACAATGTCCGCTAGAGAGATCTTTTCAGTAAACTACCATGGCGTCTTCGCTCTCGAAAGCAACATTTAAGCTAATCCTTCAGGATGCTAAGAAGATGGAAATCAATAGTATTTGACTGCTGTGTTTTAGCATCGCAAGAGCTGTTCAGGACACAGCATTCATACAAAGAACCTGTGGTATTCCTTTTAAAGGTCTTGAATCTTTTGATTACTTTTGTTTACAAAAGGGGAACATTTATACAAGAATAAAACATACAATTGAGAACAGCAGATTCATTAATCTGTGTTAGCATATTTCATATGGTATTATACAACATTATAGGCATAGCGTTTTATAATTTCATAAACGTAAAATAATACCTTTAAATTCCAAAGTCTTTTAAATATTAAAGCTAAAAATTAGAAAATTATTTAAATAGCAAATGCTCATTTTGTATTTTGATTGCTTTATGAAATGGAAAAACTCAACCTTTGAACACAGAATGACAGATCAAAATTGTGACTGATTTTGAGCTCAGTTCTAAATTACCATAAGGGATTAACAGAGGGGTTAAAGTCAGATATGTTGCTACTTTGAAATTCAATAGTTAAGCCTTCAACATTTGCAGCTCAGGTTTGGGCTGCTTTCTTGTATTTCCTCTGTGGCTCCTAAAATCAATTTCAGCATCTTGCCCGCCACAGTTTCTTCCTCAACGTCAAAGGGACTCAGTTGCATTTCTCATGGCCCTGCATCTCCTGTTATCAGACGCATCTTTGCAAAGCAGAGTGATCTGTAGGAGTGTACAGATACTTTGATGTAAATAACCATTTTATGTAAGATGCAAGGGAGAATAAACCCATGTTGATCACATATCCAATTCATCAGAGGTGTAAGTGATACCTATGTATCTTTTAATGCTTATGATTTGATTTCAAATGGCTTGGAAGCCATGAAAAAGACTTTCAAATAAGGGGCCCGGTGGAAAATTAGGGTAATACATTTACAAAACTGGTGTCCTGTGGTTTTTCCTCTCCCCAGAAGAATAGACCTGAGACTTTACCTCTTTGGCTGTGCATAATAAAAGCCTTCAAGCTGGAGAAAGTGGTTTAGGAGGGAAGAAGTGATAGTATTGGGAAAATCATTAACAACAGGAAGTATCAAGAACATGAAAAACTGCTTACTCAAGCAAAGCAAATGAGAAGAGAGGGAAATCAGCGCTCTATAAAACCCAGAAGAAAGTGTGATACACTATAAACTGCACTACTATTCATTCCTGTTGCAAACCACAGAGCTTTTTCTTTCATAAGATGTTTTCTAATGGATAAACCCCTTATAGCTACAATGCAGGAATGCAATTTACTAGTCTTCTATAAAGAGAGAGGCAATCTCTTTTAGAGAGTGCTTCCCCCATCTCCAGGTTTAATATGGGGCTATTGTACTGTTGCATGTCAAAGGTTAACGTATTCAGCAAGAGAAACACTGGCAAGGGTAAAAACAAGTTTCTACTGTTGCTGCTTTGAAGTATTAGTTCATTTTAATAATGACAAGAGAAAGGCTTGCACACTTGGACTTAAAATACCAACACATTTTTCTTGAAATGGACATGCTAATATCTTGTTTGTTTAGTTTTCTTTAAACAAAGTGCTATATTTCTCCATTCCAAGTTCTCAGTATATGTTGTGCTTATTAAACCACTGCCCTATTAGAAGAACACAGCAGCTAAGTATTGTTTCTGGACACATGGACCTTGACTGTCCTCCATTACTAACCTTGGGTAGCCAGCACAATAAAACACCTACCGCTCTGGTCTTGTATCCAGTAAAGCATGTTCTTTGTTCTGTGATTAGTTGGGTTTGAGCTTTTTGCTTGATTATTTATCTAGGTGAATTGGGGCTATTCATCCACAGCAGTCTAAAAAAACATACTTTATAGTCAACATTTGGCCAGAGTAGAGGTTTACCAGGGAAATGCATGATTAGCTGTTCCCTTACCAGCTGAACATACAGTACTCCTTACTATATACCTACAATCCATCAATTAAATAGAACCAACTATGCTACTAGTTGAAGAGTTCATGAATAGTGCTGCAGTGTCCTCCTCCAGAGAATCCAAAATGGGACAGCATATTGTCCCACTAATGTATTTCATGATGTGATGTGATCACAATCACATCTTTATTTGCAATGTCTGCACAACCTTAAGCCGTATTATGGTTGTGGTACAATAACATTTTAGAATAAAAGTATTTCTGTTTGCAAAAGTGTTCAAGAGTAAAATTGATCTTTTAGTGATAGTGTAGTAACTGGCAAATATATTTACTCCTCCGTGAAGGAAGTTATTAAATCAAGAAGTCTTGATCCTCTCCAAGTGGCCCTGCCAACAGAAATAATTTTCAGTATGTGAGATGGCTGCAATTTGCACAAAGAACAGAGAAGACAGATGAAAGATCGTGAGCAGCTTTTAAAGAATTCACGTTGAAAGCATCTCTAAGAGGTAAAAATCTACAACAAAAGATTGTCTGTGGATGTTCTAGATACAAATCAGGGCTACAAGGAGGCATTCAGAAAAGGTGCTGATTTATGGAACAGCTAAACATCTCTGCCAAAACTGCGTCCTGTTAGTATGAACTGTCTGCAAATAAGCCAAAGATTTCAGAGGGACACATAAAAACCAGCTAAATGGAGAAAACCCTCTGTTGGCAACAAGTTGCTATGGAAGTTTTGGGAAATGAAGAGATTCTAAATCTCAAAATGTATTTGTCAAAAAAAAAAAAAAATGGAGGTCTGGGCAACCAGTACGTTGTCCCCAGAGGAAGGAAAATCTGCTCAGAGCCATCATATACAAGCTAATCAGAGGAAAAGTGTTGTTTACAGCTGTCATTTAAGGACAGTCTTTGTTGAAGTTAAGCATGCACAGTACTTCCTTTAGTCAGCTTTAGACAAGGAACCTTGATTTGAAGAAGGAAAAGTGGTCCTCAAAGTTCCAGGTGAAATTTGATGATATAAAATGGGTTAGTGTTGCCATCTACTGCAAGCAATGGCTTCTCTCTCACAAAAGCACTAGAAGTGGGTGAAGGGAACAGAAAAGAAGGTGCCAGCTGAGTGGCTGGAGGGGTCTGTCTTCTCCCTTCCTGCTCCAAAAGGAGCAGGCACACATAGAACAGGGTGGGCTATAGGAGCATCCATCCCCCATTGCAGCTGTCACTGTATCTTTGCTCTCATATAGCTAAAAACCCCCTCGCAAGCTTATAATTTTGGGATCATCAGATCAATTTCTATGGAAACTTGCTAATTACACAGGCTTCCCCATAAAAGAAAGAACTAGTTCCTTTGAGAGAAACAAAATAAAACCAATCTGGCCATTAAATAGACTTTTCTATGTATATTAATCTGAAATAATAGGAGCCAACTATGTTTACTGACACAATGATATTTTCTCCTCAAGAATATCACTAAGGAGCTCAAATGACTCAAACCTACATGGCACAGGAAAACATTCCAGAGAACAGAACTTTCTTCTAACAGTCCAACAAACTTTAGGTAAACTGGGACATATCCTCTTGGATGTCGGAGGGGTGTGTGGTGTGTGTGTGTGAGGGGGCAGGGGGAGTCAAAGGACTTAGTCAAAGTTAGAAAGAGATTCTGCAGACCAAGTTCTGTCTCTGAGTGATAGTTCATGTGGGAAGATACACTTCCTAGACCAAGGCTCCTCCAGGGCACCCAATCCAGACCTCTGGGCTGTTGCATGGCAAGTGTGTTACATAGCTACATCTATCATTTTCCACTTGGAAATCCTGGCAGCTCTTCCTGACCTTCTTTGAAAACTTAGGGCATACTGGTGGCTGCCACCTGCATCAGCATCCCTACCTCATCCCTGGTGATCTTGCCAAAGAAGCTGAAGCCTATTGCCCTGTAGGGATGTGGTTTCTGAACCATCTTCTCCCAAACACCAGTTCTTTCAAAAAGCATTTCCAGTCACTTGTGCTGGCTCGCATTGCAACACCTGCAGAGGCTCAGGAACAAGGTTTAGAGTCATGGATTCTTTGCTGATAAAAGCTCAAGGAAATCCCAAATGAGTGAGCCCAGGCGCTGTCTTCCAAAAGCATTTCCCAGGCAGCTGCTGAAAGAATGCAGCTTTCCCTTGGCCCTGAGCTGAGAGGGGCTGTCCTCACCCCTGGGAAAGTTTGCTGCCTTCTCTGGAAAATGCTAAGCCTTCCAGGCATGACTTTTATCCCTATCTCAAAGCTACTTCTGAAGATCAATTTGCTGTCAGAGTATACCAAATGGCAGAGACTTTTTAATTTTCTTTTTTTCAAATATCCAAAGGATAAGCTACCCTGAATTTCCCATTAGCTTTTTTTCCTCTCTTTCCTTGCCCCTGCCACAAAAAAACAAAACAAAACAAAACCCCAAACAAAACACCCAAACATTCTCCACATTATGACAGCCCCCAGTGCCCATGCTAGAGTCACTTCAGCAGGCCAGCTAGCCCTTCTGTTACAGACTTGGAAGAAATGACTCCTGGTGAAGGGAAGAAAAAGCTTCACTTTCATAAAGAATCCAATTTTAAGGGGCAGATCATCACATATGGCCTGAGACAGTAAGTGACAGGGGCTATAAACTGGGAAATAAAAGATCTTGTGGCCTGAGCTCCTGTAGGCAGGATAAATCCTTCAAATTACACAAGATCCTGGTTAAACTCATTACTTGCTGTTCAGAAGTCTTCCAGCATTTTTCATTCTTTGCTAAATTTATCACACTAAATCCCTTCCCCAAGATCAAAGTCTTTTGGGATAAAGAAGCTGAAAGACTTAAAAGTGCTGTGATCCAAGGGGACTCTATGATGAAAACAGGTTTCAGTAATACAACCTCTTAATTGTTACTGTAACTCAGCATGATACACTATCTCAATGTCATCAGCAACAAAAGACTTCTCAACAGGAAATACTGATTTAGGGGATCCATCCATTGACTCATGTGCATTCATAAGTGCTGCTGTGAGAAGCAGCCTTGTCCAGAGATCCGTCAGAATTACTAATTTTCAAAATACCATGGTTTTTTTCAGAGAGATTCTTTTGTAGTACATCTCACCTCCATGACCAGAGAGAAAAACCCACGTTTCTCCATATATATATATATATTTACCTTCATGGCAACACTTCACATCTTAAATAGTAAGGCTTACTCTCCAGTGGGGGTCCAGTTCAAAAATCAATTAAATTAACTGGAAACAATGGAGGAGTTAACGTATTTTTTTTATTTTCCCTGGTTGTTCTAGGAATTTCCAAGGAATACAATAACAGCTGAGGGGAGAGAGCAGCAATCAACAATATAAAAATCAGACGGTCAGTCTAAGATACTTCTCCCATCGACCACTTCCATAGTACCTAGACAATATGTTCAATACCAAACTCAAAATTCACTTTGGCATTCCCTACTCGTGCTAGTTTTTTCCATTGGGGTGCATTACTGGCATTTTTAACAGATATTTCAATTATCTAAATTTTGCAGGACTTTCTACATATCGGTGTGTATTTCAAACAGGAGAGAGAGAACTATATAGAACAAAGGGTCTGACCTCATTACAAAAAGGGGCAAATTTCAAGGTGGCTTATTTATTTCTCTAGGGAGAATAAAGTTTATTTGCTACAGACCTACCAAATATTTGCTTCCAAATCATTCTGCAAAGCTATTCCCAACAACTCCTCCTCCCTTGCCACATCACCTCAAACAGCTCCCCAGGAGTCTGCACACTTTTGCTGATCTGACACTACCTGTCAATAGCATTGTAGAGTTCATAAAAAGTGGCACTGTGGTATAAAACTCTTCATTCCTGGGATGCAAAGCTGGGCCTATCTTGACATGTCTTACTCTCTGAGGACCTTGACAACCCAGAGAGCCAACCCAGGCATTATCTTACTCATACATACTGACATTTGCTGGAAAGAATAAGCCAAAGCCCTTGCGGCAAAGTCCATAGGAGCCAGCTGCAGACTTGCTTTCATTCAGCCATTAACCTCCTGCCTAATCCAACAGAAGTTTCCTGGAAACCTCCCTGCCATTTTCACTTGCAGCAGCAATTCTTCTGTGCCCGCAGTTTATCACTGCTAGCTATACAGCTATTCAGTTTATCCACACAAGTGTTTGACTTTATTTCCTTTACTAAAATGATTATCATCTTTGCCAATAATCCCGCCCAGCTGATTCTGTGCTGGAAGGATACTCTGTATAGTCCACGCATAGAATGAAGCTCATGTTATGGTTAAACCCATGAGACACCTCCATCCATGACATGAATGAAGAACGCTGTCTTCAGCTGTTCTTATCCTGCTCTTGCTAAAAGCAATGGCATTTATGCCAAGATGTTGAAAATAATGCTGTAGCATAGAACAGTAGGGTCTGAGGGACCTGAAGTCTCCCAATACATCCTTCTGCCCTCTCACAGGATCACCTGTAACTATGCAATTGCTGATCTGCTCTAAAAGACACCCAATGACTGCAACTGTAGATATATTGGTGCACATTTTCAGCTAATGTGAAGAAGCTGTTCGACAACAATTGACATCAGCCAAAGTATCAGGTCTGATATTTCTTCCAGACTCCAGGCTTGCTAATTTGGAAACTCGTATAGGTGAAGCTACAGTTTACAGTAACCTCTTGTGTAAGAGCAATGGGAATCAGGAGGGACTACATGTTTGCTGGCTTTCAGCAAGATGCATTGAAGGTGTATTGGATGGATGCAAAGAGTGTCTGAACCTTCCATTTTGCCATCTATTCAATATCCACAGCACTGCACTCTGCTTTTCTGTCAAAACACAGTGAAAAACACTATTGTCTCAGGGGCTGCAAAAAAAGAAGTCTAACTGTTGGCTTTCTCTTTTTCTCTTTTTTTTTTTTTTTTTAAATGGTACCCTTTTCTGACAGGAATACTAGCAGATGATATTCCCCATGCCTGTAACTCATTCAGGTGCCTATACAGAAATATCTTTGTGTCAAACTAGGCTAATTATGTCACTATTCCCTAGTTATGGATTATAGCAAAAATTCAATTAAAGTGTATCCCTTCATGATACTTCAAGCATAATTTCTGAACAACTGCATTACCCCAATAAGTACCTGTGTTTGATGAGAGACGTGTGAGAATTACAGAGTGAATTCTCCCCACATCACAGTGGGAGGAGGACTCCAACCTCTCTGTGCTTTTGAAAAATCCACTCCTCCATTTCTAAAATGTAATCTCTAGAAACAGTGCCTACATAGCAGGTTTTTGATGCCAGAAGGAAAACAGTCAAGCATTCTATGAAGGCAGTTAAGAACACAAATAATGGAGCGCTGTTGGACCTTAAGCTAGCTGTCAGGGCCTGCATTTTCAAGGAGCTGCGCACCCTTTCAGAAGGGAGCTGCCACCCAAGAGCCCCAGCATGGTGTTTTACAGCACTGTGTACTGGAGATACAGTACCAAATTTCTTGGGTTTCAATCCATTTTCCTCTCACTGATACTTGTTAAATTCTGCAACAGAGGAGAAATTTTTGTTGTTTCAATCAAACTAATATCATGAACCACTTCAGTCCAATAAGATCTGATTCCAAAGACAGCATGGAGAAGGAGCATAGCTGAGATTTGGTAACCGAATCTTGGTAATGATGTACCAGTTACAATAGCATTTTGGGCACACAAACACTCATGACACTTCAGTAACAAACAATACTTCCTTATGACAGCATTTTTCTCTCACAGCTCTGAAAGCACTGTCAGAGGACTTATCCTAACTTTGGTTTTTTGGGAAGCAAAAAGTACCGAGGATCAATGTTTCCAAACTGGCTATTGATTTTTGTAGTGCTCCTGTGTTTCGCATATTCAAGAGTCCAGCTGGAGCTAAGAGACCTCATCTTACAGAAGCACCAATTACACACAAGTCCTGTTGAATCATTAGGAGCTGCAGGTTGTCAGCATTTCTAAAAAATTAATTAAGGAGAACAAAATTAATTTGCTGTGATAATCTGGACATGCAAAAACAAGGGATTACTTTGGAAAAACTATGGCTCACCTCTCATCCAAGGTCATACAATACATCTATTGCACAGGAGGGAACTGAGTCCAAGTCTCCTAATAGAGCATAAAGCAGAACTATACAGTAGAAGTACATGGAAACTGGGCTAATGATTCAGCTGTGGGCTTTGCAGTATCATGTCTCTAGTGCATAATCTCAATGACACTGATGAAGTATCATCATCAATTCATAATCATCCATACCACCGCATACTCTGAAGTATACCAGAGATATTTATGAGGCCAGTTAGGAAATACACATGGGCTCCTTGTCTGTGTTATGAAAAATCAAAGTAACCACATACTGGCTTTTTTTTTTTTTTAGTGGCTTCCTTGAGGCACAAAAAGCATAAGAAGAGGAGGGACAAATTCTTAAACTAGGCTGAAAAGAGAGACCAAAAAATTTACATACACAGGTAAGATTTTTCTGGTAACTAGCACAAAATATCAAATCCATTAACTACATGTGTTCCCCTTATTGATATTTAAAATATACATATTATTTCCTGATGAGTCTATTCCAAGTATAATTGTTCCTACATAAGCATTGCTTCTGTGAAATAAGATTTGCCAATCAGACCACTGATGAAAATCAAAGCAAACACTTATTAAGTTCCTGAATGTGTCATTTTCAGAAAAGTATCATGGAAATTCTGACCAAACAAAAATTAATACAAAAAGTCAGATGCAATAAAGAAACACTGAGAAAAAGGCTTCTGGAATACGTAGTATTCAGAGTAGCCTTTCAACAAATCTGTCCACTTCACAAAGGAGGAAAACAGATAAATTATTCTAAAGACACACATTATGTGTTATGTAGTTTAAGACATCCTTCCAGATTTGTTCTTGCTAAGTGGTATCTGGTTAGAAGATATCACTTTGATTAATTCCAAATAACAAACTTGGGGAGCAGGACGCTCTTAATGATGTAATTCTCAGCCATTGAGAACCTTCTCTGTCTCCGTTACTTTGCCTCTCTACTCACTCATTCAAAATGTGATGAATCTCTAACAGATTACAGGGAAATGTAATGTTAAAAAAAACCCCAAACCCACCACATGGTAACAAAATATATTTTAATGTATGTGCAAAGGTTTGAAATTAAAAATGCTTCCTTGTCATCAGCAAATCTTTTTTAGAAACCACTGCTCCTTTACCCAGTTTAAAAACTTCTGCAACAGTTACAAAGCAAGGGCTAATAGTATAAACCATATGCATAGGGCTGAAATTCTGAATTTATTTAGAATCCAAGTTACCTTCTTCCAACTGACATTCAGTATTCTGTAAATAGATTTAAAGAGACTTCCTCATTTAGAAACATTGAAATACAAGTAAAAAGGAAAGGAATGGGTTAACTTTCTTTTTACTTGCCCTTTTCTGTTATTCATAGTTCCTTTGCATAATGCTGTTTAGATGTAATCCTTTATAGATTTTTTTATTGTTCACCATTAGCATTAAAATTGAAATTTATTATAGGTCACATGCTCATTTGATGTAAATTAGTGTAGCTGTTGAAATAAAAGTTACAGACTGAAAGTAACGGTGAATACTAGAGCAATAAGGCACTCCATCTTTTTTTGCTTGACAAAAAGTGTGTTGGAAATTTTCTTTTAAAAGAGAGACAGAGACTATTTGCTGACAAAATATGCTTCTCTCTTCCTAGTGAAGAGCACTGATTCCTTTCACCACTGAGACTAATCCCCACACAGGAAGAAAACAAACACTACATAAAATTAAATTGTATATTCACTAAAATGAAATCAAAGCAGCTAAGAATGTAAAGCTGAAAACAAAGCAGGTATATAACAAAAGTCATCAGATATTATTCTTTCAGAATGCTTAAGAAGGCTTCGCAGAAATTAATTTCTAAAGGAAAGTGTGTACATATACCAGCGCCTCATGCTTCTAAAAACATTTTTCTGCTTTTCCTACTGAACTTCTAGCCACGTGTTGCATTAACCCGTCTTACACAGACAGGAACCTTGCAACAATAATGCAAAGCAACCTGCCCAAAGGAACTAAATCTCTTCCTTAGTCACCATCCAGTGCCATAGGAGGAAACAAACTCAACTCTCCAACATTTGGTGGTTCCTGTTACTCTCAGGCATACATTTTGCTGAGTGCAGCTTCTGGAGAAGAGGTTATTAATTTCTCACTCAATGATGAAACTACCAGTGCATAAATCTAATATCAGTACCAGATTGCTGACTGCTCTGCAACTGAGATGCAATGAATTGCTGCAACTGAAAACGGAACCGTGATGCCTAAAGTTGAGAAGTTTGTTTAACTTTCGGTAAACATCTAGCATGTGCCTTGCCTTCACAACACAGTACAGACCACATGGGCCCAGAGGGCCCAGCCCCAAGACTCTGAATGGGCTTCCAAATTCCACCAGCTACGTCCAAACTTTTCAGATATCCCAAAGAATATCAAATTGTCTTTACCTGATATAGGCAAATCCCTTTTTCTGTATAACAAACACACTATTCCCAGACATAATCTCAGCCTTAATCATTGTGCTTGGCCTTTAAACAACACGGAAATGAATAGCAAGTCCTCTGTACCAGCTGGTACAGACCTTCATCTCTGCAGTATAAAGGAACCAAGTTCTGCACACCTGGTTTTCCTGACCCCAACTTGAAACCTAATGTTGTATGAATTAGCATTCTGCATGGTGTCAGAACACATAAATGACAGTATACATCCACATGCTGTTTGGGATGGAGCTTAATTTTAAACTGGGTAACATTACAGCATTCAGGAATTCAACCAGTTTTGCAGCTTATGCTTTTCTGGAAGCTGACCCTAACCTTAACCTTATCCTGAACTGACTTGGCACAATGAATAATAAGCTCCAAACATACAATAATCCTCAAGTGAAACAGAGTTTTGTCCTCCTCTTTGTGTTGGACGCTATGCAATCTGCATCAGTTTACGTGGCCCCAGTTTTTTATTCTTCCCCTCTTAATGCAAGTCCCTATGCCTATCCTGAAATACTTGTAAGCATTTGGATCTATATAGGAAGAATCCAAGTGTGGACACACAATGGTATCTCCATCTAAGCCAAACGTGTGTAAACCATTTCAGTTTTCAAGGATGACTGACATTTCATCAAGTTTTAGGTCACTTTTTCTGCTAGGAAATGAAGCAGTATATCCATGATTTAACAGGAGACAGCCTCAGGTTTGTTCAGTACTCATCAATAGCTTATGTATTCACTGAACTCAGCTTTTCACCTCCTTGTTTCATGCGTTATTGTTCTCCTCTCTTTACTGAGCGTAGCAAACATCATCTAATAAAACATTTAATCTAATAAAGAATATACCTTTTTATTTTTTAGTCATTTGCGTGGAGCAGATTTCTGTTGCCAAGTAAAACCTGATTTCTAAGTATCAAATTCTGTTCACAATTATACTCCTAGACTTCTGCAGAGCCCTGAGGGCTGCTAGCCTATGGTGCCAGAGATCGATCCTTTATTCTTCTGAAATCTTACATGATGTCCCAACCATATCAAAGAGCCACAGGACAGGTGAAATAGGCTCCTGGAATAAACACATTATGAATGACAGTGTTCCCTGCTAAGCATAAAGACATTGCAATGGATGCGAGTCAGCCAGTATCGCTTGCAGTTTTGATGCTTCTCTATGAGTACATGAGCTGGGCACATGCTGGAGTCACAGAGCTGCACGCCCAGTCATACCAGCTGCAGAACTCTGGACTCTGGCAGGCAGGACTCCGAGTAGAAAGAGGCGATTTAAAACTCTCAGAGTCACTGCAGCAGAAAGGGCACTTGCCTGTACTACACACCATCTCCCTCTTTGCAACTCTCAGCTACAGACCTGACTGTGTGCCTGCATGGAGGGGAGGGCAAGCAGTGGGGGAGGCAGAAGACTCAGAGAACAGACAAGGTAACTTTGGCTGAAACACATTATTCTCCAGATATTATCAAGAGCTTAGAGTTATAAGATATTAGACAGCAGCTTTAGCAAAGCTTGGGGTACCTCTCAGACTCCCAGCTCACTCCAGGCACAGGTTACCATAAGGAAAGATTTGCAGCATATCTATACCAGGGAGAGAAAGGCAGCGACAGAGGTTTGCTGCTAGCCCACCGACCAGGACCTGGCCCCAACACTAGGACTCAAGGACACTGGCCCTACCCCATGGTGCTAAGCACAACTTGCCACCGATACAGCTGTAAATGCAGCTGTGGTGGACTTCCAGCCCTGTACGTTAACAGCAGCCTGTGTCTCCAGGTTGTTACTCACTTTTATGTTGCTGTAGCAAGAGCACAATCTGGAGTAATAGTCTATCCTATGCTTGTGCTCTGTGTTTGGGGAATGGGTAATTGGTTTTATAGCTTTTTATGAAGTCTCATTTATAATGGCAGCCAGCTGCTTTATCAGCCACCATATCCTCTTGCTCTCCCCTCCATACACTGATAAATTTTATTCTTGACCCCGAATCGGTCAGTACTCATGAGACACATTCTCTTGTGTCAGATCTCCCCCGAGCGTTTTTTTCACAAAATCCAGCATAGTGTGTGACGGTCTAGAAGAAGAAAGATCCAAGCCTCAGTAACAATCCACTATTTGTGCTTTCATATAATCACATCTGGGTTACTGTAACTCATTCTTCATGGCTGCAGAACTGCAGCCTCTGAACTTTGTTATTTATAAAGTGATTTAAGCATCACCCAGAATCTGAACTTCTCCTTTGCAGTCTGTCTCCATGAACCACTGTTGCGCACACAGGTTCTCTGTGCAGACCACCCACACATAAAACCGCCCATCCACCTCTCTCCTGTCTTGCATTGCCCCTCGCTTAGATCTAAACTGCAGAGCAGACCTATCAGTTGCATAAAGCTCTAGGGTGGCCTTAGGTACTTGAAACCAGAGCAGTCAATTCAGACTGCCAAACTCATGTCACCTGCAGACTAATTGAGCTTATACCATCTACCTCCAGGTTGCCTCTGCTCCTTCTAGTTGCCTTCCTTGCTTTTTGAATACAAGGCAGTCTTTTTCACAAGTAGCTTCATGCAGACACTGAAATAAGGGTGGCTGTTGGTTGTTTTTCCTTTTTTCCTGAAGGAGAATGTTAGGAAAAGCTCCAGCTATTAATTTGATGAAAGAGGTGCTAGAAATTACAGCAAACCCCTCAGTTCTCTTCTGCCAGGTGTTAGTAGCACCCGTTTCCCCTGTTCTTATTTTGGATGTTTCTCACATTGTGTCTTGCTCTTCAGAGGACAGGCAGTCACCCCAAGTCTTAATAAGATGTCTATTTCTCTAAGTAACAAGTATCAAATATCTGTTTGCAAAAAACAGACCTGAATGTGTGACAAACAAAACCCAACTGTTTACATATTTGAAAATCACCCATTATTAATCCTCATGATAAACAGAATCTCCAAAAGGGAAGAACTAAGTTTCTGCTTAAAATAAACAAATATTTGAAAGCAATCTGCAATTCTCCTTGTTTTTTTGCTTGGCAAGGGCAAATTTCTTTTGCCCAATTTTGTTCTTACGAGGCCAGAAGTCTCATTCCAAAGAAAAGCTGATTGTTTCAAGCTCAGGATATTCTGTAAAAGCAGTGGAAATAGAAATAAATTTTAAATGGCTTAAAACAGAAAAAAAGAACCCCAAATAGGCAAAAGGGAGTGAAAAATGGAAGGCAAAAGAGGGTAAAACTTAGTAATGGAACCATAGATGCAGTGCAAGTAATGAATGCTGAAATGAAGAGTTACTGTTGTACCACCACACTGGTTTGACTGTTTAAAGTATTAACCAAGTGCCAAGTCCTGATATGCCTCCATACAGGTACTAGGGTCACATAAAACCACCAAAAATTCCCACCTGGCACCAACCAAAAGGAAACACTAAATACATGTATTTCTGTGGAATTAAGACCTTGCACACACTTCTTACCTCCTGGTTAAATACTAAACTTTTGCTGAAATCCTGGAATATTTGACAGGTTTCTGGCATTGTCATTGCTACAGGCAACATCTCTATAGAAACATCACGTAAGGATAAACAGTCTGGTCAGTGAAGTGTTTTGCCAATACAGCTGACACCAAAGAAACTCATCATTAAGGGAGCAGGTAAATTTCTTATTCACAGTAAAAGGTCTCTCAGGCAATTCAGCTTTACAGCAACAAGATGCACATGCATGGTAAGTCTGCACAACCAACTAAGACCCAATAGGCACCACTGAATAAACAGACACACTGCAGCTGAGGGCAAATGTAAAACTTACCACTCTATAGAAGAAGCTGTGACTGAAATGGGCACATGGGAAGGTGATAATGGGAACATCCCACCTAAAGACTCTTCCGTGCCCCTTCCCAGCTGGGATGTTCACAGAGGATTTCTGTGCAGTTTTAAACACTGTTTTTAAGCCCAAGAGCGGTGATTTTAAACCCTACAAGAGATGAGCCAAGACTCCTTCAGATGCACTTTATGAGACTCCAATGCACGTTGGTATTTCCTGAGCCCAAGTAGACCCTGCAGGCATCATCTTCAACATCTCTCAAAACCTAAACAGCAGCTTCAGAAGATTCTACAAACTTGCAAGAAAATATATTTTTCAACTGCTGCCAAGAAACCTAAATAACATACAGAAACTACTTGGTAGTTTAACTCTCACAAGCATTGTACCTGAAAATTTCTGCTCCCAAAGAGATTCTGGTCAAACGATTTACACTCAACTAAACTTTGTTTGCTAGTGTAAGAGGTACCGTCTGGATGCTGAAGATGGATTAAAGAATTTTTTGATCATCAATAAGAAAAGGCAAGGCTAATACCCAGAGACAAAAAAATCCCAAGTGTCTTGCCAGGGTGAGTGCCAGCTTGGGGGGGGTACTACAACAGGCAACAAAATACAATAGCACAGTACGGAGATTGCAGAGAAATTGCTTTTTTGGACGATCGCATCACAGCGAGTTACAGATCATGGACCACGTATGATCCCATAGGTCAAAGCAGTCTCTGACAGAATCACTTCCCATGCAAGTTATGAATAATGCTTACAGGCAAATCTTCCCATGAGGACGTTTCCCAGCTCAACCACGTTATGGAATATAATCTTCATCCCCTTCACAACGAAATACATTTCTCCTTTGATAACTGACTCCATAAAAAGAGAATCAGTCAGAAAGACAGACTCTAAGCACAATGTTTGTGCGTATGTGCATGTTACTCTCAGTATACAGTATTCAATGCTTGTTTCCAAATTCATCCTGCCTTCCCTTGGCTGACCATTAATGTCTCAGTGTTGCACAGTTCTGTTTATTTCAAGTCCTTCTATTTCCAATATAAAACTTTCTATTCAAAAAGTAATTAAAGTTTCATAAAGCAAAACTTCCCACAAACATGAACTGCTTCCCATGCATACATACAATGCCCTATTCTTTTAATAAAAGCATGGCCCTTTGCATCAATAAAACAGAGTGAATTCTCTGCCTGCTTAATGAAAGGGCAATGTATTAAATGTATTCTCCAATGTTAAAACACCTTCCCTTTTTGTCAGAAGAGCTCCCTTCCCACTTGCTGTTTTAATAAAACATGGCAAGAAGCACTAAGAACAGTGGAGCTACACGCTGTAGTGCTGGGCTGCTGTATAAAAGTAAGTATTCAATCTACCCCTACTCCCAAAAGCAGGGAAACAAAGATCTGTGATCAAACTCCCTTCCCTGGCTGCATCTGGCACACCAAAAGCCTCCACATCCCTCCCTTCCACCACCCTCTTGTCTCTGCTTTGCAGGCAGCCGGCAAACAGCTCAGTAGCCTCTGCCCATGGTGTTACACCCACCCTTCTCCCCATCGGGCCCCATCAGACACGCACTGCACCGCAGGCGAGGTCAGACAGGGGACTGGACCCTCCTGCAGGCACTGCATGAGACAGGTGAGTATGCTGCATTCACAAGACATTTCACCTCTCACTGGGTATTTGGGATCCTCAGTTGTCCTGCAAGCACCATGCTCCCACAAGCCTCCTGAAACCCCACCAAGGACCCACAGAAGACTTGTCATTCACAGGAGATTTTCCTGCTTACTGAAGAAATTGTGACAAATGAAAAAGGAGTTCCCAAACTTATCCTCTCCTTACAAGCAACTCTTTTCTAACACTGCTGCCTGCAAAAAGGTTTAAAACCTGGGGGCAGAGTTTTGAAGCTTTGCTTCCAAGTTGAGGACATTAAAAAAAATTAACCTTGAAATGCAAGAACAGCTTTACCATACAAAATGACAGTTTACTTATTATGCTGTTAATTATATTTGCCAGTATTTGGTGGTACAGGTGGATATCTTTATAAGAATTCTTCCTATATGTTGAGAAAGAGGGCACTGTCTGCTGTCAGAACTGATTAACTGCAGTTAAAAACTTCACATTTGCTTAAAGAACTCAATTTTCTTTCCTTTTAATTGTGCTTTGACCTAAAATAAACATTGTTTGGTGTTTGGAAATGCATTTGCATCTGTTGAGGCTAATACAAATCCAAGTAGGCCATCTTTCTTTATTATGCCATATTTATTTCTGTCAGTACAATTCATTTCCCAGAACATGCCATGTCAGTTGCATATTTCATGTGAAGTTCTATGATGTTTGGGGCAGTTGTTGAAGCTGTGGTACCCAGACTGATGTAATTACTTGAGAAATTCTGTTCCTTCCTTCCCAGTTATTATCCCTCCAGGATGCTGAGAAAAGGTTACAAATAAAACTCTCATGCAAACTAAAAGTTCAGAAGCAGAAAGACTTATCACGACCAGGTGAGCATTAATCACTGTCTGCAATGGCCCACACTCACAGATTGCTGTTCACATTCAAAATATCAATTTGAAACAAGCAGAGCTGCAGAATGCCAAGGTTCCTGAGCCTTAGGGAGGATGAGGAGTGCCAGTGTCTATTTAGCAGAGAAGCTGATTGCAAATGAGTCTCGGAACCTGCTAGGCTGAAGACTCGGCTGCCTCTTGACTTTCTTTTTGCCTTGAAAACTAACTCAAGGCTTTCTTTGATGTTTGACAAAGGTTAGCCCCTCTGGAGATCAGCTGCTCTGCTGAAGCTGTCTGAACAATTGCTATGGTCCTGTTAAGGACTGTTGGAAACCGCTGTCACTGCGACTGCTTCTAAGATGTTTGCTGTGGTTTCCATCCCAATGATGGCCTGGTTTCCCTTTTATGTGTTCTGAGTGTTTGCTCCCTTGCCATTTATACTCGTTTTTCTTTACCTGGCAAAGTTGGCTTGCTCCCATCCCTGTTCTTTGGTCTGCTACAGCTATTTGCATGTGTGTGTGGCTAGGGCAGTTCCTCCAGCCGCCCCAAAGAAGATGTCCTTTCTAAATACTAGTCTGTATGAGGACTCTGAACTCACTTATGTAAGTCAGATTCCCTATGATGAAAGATCAACATAGATTGTTCTTAGAGCGAATTTTTCTGGCAAAGAAATCTCAGAGGCTTTCAAATGTTCTTTCATTCTTCTGACCACTCAGCCTTTTAGATTTCATGGCACTATGTTTTTCAGCTCTCAACCAGACACATCACTTTTCAGTTAATTCTTTGCAATGCTCTAAAACCAGTAACAAAATATTATAGAAGATCCTTAAAATTACCACGATGCCAACTAAGGAATTTCTTTACCCATTTCTTCAGAAGTCACTAGGTGATCTCAGGAACCACAGGCAAACAGACATATTCCTTTATTATTCAGTGTAAGTTCAGATGGCAATATCATCTCCTTACAAAGAAAACCCAAACAACTTCTACTCAGAGTTTTTTACCTTCTATCCAGCAATCCTAATAATCAAGACACATTCAACCATAATTTAGCTAAGTTCTCAGGCTACTTATTGCCAATAAATCAGTAAGTTCTTCGCCGTACCATACATCCAAAATACGAGCAAAATGTAACAAGGGTTGGAAGCATTACTGTTGTCATGCTGGCTGCATCCAGGCACGAGCTGGCATGATGTGAAAAAAATGCTCTAGAAAGTGTGACCTTCAAAGTACTCAAGTAAATGATCTCCCAAGTGCCAGGTTTTCAGATCCCAACAGCACCTTCCTTCTAATTGTGTTGAGGCCCATTTCTCTATGCCAAACCCCAGAGGCCTGTGGATTTTGCAATAACCTGAAGGTAGCAGATGCTGCTATATCTTGCTGGGTAGTTTTTTCCCTTTTACATTAAAAATAGGATATGAATTTTTCTTACACCTTCTAGTACTATTTCATCCAAATAATTGTTACCATTTGGAATGCAGCCTCCTATGACAGGCTCATTAGTCTGACAGCAAAGCCAGCAAGTTCAGAATAACACAGCAGAGCACGTGTTGCTTTTCTCTGCAGATGCCTCAAAAATAAGCAACAAAAGCCCAAATCCTGACCCCAGCATGAATCCCAAATTAGCTAAAGAAATCTTTCTCAAGACCTGAAGCTCTTGCATAGCCTTTGTTCTAGCATTGGATCACAGCAGCAGATCAGTAATTTCCTCACTTTCTGTGCTTCTTTACAGAGGAGCCCAGCAAAGGCTCAGAACACCACCAGTGCTCTCAGGCTTGCCCTGCTCAGCACCCACTAGCCGGGGTGGCTCCTGTGCAGTCTCCCTCCCCCTGTCACACAGCTCCCCAGCAGAAGGGCATTTTTGCATTTAAATTGTGGAACACTTTGCCACTGAACTAGTGCTATTTTTTATCTCATAAAAAAATTACAATGTGAATGGCTCCAGCTGTCTGATGATTTGGCTTGGCTAGCACGGGAAGTGGGATAAAGATACAAGCTGGCTTGAAGAGTATCAGAAAAGCATATGCAAAACAAGAACATTATGGTAAAAAGGGATTAGATAGCGTCCTTATTAATTACAATAAAATTAATTCAAAGAATCACTGACTAGGCAGAAGAAGGACTTCAAAGGATCAGATATATAGTTTATACATAAGAATTACAAATAACCATTAAATTTTCAGGCAGAGAGGTTTTTTTATGCCTTAACTAGAAAACAAAAAAGATATAATTGCATGTTACCTGGACTTCTGGAGACACAGAAGTGTTATGAGTAATTATCATAATGATAACTACTGTTTCCACCGGTGAGCTGAGGCTGAGGTTACATCCCTCATTCTAGTCAAACTGTGCTTGACTCCAGAAATAACCTACCAACAACGTTTCTCTCAACGTCCATCTAAACTTGCAATTAAATTGGAGATAGAGGTAGAGGTTTAAGAGAAAAGAAAAGCAAACATGCAAGCCAACAGTCTAAGCTTCTAACAGACAAATAGGCTAGAGAGCAAATCAGTCGTTTTGGCAGAAAGTCTCTACTCTTCCCCCTTGGACTTAGCAGAGTTAAAACCACCCAGCATGGACGCCTGATTGACATCAGGTTTTCCTAGCTTCTCCCCAGAACCACAGAGAGAAGATTCACTAACCACGCCTGATGACTACAACATTTTTATACAGACAAACAAAACAGTTTCTTCTGCATCCCTAAAGGGAGAGGAAACAAAGAAATAGAAAAAAACAAAACAAGAAAAACCCCAAACCACTAGTAAACTAGACCTGTCAGGAAAAAACCAAGCACATCCCTCTTACTTCTCTGAATTTATTAATGAACAAAGAACTTCTGAGGACCTGCTTGATTTGCTGAGTTATACCTGCAAATGCATATAGGTTTCAAGATGCCTGAGGTCAAAGGAAGGACTCTGGATGTTGGTGACTTTTGGCTCAGGTTTTGAGGATATACAGGTCTAAAGTGGCACCAGTGTGAAAGCAGTAGACAGAAAAGAAAAAAAAAAACGGATCCCAAAGCTTTTCTGCCAGACACTCTATTCAAAGAAGTAATCTGGACTTCTTCAGAACTTCACTTTCCAAGCTGATAAAAGAACGGCCCTTGAATACTGCAGATACTCATAGATGTACGGGACAAGTGTTTGCACTGTTTAATTCACACGGTCATTGCATACTAACGCACATTGCCATTTTGCAGCTGGAAGGTAATAAGCTCTACCAGGAGTATTAGTAATATACAACTATATTAAAATTCTCACCTTTTGGTGGAAGTAGGGTGCTCTCAAACAAGGACTCTGCATAATACCACATGGTGCACATAAAATGTCTACTCTGACACACTGGGCTTCTGATCTAGGATACAATGGAGAAATCCTCAGGTAAGAATAGAGGAGGGATTGTCTTGTTGCTAAAGCATCAGTTTCAGTTGAAGAAAAGTAGATTCAGATGCCAGATTTCACACATGACCTTGAGCAGGGCCTGAATCTTGTGATTCTGCATTCTGTCGCAGTAACTGGGATTACCGGGAGCATGGACAACAAACAGATCATTTAGAAGCTATTCCAACAGGCAGGAGCAGTTTTCTAATATGATTTACTATAGCAATGAAAACAATGAGCTTGCCATAGAGGAGAGGCCTTGCAGGTGCAGCTTATACTCAATACAAAAATAATAAGTGTGATTTAGCTTCTGTGCCCACTAACCAGAGAGATCTATGGCTTCTTACACATTTTCTTTAATATGAAGCATAAATTATTTTCATTCTTACTGGCTTCCTCCACTAGGGATTCTCTTTATAAGGGATTTTAAGACTTATAATTTAATCATATGTACAGTTTTTGCCAATTGATGTTCAAGTCCCATGATGATACACTTTTAGATTGGAGCTTTAAACAGCTCCAAGAAATGTTTATTCTGCCAACGAAGAGTTTAAGTAACACACAATTTATTTTTATCTTACTGGTGTAACAAGGGCAGGTGAAGGGGATGCTAACCATTTTCCCATTAATTATAAATACCATGTTACAAACACAGGCTACATCTTTGGCTTTTCAGGGTCCTTAGATCTCCCTATGTGCTTGTAACCCAGATATTTTAGCTTGCTTTATGTTGCTTCAAGCCAACCTTATGAAACTAATCTTTCTTGCTTTCCTTTCTTATATAAGCTCCAATCACTCAAGCAAAATTCTTTCTTTTAGTTTCCCTCTTCATCACTTACTGTATTCTGATAAAGCCTATTAGGCTCAGATTCTATTACTAGGACACGTTATCTAATGTTACAAGGCAAATTTTCTCAAAGTCTTTTTTCCTATTGGAAAGAAAAATTATATTTTAGCCACCCATTTCAGGAAGCTTAAACATAGGTATATTACTCAACAATAATAAAATAGATCTTAAGAGTTCTATGTTGAACAAGTAATTCTGAAAGCATTTATTCACTTTTGTTATAAGCCTAGCATTTAGTATTTCTGATTGCGCTGGTTTCTTCCAAACAGCCAAGACTGAAATGCAATCAGCATGACTAAGGAGAATTTGTATTGGGGATTGGTGGGACCTGTAAGATACCATTTTTTTAAAAAAACACAAATTTTAATTTCTTTCTACAATAATTTTTTTCAGTGACACACATTAAATAACTGGAAAGATATAGCCTAAATTGTAGCTGTTTCATTTTAAAAAACCCTCAACATATAAACAAAGAGAATCAAGAGTGTGAGCGCTGATTTATAGAAACTATATGATCTATGTTGTGAAAACGTGTTCAGCAGTCTTAATGCTAACTCTGATCAGCTTTACCTGACACAATCCTCTGCAAATGCATCTATACAGTTCAAAATGAAGGAAAGACAAAGGCTGATATTTTTTCATCCACTGGAAAAATACCTACTGTTTCTGCAGGATTAGATTGAACATGACATCCTGCACCTTATGCTTCTAAGATATCTTGTACACGCTGGGGCTCCTACAGGATCTAAATTTTATCTCGTTAGTCTCAGGATTTATTGTATAAAAATGTAGCATGCATTTTATTTCATATCTAAAGTTAATTGTGTTAAGATTCCATTAAAAAAATCATAACTGGGTATTATTCTTCCAAAAACTGGTTTTTATGCACTACCTCGCCCATGCACCAGGTTTTAGATCAATTCACAGGCAGAATCATGATGCAGATTTACTGGAAGACATGCTGAGTAGGGCTGGGAGCAGGGAGAGATTTATCTGTTTGAATATTCTTTGACCAAACAGAATAATGCAATGGTGCTTTATGCTCACAGGAATCAGCCCAGGCAGCTCTCAGCAGCACAGTGCAAAGATCCCCCACTGACTGCAAGCCTGAAGGCAACAGAGAGGGGATGGTACATTAGGGACCCACAGTGCCCAGCAGCAGAGAGTTGATTGTACTGATCCCTCTAGTTCCTGGGTGACTCCACTCCTCCTGCTCGCAGAGTAACCTGTCCGGACACGGGACATTTGTCCTCCGAGAGTGGATGGACCTCTAGTTTACTCCATTAGACACAGAGAAGCATGTAAAGCAGAGATGAGACATTAAGAGCTAGCAACTAAATAAACAAGAGCGTGGTGATAACATACTTTTACATTTTTTCACAGAATTTTTTCACGGAATTTCAGAGCTGGAAGGGACCTCTAGAGATCATCTAGTCCAACTGCCCTGCTAAAGCAGGATTGCCTAGAGCACGTTACTCAGGACTGCATCCAGATGGGTCTGTACAATACCTAAACAAAAGAGCAACGTTTCCAATGACGTATCAACTAGATTAAGTATCTAAAACAAGAAAACATATAGAGGTGCTAACAAAATTAGAAAAGAGATTTGGACAAGACCTAATTAATAGAAAACAAAGACTACTTAATTTAATTATAGGCCCTTTGCTTGCACTTGAGCATCTGAGGAAGTATTTGCAGGTACAAAAGCAATCTAAAACTGGCTACATTACAACACTAATTACTTGTATCTCCTGAGGAACACAGGATACTCACAGATTTTAAAAAATAAATCAAAAAAACTCAGGCTTTTATAGAAAACAATTGCAGTTAATAGCCATTAGGAAAATAAACATCCTTTTTATATGCAGTACTGTCTATTATTTGTAGATGGGATTAAAAAAACTTCTGCAAGTCAAAGGATCCACAAAAAATAATTGAACACAGGAAAGAGGGAAAAAGAATCTTTTCATAATATTAATTGTATAAAGACAGGACAGCTACATATTTAACATATCAAGTAAATCCAATTAACTTGCACATGGTAAAACTATGTATGCCTGAGCTCTATTAGGCTGTTAATATGTACATTACAGGTAGAAAATTAACACACTTCAAAGTGAGGAGGAGGGGGGTTTACTCATGGAAAGGTCTTTAATAGTTCTGAATATCTATCTCTGATCTTTTGTTTTCAGAAGAAATAGTTTCAGTTTAAACAGAGCAAAAAGATTGAGTAGTGCCCTAGCAATTTATTGCAGAGAAGACACAAAACAGTCATGCCTAAATTTCAACAACCTAAGGTACAAGCACAGCACAAAAGAGCTTCTCAGATGAGACAAATGATTGAATTTCACTTGTAAAGGACAATAAAACATGTAAGCATTGATATTTTTTTTCCTAAGAAACTCACAATCCTGCTTGTGAATGTGTAATCAGCAGTTTAAATTCCAGTTAATTCCATCCACCTAAAGAAACCCTCCGTACAGATTAGAGCAAAACTTAGTTTCATAGTGTTGGAAGAGATGAAAAAAAGGGTTTTGTTCATATCATTCATTCTCTCTGAACTAGAATTAAACAAAAAAAAAAGAGAGAGAGAAAAGGCTGTGTTTTTTAAATTCTGGTTGTGTATATAGCGAAAATGGCTCCCGAATGGATGCACACAGACATATTCCACTCCCAGACAGGGATTCTGTTACCTCAATGGTTCCGCAACCAGTGTTGGAAGATGCCTGAGGCTGACTAAAGGCAGCACTCAAGGACTGTTTAAAAATACTGTTCCAGAGCCAGAAACGCCACACTTTCTTAGCAGATTCAAAAAACCAGAAGCCCGCTTAGGGCAGGCTGAGGGGACAGGCACACTCTCTAGGGATCCCCGGTGGGACGAGGTTCTTGCCGCAGACAAAACATTACTTTAACCAAGCTTTAACACCTTCCCACACCTCCAGCACACCAAACTCACACAGACCCGGCAGGAGGCACCATGCGGGGCTCCCAGGCCCGGCCCCGGCCGCCATGTCGGGGCGGCGCTCGCCTCCAGCGGGGGCCGTTCCAGCAGCCGGGGCCTGGCCAGCTCCTCCCCGGGCCACGGCCGCCGCCCCGCGAGATGGCGGCCCTCGGGGCGGGAGGGGAGCAAGGGGCTGAGGCGCACTGGAGCCAAGGCACCGCTTATGTTCGGCTGCACCCCCCCCTTTACATTAATATTAGAAATGTGCCCGATTCCTTTTCCTTTAGGAACTTTTACTGCCTTTTTTTGCTTTTGGTGGCTACAGACAAGCACAGAGCAAACCCGAGAATGTGCTCGCTGCTTGAAAACAGAAGCCGCCGGGTATTAAAAAATACAGCAGCAGCCACTTCTGCTCCAGCCCCAGCTGTATATGGCAGCAGATTTTCAAACTTACCAAATAAATATCTCCTCATTCACAGGAGTCAGGGAGGTCTGAAGGAAGCCTTAATTCAAAATATGTTACACCATCATAAAAACTATTTTTAAGACTTAAAAAAAAAAGAACCAAAACCAAAAAACCCACAAAACTACCACCCTAGTATGAGGCAGAAATGGTTATTTCCCTTTTCTCCTTCCACACATGGTCTCTCTATCCTTCTCCTCCGTGCCGGTGCTTCCAGTCACTGCCAAGTCAGACCTGCCTAAGTGACCGGCGTGTACCCGAGCAAGGGCCTCAGTTTAATTCCAAAAGCACAAATAAAAGGATATGAGCTGTTAAAATATCTGGTATCTGTGGCTGAAGCTGGAGCGCTGGGGGCGGGCGGAGCCCACCTGGGACAGCTGGGCTCCTGCCACAGTGGAGCTGGGCTAGATTTGAAGCGTCAAAGGCGATTCCTGTACACAGCTTTAACACCTCTGCCCGGCACCTGAGGTGGAGCAAGCAAAGCCACCGAGGGGGCTACCAGAGGGACAAGATCAGAGCAAGAGGTCTCTGCCTCCGTGCCTGCAAACTGTGCCATCCCCAGCGGTTAAGCCAAACACCACACAATTGGCCCGTCTGCAAACTGGAAAACGCTCACGCTGAGGCTAACGTCACGTACATCATCTGTACTCAGATGTCCCTTTTTGCTGTCACCCTTAATTGCTCCGGGACACCAAACAGGTCACATAAAAAGGGCTTGCAGTCTGCTCCTGGAACTGAGACCAAAGGATGACTTTTTGGAAATACCATTATGCAAAACTTTCTGTCCCCCAGGCTAGGTTCAACGCAAGAAAAGCTGGAGACTGCCTTGTCCTGTCTGAAAGCGGATTAGCCTTAGCATTTATACTTGGAGAGAAAAGAAGGTACATGAAGTGCAGGGGGACTCCTGCCACCCCCCAAGGCCAGCCCAGTACAGCTGGTTACAAGCACTTCTGGGCCTGCAGGGCTCTAATGGTGTCCTCTCCCTTCTCTGTTTCCATAGGACTAATGCTGCGCTACATCCTCCACAGGCACAGCTTCCCTCATAGGGAGCCCATCAGTGCCGGGGCAGAGAGAAACTGGTGGTGTGGGCAGGTCGCTCTGCTCCGGGAAGGCATGGAGCACATCACACCCAGGGCACACAGCGCACCAACCACTCATCTGTGTTTTCCCCAGAAAGATCTGCTGCAGGCGACTGCCTTTCCACCGGGAGTTCGCGATTTACCTGACTTCAACAAAACCAACCTGAATTCCTGCCTAACTGCAGTAGCTGCTGCTATAGAGACCAGTTATGGACCTCCCAGCTCATCACGTTTTCAGATGCAGACATGAAGTTTCTAGCGCATTCAGAACTTTCCTAATGATCTTCCTCTCCCATCACTTTACCTGCTGCCTCCTCTAGTCCCCTCGCAAAATGCATTGCACTTCAGCTCCTGCAAAAGGGAAATGAAAAATGAACAAGAATCAGCAAAAACACATTATGGCCTTTTAATCCCTAAAGTTATTTATGCCTGTATCAGCTCTGAAGTTTCCCTTCACATTACTTGGGAAGACAGGTCTGGCTGTAGCATAGTAAGTCGGGACACATTGGCAAATAAATAAATCCTGGGCTTAGTGCTGATACAGGAAACAAAATTTGATAGTTGTGTTAGTACTTTTCTCGTTCTCCTAAATTTTGGCTTGGACATAAGGTTCTTATGTTTTCACCCTTATATATATGTAGTTGGAGTGAATGGCTTTGTAATCACATCTTTCCATAGACTATTACATCGTTAACAAATGACACTGGTAGAAGACGTAAGTACTTTTTCTTGGGTTGTTTTTCAAAACCTTGAGCAGAATTATTATTTTCATTGTTTCTCAAATTCCTAATCTATAAAATGGATACAGTGTTTGGCTGCTCCCCGTGTAAGCGAGTTAGTGCATGAGGCTCTATATCATCTAAGGCACTTTAAGGTTTCTGTAGTAGTTTGAGGCAGAGAACCTCAAAATATTTTTTTTCCTCTTATTCTGATGTCCCCTTTGATTCACAAACAGGCTCGTATCACTCAATAGCAGTATTGGTGTATAACCTTGCTAGATACGATGATGATATTGTTCAACATAAAATCCATTAACGTATTTGTTGAATTTCCAGTTCCAGTTCCAACATCCTTAACCTATTTTTCAATTGTCCTACACAGTCTGCTCACTTGCGCTGAAAGAGCTGCATCAAGCCATGGACCCTGCTTAAAGACCTGGATCCAGACAGCCATTAGTACATATTGAATTTAAATGTATGCTTTAATGCTTTGCTGCATGAAAGCTAAATTTCTGTGATACTGGGAAAAAAATGGCAGATTTCTAAACAGCTGTTCTTGCTGGTCCATCCCTGGTTCTACTTACAACAGTGTAAATCAAGAACACTGCAAAGCTCACGCTCAGCATAACAGGAATAAGGGCAAGTGAGGCCAGAATCAGCCTGAGTGTCATGACCCAGCATCAGTCAGAAGTCTACATTTTCTTCCCCACTTCACCAACAAAACTCCACAGCAGGAGCATGGGTTAAAGGCTCCTTTATCATCAACTGAAAAATTATCTAATTGCCAGCTGCAAGCCAAAACTGGTGGCACCCCTAATTGCCCAGTCCCGGCCATATTGAACATATGTGAGCAGTCAGGCCCTGAGGTGAGTTTCTGCAGCTCACAGAGGAAGAAAACCTTCACTTTTTCAATGCACATTTATTTGTGGGCTATTACTATTGCTCTCATTATTTATTAATTTATTAGAAGTTAATTACTGCTACTTTTCATGCTAAGGATTAATGCAAGGTGCTCTTAATACTAAGAGCTGGTTTAGAGTTTTCTGTGTTGAAAGCACTTGACAAATACTATCTGAGCCTCACATGAACAGTGCAGTACCAAGACAACAGGAAATACTTTTATCTTCTCGTGCCCCATGCTGGGAATCAATGATTCCCACACGCTGTGAAGACCCTGACTATTCTCTTTTTTCCTTTTATTCATCTAGTCAGCTGCTGAGATACCTGTTGTCTCGAGTCCAATTCACCACACTGTCAGCACCCTGTGTTATCAAGTACAAGCATTCCCGAAACTGTTGCTGTCATACATGCCAGAGGATGACTTCTTGCATTCACTTTACATTCTTGTCATTCACTTGTCCAAACACACTGGCTGACGCACAGCTCCTCCTCTGGGGTTGATACACCATTCAGCCCTATGCCCCCATTGCTTTAGCAGAAACATTCAATTCTGCTGCTTTCAGCGCTCCCCTTGACAAGAAAGCACCCCAGTATTAAGTCTCTATTATCCAGATGTTGTCCATGAAAGACACAAGATCCCTATCCATATCTAGGGTTCTGCATTTAAAAAGACTCATGCAACACACAGCCCGTGAGCTGCATCACATATAAGACTTTAGGGTCAAATCCCAGCATCCTCTGAATTAAACAGTTTCTTTGCTGAAACAAAGGGGAAAACGTGTCTAAATTTTTCAGCAACTGTGTTGACTGAAGCTAGTAAAAAAAAAATTTTTGGTGAAGTTTCCCCTTCTTTTGGCCCAAAGGAATCCATCTTCCAGCTGCCAGCTTTAACCACTATGAGCTCCTTTCTCTTCAAAAGCACTAGAAAACACCACCACATCACAGGCATTACAGGCTGACACCCTCATCTACATCAGAGGCTCTTTGACAGGTCACTCTCACACCTCATCCAGCACCCCTTGGGAAGCTCATCAGTGCACGTTCATACCTATGACTGCTACACACTGGAAGGCTTTGATGTTTAGGCAATTTCTCTTGACATTAATACAACTACTTTTCTAAATCAGACCCTCTGTAATTTAGTGTCCAAACTTTATCATCAGCTGATTGCTTTCCCAGAGTTCTTGATGAAACTCTAAATGGTTCACGGCACAGTAATTTTTCCTTGTTAATATTCTATTCTCTTCTAGAAGCCAGACAATGTTTTAAGAAGAAATTGGTAGACCAATTTATAAATTCATGAGCTAAAACAAATCTTATTCTTCGGCATATGGGGAATAAAAGCAGCTTGCTAAAAATCAAAGCTTTAATTTCATGATTCCTCATTGTGAAACTTCTGTCTGACATTTGTAATTAATGCTTGTTTTTCAGCTATAACTACTCTAGCGTGAAGACCCAAGGCCTGTACAGCATCTGTACAGTCTCCTCCAGGATTCAGGATATTTCTCCTCCCATAAAAACTGCAGCTTGCTGCAGAAGCATCCCAGACACTGACTGAGACAGCTGCCTCTTTTTAGTCAATCTGTCCGTGTTTCCATGCCAGATGTGAGTGCTGGCAAAACCCTAATGAACTATTATTCAGTAAGTCGGCGCACCAAGTGGGATCCACCACTCCGGCTGCTTCTCAGTGTGGGAAATGGAGCAGACTGGTGAAAGAAAAGGATGACAAAAGAAACCCGCACATGAAACTAGTGGAAAGGTGGAAGCCAATTTCTTCCCTCATCTCTGCTTCCTGTGTGAATCATCTTTAACTAGATCCAACTATAAAATCTGCAATAAAATAGGAATTAAGAACAATTATATAGCAGGATTTAGACACAAAAACGATTGATGTTCCACATGAATCACTTGGTTCCTGCAAACACCTCTGGGGGCTTTCCTCGCTCTCTGTGCCCAAGTGTCAAATACACTCCTCTGTACAGGCAAGTAGCATAAAGACAATAATTCAACCGCTAGGAAAAGAGAAAGACCACTGCCCCACAAACACGAGGTGGCGAGGAAGCCATCCTAACTGTATGTAGGAGATAACACACCAGTCTGCATCTATTGTGCCTAATCCAATGGCCTCACATAAGAGGGAAGCATGTTCTGCTAACCTGCCTGCAAGGACATTCAGATAGTGAGCCTACAGCGCAGCACCCACTAGGAAAGCATAAATGTGCCCAATTTGATGAAGTTGTGTTAATGTAGCTTCTGGCAAGTGAAGGGCAAAATGGTTCACAGAAGTACACTACAGCCTATAAAGGAAGGATACATCCTGTAAAGCTGGATTCAAAAGCTCGTTTATGAACTGGGATTGCTAATAGCAACAGAAGGCTTAGGTGTGCAATTTCTGTAGTTACACTTTATCGACTGAACGAACTGCCTTAACAGCTGCAGTTCACATGA
Source organism: Rhinoptilus africanus (assembly GCA_013400135.1). NCBI lineage: Eukaryota > Metazoa > Chordata > Aves > Charadriiformes > Glareolidae > Rhinoptilus > Rhinoptilus africanus. Next base: position 654,283 of record VXBO01001564.1, on the reverse strand, counting down.
AGAGGTGCCCTTCAACAGCAAACAGATCTCCAAACAAAAGCAAAATAACTTGACAGCCTGGCACTGCGAAAACACCACGGGTCCAGCTCCAACAGGTCGCTGGCTTCCCAGAGCGTAGCATGGAGAAACACACAGTAGCGCTTCCTTTGCAGTGGTGAGTACTTGTGTGGGGCATTTGTGTAATGCTGGTTTCAGTGTCTTTCTTCCTTAAAAGTGAGCTTTGCCTACACAGCACGTTTGCCTATGCTGGTAACAGATTTTTCCAAACAGCATTTACTGAGCTATACTGCTGAAAGCATTGGAACAGGCTGCCCAGGGAAGGGGTTGAGTCACCATCCCTGGAGGTATTTAAAAGACACGTAGATGGGGCACTCAGGGACATGGTTTGCTTAGTGGGACTTGGCGGTGCTAGGTTGGACTATTGAACTCAGATGATCTTAAGGGTCTTTTCCAATCTAAATGATTCCATGACTCTAAGTAAATGCAGATAGTCATTGCATTCATACAGACACTAAAACCCTGAATAAGTGGCGACAACCTAAATTAAACTGAAATTTGAGTTTTCTGAATAAAGAAATACAAGTTTAAAGGACACAAACAGTAACCTACTGCTGCTGCTGAAGTCTGCTACCAGTAGTACAACTCCTTTGCCCTCTGATTTGACTGGAAACAGAAATTACCCCAAAAGTTATTAGAGATGACTGCAATCAAACAATCCAATCCATCAATTCCTGTTTGCAGGACAGTGGTCTGAGCAGTTCCTTGCACCAGCCAAGCACGCTGGCAGGCAGGCTTTGCTTAACCTCTTCCACTGCGTGGGCAAAAGTGGTGGTGGAGAAGCAGAATTTCCTGTGTGTCAGTTAGATGCTGACATTTTCATTTTTAATATGAAAAGCAGTGTACAAAGCAGCCATGGGTCATGCCTCCTCGACACTGGGCTGCAGCTGCTCTGAAACACGTAGCTGGCTTGGCCCAGGGGAAGGACCTAAAGGCTGAACTGATACGTGCCTTGGGTTTGTGACTCCTAATTCCTGCACAGCCTATTGAAAAGCAATGGTCAGGAACAATTGCTCCCTCTCATCTAACAAAAGCCAAAGCTGTTCAGGGAGAAACACAAATGGTTTCCACCACAGCCAGCTGTGCCAAAAGCTTTGCTCCCTGGCATGGTTGCTGAGGGTCCTCCAAGCAGCATCATAATCCCTGCACACAAACTCTGCGTTGGCACCTTGTCAGTTTTGGACATGACACCTACACTGGTTTTTTTTAATACATATTTTATCATGGAGCAACAGTGAAGGAGCTGTTCAATATCATCATTAACAAATCATCGATCCAATTATCTGCCTTTTTATTTCATTTCAAATTTACAATCTCGTTACTGCTTCTGTGACAGGAATAGATTTTCAGATGATTTCAGAAGTAGTTAGGATGCCATTATGACTCAATGCATGTGATAAAATGGCCTTCTGAATGATTCTGTGGGATTAATGAAGCCATTTGATGAATTAAACTTGATATTCCAGCAAAGAGCAGATGATGATATTTCAAAATAGGAAAGATGTCTTTCACACATTCTGGTGTTTTCAGTGTCATTCAGTATTAGGGACAAGCTCCAATTATCAGAGGCAAGGCTTCTCTGATCATCTGCAGGACTTGTGCCTTAGTGTCACTTTCCCCAGTAACAGCTGAGAAGGCAGATATAGGGCAGGTCAAACAACACAGCCTTAATCCACATATAAAGCAGAGCCAACACATGGAGAAAAGCCAATAAACTCAGTAAATTATTCTATAAAATGGAAGAAAATATGCAGAGTTTTACATCTTATTCGCAATTGCTCCCAGGAGCATCTCCTGAAACAGAGCAGCTCTGAGCATAAGCTGTATTGCAGTGATAAGATTTGAACTCCGAGCCTTCTGCAGGGCTGGAGGCAGAGGAGGAGGGTGGGGAGCACTGGGCTTGAAAAGCATTTTTACCATTTCTTCTCAACAATTTCTGTAGATGTAAGCAGACAAATAACTTCCAATTCAAAATATCTCTTTTTAGCTTTTATTTTTTGCCCTAACAAAAGTAAAAAACAATTAGAAACTGCACTGTAACAAGAAAGGACTATATCACAATCTTAACACTTACAGAATTAAGAGCACTCCATAATCCTTAGCTTCTTTTCTCAACATTCTTCTAAGAGAAGTGGTGACCCCTCAGATTCGCTCTAGGTACAGCAGGAGGGATGTTTTAAATAGGTTTTTGTCCTTATGAAATTAAAACTCCAGAGCTGTACTGTCCAAATGTGTTGACTATGCTGTTTACGCTATCTAGTCAAAGCATTTTGCTGCCACATGGAGTGTATTTACAACAGAGAATTTGAGATTATAAGACCCTTTCATGTGCTTAAAGCCACAGTAACAACAATTTGAGCAAGCCTAGGCTACCTACAGGACTTTTAATAATTCCCATACTTTTAAAGTTTGGGACCATAAGGTAAGACTGAATTTCAGATCTGCTACAGAGAAACTCAGGCTCTCTTTGCATTTTGCTCCCGGCATAAGTAGAGAGTGCGCTCTCAAACGTAAACAAGCCAAACGCTTAACTTGCTCAGGCAATTTAAGTCTACTTTTTTCCTAGTGAAAATGTACACAAATGCTAAGTAATGATTGTGCAGGTAGATAACAAATATCTGAGATACAATGCACAAGATCCCAAAGCTTGTCCTATACTGCTTTACCTTGGATGGGAGTCTCGTAGCACCAAGGAACTATGTCAAACCAAGATGCAATACATCTGACACCTTTCCCCAAACCAGAATTTAATCCCCAACAAAGGGTAGATATAAGAACAAAGTACTACAGAGCAATTCACAGCCTTACTGCTGAAATCAGGAGTCTCCTAGGCTTCTGCTGCTGGTTGAAAAGAGAGAACGCTTATCTTAGTAAGGATTTATGAGGGTTACAGAAACTTGATATGAGTGACTGATACTATATGGCTCTGCCATATTTCTTCAAAACCACTTCGATATCAAAGCTACTTCAGCCAAACTTAGGAAAACATACTTGTAAGCAAGCCCTCTTATAACTGGAAAAAAAAAAGATAAATTTTTACCTGAAATATGTTCAGATAAACCTTTTAGGAATGCCTTAATAGAATGTACACACCAGTGTTTTCTTGCATTGCATAGGTGGATACACTCGCGTCTATAGATCAAATTACACAATAATCTAATAATATAATTACTGTTAATAGGCAATTAAAAATACTGCTATTGGTATCAAAACTGGAAAACTTCTGAAGATCAGAGCCACAATCTGTGTTCCTTAGTATTCATTTAGATATTATTTCCATGCAACATTTAATTACCCTGGATAAACCAAAGGAGTTGAGAAAATAAACTTTTCATCCAGAACAGAAAAGGGGAAATAATCTGGCTACTGTTTCTTATCCAAACAATAATGAAGGATTCAAGCACAAACCATAACCTAGACAGGTCCCCTGGGAGAGTTGTCATTGGCCTGAGTGACAGACAGTGACCTTCACTAAGAACTGGTGTTTTACCACCTTCCTAAANCTTAATAGAATGTACACACCAGTGCTTTACCACCTTCCTAACTCATAGCAAACCTTTGACAGACAGTACAGCAGATGAAGTATTAGAACTCACAAATGCCACAAAAAAAAAAACCCTGACAAATTTTGAACAGTATTGGTACTCCTTGACTCCAAAAATATGGAGGCCACATCCAACATGGACTGCAAACTTCCAAGCATGCAGCAGTGCACAACATGCCACAGGGCTTGATTTTAAAGTCTACAGAACTCCAGAGAAACAACACAAATGTGAAGATTTGTGATTAATTTTGCCTCAGTTCATTCACCAAGTCACTCATCCGTCACGTGCTGAAGTTAAATGTAAGCCCAGCCTGTTTGAGCTAGCTAGGAATCTGAACACTGCATCCCCAAGAGGAACTGATTCTTCACTTTCCTTAAACGATTTTGGAAATTTTACCCAGCGCATTTGTTAACTACAAACAAAGTCACTAATTAGCAGCAAACAACATATTTCGGCTAGCTCTGACATTAATCACCATAGGTAAGTAAAATGTGAGGACTTGATTCTCATCATCAGGTCAAACTTGTCAGTTTTCCATCAGACGAAAGTCTTAGTACATACAAGAGTTCAAATGATATATTTTTTAATTACATAAAACTCTTAACTTTTCAAAGATTTTAGAATCATAGAACGGTTTGGGTTGGAAGGGACCTCAAAGATTATCTAGTTCCAACCCCCCCAGCCATGGGCAGGGACACCTCCCACTAGAGCAGGTTGCTCAAAGTCCCATCCAGCCTGTTCTTGAACACCACCAGGGATGGGGCATCCACAGCTTCTCTGGGCAAACTGGGCTGGCATCTCACCATCCTCACAGGAAAGAATTTCTTCCTGCTATCTAATTTAAATTTACCCTCTAACAGTTTGAAGCCATTACCCCTTGCCCTATCACTTCATGCCCTTGTAAAAAGTCCCTCTCCACCTTTCTTGTAGGCCCCCTTCAGATACTGCAGAGCTGCTATACGGTTCTCCCTGGTGTCATCCCTTCTCCAGGCTGAACAACCCCAGCTCTTTCAGCCTTTTCACAGCAGAGCTGCTCCAGCCCTCTGATCATCTTCAAGGCCCTCCTCTGGACCTGCTCCAACAGGTCCATGTCCTTCTTATGTTGGGGGCTCAAGAGCTGGACACAGTACTCCAGGTGAGGATCTCAATGTTTGATGCAATGAGAAGGGGAAATTCTCCACATTTCCCAGGATTTGTATCTTTATGGCTCCAAGTATACACGTAAAGACCTGTTCAAATTTGCACTGGTGTTGAAAAGAATCCCAAAACTGAAAGTGATTATTTAAGGCTGAAATCAGGAGGAACAGAATTACAAGATGAGACAGTTACTAGAGTTTAAACTGTTTTTTGAAACTCAGGGCATACAACACAGAGCAAATCAAATGAGTCATTGACCTAGGTGCTACATCTTAATGGAAAAAGGTTTTGGAAGAGTTTGTATAGAAGTTTTTTCCACAAAGTAATTCAGCTAGCCTTTAACGCTTCTTATTGAGGTAATTTAACTCTTCTTATTGAGGTAATCTAACAGAGTTAGGACTATGATCTCCCATCTTCACGGGAAAAAAGCTTTTCCAGGTCCACTTTCCTCTGACTTCTGGCTTCTTTGTAACACTGTCCAGAGACTGTCAAAGAAAAGTTTCATCAACCAAATCACTGGGAACTCGTGGTGAATTTTTTTCAAAACAGACCACAAACACTTTTGGAAATTCAATAAATTGATTGTGCTCTAACTTCCTCTCCTCCCTATTTTAGCATTTGAAGCACTGTTTTGTTTTGTGTCTGGCTATGTTAGACTAATCAATAAGGAATTATACTTTTGCCTTTTTACATTCCAAGGAAGGCAAATGCAACATATTTCTCACTCATTCATATTGATTGCAAAGCAAAACCAGAAAACACTAATGGAAATTCCTTACAGTGTTGTTAATGCTGCCATCTAGTACTGGGGAATTGCCCTGTAAATGCTAACTTTGTTTACAGAGAGTGTTATTTTTAACAGTGTGTACATCTGGAGTTGTATGAAGCTTTTTTGTTATCAATAACATTAATTATCATAAGATTAATTTCACTTGAGGAGACTTGCTGAGTTAGGACTCTGCATCAGTGTGCTATCTGATTACCTCAAGGGATGAGCCAACCAGCTGCGATTGCTGACTGCTGCTTACCTGTGGGGGGGATGCATCTTCTTGTTACTTTAAGTGACAGTTACTGGCTATGGTTTTGTGATAAAGATAATAAATGCTGAAATTCAATTCTCTTGATATTTTGGGGTAACAATCAGAAGTAAGGCCAGGAGCAGTGTGACCACTATGTTTTCCCTCCCACCTTTGCATACCAATGAAAGCAGTCGCAGTGCTGGGGTACAGAGCACTGAGGGACCCTCCCTCTAGTCTGGGGATCTCAAATAGGAAGAGGCTGAGAGGAGAGAAAATAGTCCTCTGCATTCATTCACAGCCAAAAGTATGCTGCCTCTGGTGCTTAAGACACCACTTTCTGAGCACCCAGAGCTCTTTTTTTTTTTTTAGAAAAAAAAAACCAACCCCAACAAGCCTTTTGTAATGAGAACATTCTTATAAGTTTTCCACAAGTCATTGGCACACTTTTAAAACAAATCAGCGTTAGTGTTGCTTAATCAGCTATAGAAATGCAATGCACTTTTTGGATCTCCAGGTTTCTTAACTGTCCTGTTCCCACAAAAGAATATAAAAATTTATTTTTTCCCATTTAAACAGTGCTGAGCTATTTGTCTTTTCCTTGCAGTTACAGAGCTTCTGCAGATGTAAAGCCACCTTTGCATTCTGAGCAAAGAGCAAAACTCCTATCCTAGCTGGAGGCATGTTAACCTGCTTTGAAGGGAGCCTTCAGCTCGAAGTATTTGTTGCAAAAAAGTCCCTGCAGATTGACGCTGTCAAATACTTTTAATTTCTTCCCTTTCCTAGATTCTGTTTCCTTCTAATCTACTTTTTAGGGAAGGGACTTGCAAGTTGAGCAAAAGTTATGCTTCATTAGGCAACCAAGATACCAACAGGCAACAAGAGAGCCTGCTAGATAAATAGTGGCACTCCTCTTCAGGGTGGTCCAGAGTAAGCATTAGTAACATACCACTGGAAAAATGATTGTCTATAGAGAGTGGAAGATGGGGGTGGGTGAAATGAGAACCAAAAGCATAGTTTTTGGATGGCTTCCCAAGCAGTTTATTCATAGTCAAGTCGAGACTCTGTCCCTCTGGAAGGATGCACCAAACTGGAGAGTTAACATTTGAGTGGCTTCCTTCACATTAGCATTAAAGAGCAGAATTCATCTCAGAGAAAAGCAGAAAGTAATGAAAGCAACTGGGCTTTTTTTTCCCCATTAACATCGCTTCAGTCTTTTTTTATAATAATAAATGCCTCAAAAATAAGCAGGAAAAAATAGCAACAGCACATTTGCATCCCAGAGAAAAGTTAATGTTTCTACTTGGCTAATTCATCACTGAACATTGAAATGCTGACAACAGTGACAGAGTACTTAATAAGTTTAACTTGCAAATGCACTGGGCCAGATTTCCAATAGAAATGAGAATATCGGATGCCTTTGGAAACTCTTGTGTCCCTTATTTCGTGCTAATTTAGAGTTTAGCTCTTAGAAATGAAGATCTAGTTATGGAACATTAGCAAAGTCCAATACTGATTTCTTTTACAAGCTTATTACCTACAGAGTGAACAGATTAAAAAAAAATATAAAAATATAAGGAGTTAGGAATTTCCTTCCTATAATAAATGCACAGAGTAACAAATTGACCACCTTGCCACCTATGTTTCCTCCTAGCAGTGAAAATACCTCCTAAGATACAACACTGACAGCAATTCACCTAACAAATACCAGGAAGGTTTAAATTAACCCAGTGAGAATAGGAAAATTAGTATATCTTTCCATTGCCTATATCAAAAAAAGATATGAACAGCACGAAAGCAATTTGAAATATGGTGAGTAGCATGTTAGAAACAATTAATGCAGTCAGGGTATTTTCTGAAAAATTCTACAGCAACCCAGGAAGTTTCCCCTGGAAGACTGTGACTGCTATTAACAAGCCAAAGTATATTTGGACAAAGCTTCCAATCACACAACAATGATGTGGTTTTCCAGGGAAAAATGTCTAGTTGCTTTGAAATATTTTATACAAAAAGAGCACAGTTTAAAAAAAAATCACAATCAAAGTGCATGCTTTGCTATTCTAGGAGGAAAGCAGAGAAAGCATCCTCTGGGAATGGCCGCACAGAGAAGAGGTTAAGACAGAGACAACTGAAGGGGTCAGACTAGGAGTATGATATTGGTTACAAATCAGGAAATATATCCTTTATTTTCCTTTTCTGCCTTGTCCTTGGAAGCTAAATTAAAAATTGCTTTTGGGTATCTGAAGATGTAGGCATTCACATACTAAGACTGAATGGATGAAGCAGTAGCTCCCATGGTGGCCGTGAGGCAGGCACGAGAGCTCTTGATAAGCCTGATGTCTCCTCCCTGTAAAGCCCAAATGACAGCACTAAATTTGTCAAACTGTTGTCATCTGTGCACTGAGACAGACTTCCACACTTTTTGCTTCCCTGTTTATTGTAACTTGGAGTTTAGGATCCCTATATCCCCCTCAGGCAGATTGCATTCATGCATATTACCCTAAAAGTAGCTTCTACACTTGTTGTAGAATTTCCTCAATCCTTCTGCTCCACTTCACAGCTGCTTGGCTCAAGTCAACTACTTCCTTACAGTGCAGCAGGTCCAAAGGGATCTCACCATCTCGCTCAGGAGGTACAGAGGGACATAGAATCTTTCTTAGTGACCTGAGTTATTCCTAACTTGTATTTTACTTCTTTATTTACAGCTGTGCTTGACTGAGTTCTCCTGAAATCAGTGTAGAAGCACCTGAATAGTTGCAATGACATGCAGTATTTGCAGACGCTTTAATATTTCATGCTAGCATAATTTTGTTCCACTAAGCAAAATGAAATTGTGGCAAGATGCTAGAGAAAATCTCAAGACAGCTCATATCTGTCTCTGGAATTACCTTGTTATTCATCAGTGAGCAGTGCTAGGGCAGTGGTCAGCACAGGGCCAACTTTCTTTGCTGTGAAGAAGTTTACACACCTCTCTCTCCACATAAACCTCTGTCTGTTGCTGAGAAGATTTTTTAAAATATTAATAATGTACAAAGGGAAAAAAAAAAACTTACTTACGGAAACAGTCTCTACAAGAGTGGAGTTCCTGTTCTGAATATCCCACCAACAATGGGCAGAACAGCATGCAACCAGCGGAAAATAACTCGCATAACTAGACAGCATGCACTTTTCTTTTGTTTTTTTTTCCCTTGTGCTGAAAAGAACAAATCTGAGAAAGCTGTCCTGTTCAACATGTTCTCAAGTGACCTGACAGTTGATTGCCATGGAAGAGCTGCCAGTAAGATTTTTGCCCAGCCCAGTGTAGTGCATCAGGATTTGTGCATTCTCCTCCTGCTGCGTACTCACACTACCAAAACGCAGGAGGTCTAACCCCAACATCCAGCATTACTCTCTTGCGCCCAGGAGTCCCGCATGCTTCTCTTCACCCCCCTCAGGCCAGTGGCAGAAGAAAGGATTGGTGTGGTCGTTTGCCCAGTAGCCAGGGAAGATCTTCCTCTAGCACAACAGCCTCGGCTGCAAGGTACTCTACTGGCAGCTATTCACAGAGAGAGCAACATTTTTACCAGATCAGAGGACACTACCAGAACACCACACCACCACATTAATGTAAGATTTCAGTCACAAAGGGGGAACCAGATTTAGCTGCAAGTGGTGTTTTTGACCAACTGCTGTAATAGTATTCTGCGGTTCATTTGGGTCAGCTTAATATTAATTTACTCTACAAATTTTCATGCTTTTCCTGGTACGACTTCTCTTAAGCAGTAGTTTAAATTATTAAACTGAAATATTGGCATAAACATGGTTGAAGTCCATGTGAAAGTGATTATAATTAGGCCTGTAACCACAATTATTGTTATAATAATTAGTTGTATTTTATGACAACCAGTAACAGTTAGATTACTAATGCTAAGGCCTTTTGCAGTGATTCAAAAACAGTGCAATTTTTAGTTTAGTAAGTATTTTATATTTAGAATAAAGCTTTTCTCTTTTTAGCACTATATTGCTAAGGAACATGTAATATTATTAGCATTAACATTTACTACAAACATCATAATTTTACAATTACTCCTGTTGCCTGAATGTTTACCTCCTTTATCTGGTTGCATTGGTTGAACCAAAGGTATAACTTGACTGTGTGAACATGAACATTTTGTACATCCTTAGGGCACGGTGACTGCAATGCCATTGCAACTGATTTAAAACACTGCTAATGAAGTTGTGAGCAGAATTCAACCCAGCCTCAGTCTCATTGTGGATGGTGCCATAAAAACACATAGAAAGTGACATTTCCTTCTTCGATTGCTTTTTGGGATTAAAAATAGGGTTTAGTTTGGACCACTTGATTGTAAAAGCCATGCTGGATTGACAGAATCATTTTAAATACGGCCTTGTCAACAGCTTCATTTCTTTCCAACCAGGTGTGCTAGAAGTTAAACCATCGCGAGACAAACATTATGTCATCACTTGGAGAAGAAAAAAAAAAAAAGGTCTTTCAGGCACTCAGAACCATGTATGACTTGAAAACCCCAAATCATCCCCTTAAGTTCTGCTGGTTTCTTCCAATTCAGCATTTACATTATATGAGCATTTACATTATATGAGAATTAAGCATTTACATTATATGAGAAGAGAAGGAAATTTTAGGAAAAAGTCTTCTACCATCTTCTGGAGTGGCTCTCATGTAGAGATTAACACAATGAATGATTCACAGGACAGTGAAGTCAAAGTGCCCATAAACTATTACAGGAGTGGAATTAGACCAGAACTGTGTGTTATAGGAAATGTCACCCTGTCCACTTAATATTCTCTTGGGAGCCACACTATAATAAAAGCAGAGGAGAATTTAGCATACATGGCAATGTATGTACAGCAAGTCTATTACATCCAAGGATCTCCTATCATATTGCAAATATATTTCAGTATCATTACCTTTAGTAATGGGGAGATTACTGACAGTCACAGAAAAGGCCATAGACTTACTGAAGGTCATACAGTAAGTCAGTAAGAAAGGTAAGAGCAGAGCATATACTGAGTCCCCAGGTCAGCTGCTAGACTGTGCTGATCCTCATATTAATGGGGAATGATTGCTGTAAATGGTATTATCACCGTTACCAAGTTATAGAGATAAATGAACATTTAAAAGAGTTGGAGCTGTTTAAATGGCCGTACCTCACACAAAATCAGAGTTCTTCTCATGACTTTTACAGAGATAGAATCTGATTCTTACAGAGAGAAATGTATTTAATTCCATGCTGGGAAGTGGGAAGCAAGTCCTTTTACATGCACATACAGAGAAAACTAATCAGCTAGCATTGCCAAAGCTGTTGTTGCATATGCAAGAGCCACAATGATATTTTCAATTCTGTGTTACTCATCTCTCCCACCTTAATTCTAGGTTGTTAGAAACTCCATGCGGTGGGAGGAAAGAGAAAGCTGCAAACGAGTACATTTTGCAAAATATCATCCCCCGAAATAGAGAATGTTTTTCAAAATTTGTCTGCGAATGAAATATGTCTTGCAAGATCATAATCAATCACTGCAAGTACTTCATCTGGAAATCCTAGTGAATAGAACCATATTGCAAAAACTTCCTACGAACAACGTCTGCAACAAACCAGACCATGAAGATTTGTGAGGATGCAAAACAAGTGACAATATGTTTCTTTAATTCCTTCCATCCATCTTTTGATGACATCTCACTCTAAATAGGGGAGTCAGGAGTTGCACCATACCTCTACTATTGGCCTGAAAATTGTGCGCAATGCAGCAAGGAAATATGCTGCTCCAGCAGGCTTTTTTCCCCTTCTCCTGTACAAAATCCGAAAACAAACCCCAAACCCAAAAAACAACAACAAAAAAACCCACTTCTCCTAGCACTCTGCTAGGACTATATCACTTCCATACTCTCCAATATAAGACTGTACGTTTTAGGTACAATACAATTCCTAAAACTCAATGGGCAGCTTCATATTGAATAAACTGCGTAATTAGATCTACAATACACAATCTATTCTTATCAGAGTTACCATTCCTTGAAACATAACAGTATGTCTAGAGCTGTGGTGGCAGGAGGCTTAGGAATCCCTGGAACATACCTTAAAGAACAGGGGGAAGCAACATATTCAAGTGCATCCAGACAGTTAGTTGCATTAGATGAGGTGTTCCCAGATGGGCCATGTGCTGTTACTTCTACAGTTGTCCTGGCAGAAAACAGAGTGTATCAGCTGGTAGAAAGTGCTTGGAGGCAGTTTAAACCCAGGAGCACACTCATAGTTAACAACTGAATGGAAATGTTTCTCCAAAGCAAAATTTCAAAGGGAAAATAGAGGAAAGTAATTGTAAGAGTATTTGCCGAAGTGATCATTGTCCAGACAACTCTAGCATTACCATTGTCGTGGTAACTCTGCCATGCTGAACCCACTTTCTTGAGCAGCTTCAAGAAACAACATAGCATAACAACATACAGGCAAGCAGGACTGGTGGGACTGCACGTTATCTTTATGCTATACGTCAGGTATGAGACCTTCATGTTGGCTAAATCTATATTATACTCTTTTGGTCATACATCATTAACTCAACTTTTGAATTGGAGTCAGCTTCTAGGGGTAAATGAACCAAAACCTTCTCTTTTATTGCTTGTTAGAGCTCTTAGCAGATGAGAACTAAGAATTTTCTTTGCTGACAAGGTAGTACATCATTTCAAGATGAAGCGTTACACTGAATAACCACCATTACCATTGCCGCTTTACAGTAATCTCTATTTTCCTATAATGTTATTTACTGATGTAATTTTACCTTAGTGTCGAATATTCTATTTGGGTTTTCAAAGTTGGTTTTCTAGAGTAGGCATATTTTTCTTAATTCTTTATGCAAAATTAGGGCTTTTAATTTTAATTTAATTAGGCTTTTAATACTGCCAATTAATAAAATGTAGGCACTTTTTTCTGTAAAATTAAGAGCAATAATAAAGTCACTGGACTATGTGTCTTTGTCAGATCAACTGCAGAGTTGGACTCACTGGAGGACACCTGATCCTCTAAATTAAAAATATTCAAACATATGCTGAAATCATAATCTTCAGAACTTTGTAAAGCACTGGACAGTTAAATCTCTGGCTACTGAAAGCATGTGATTAATACCAAAGACTAGAGAAGATCAGACCAAAAGTATGTTTGATAGAATTTTTATATTTACTAGCCCTTCATCAGTTTCACTTCCTTCTTCATGAGGTTTAAAAGAGCTGAAAAGCACTTCTAGATTTCAAGAAAAAAATGTTGTAAATGGTGTGACATGCCAGTACGCTGTCATTCAGGCACAGTCTGATGAGCCGGCTGTTCTACATTTCAGGTACTGGCTGTACTGAAAGAATGATGATATCATTTATTGCGTTCACAGTGTATAGGTACTACTACACTTGCAAGACAGTGCACAAGAGACATATGTTTATGTTAAGCAACTGAGAATTAAATGCATCCATTCATGGACAAAGCCATTGTTTCAGTAATAAACTACACTCTAAGGCAGATGGAAAAAATAAATTTTCATAAATACTTGAGACAGATTTTAAATTCAAGGAACTTGTCTTGAAATGCCACATATGAAGAGCAAATGAGAAACATCTGTTCAGAAGCTAATACGGATTAAATAACCAATTGCTATCAGTAAATTGAAATGTTCCATTTGTTTTTTGTATAGTTTATATATTGCTCAGTCCTCAACTTGATTAAGCCTTTCAGGCAAGCATGGAAGGACTCATCCTATAGTTGAGTGGTGTGGACCACAACCACTCGTACTGAGCTATAATTAATTAGCTATCAGTTGACGGTTCTTTGACATGCAGCCTGGCAGACTTACAGTTAATAAGCAGCTCACTGCCAAATACAGTTCTTTACATTTCTCACTGAAGAACGCACTGCTTTTTCCAGCAAGCTTCTTGGCTACTTTGCAAGCATTTAGAATCAAATACTGTCTGTTTTTTTCCTCCAATAAGAAAAAGAATTTGAGATGTTATTTGCAGGGAAAAAAATCCCCACATAGAAACAAAGTGGAATATTCTGACTGTTCCTACCAAAAGGCACTGGAGCAAAACTCACTGTTGTCTCTCCAGGAGAGCAGCCTTTCTGAGAAGTCCAAGAACCATACTCTCAACCCAAAGTTTGCAAGTCATGGCCAGCATCTTCAGAGAGCATGTAAACCGCAAGTGGGACTGGAGCTGAGCACACTACCTTTCTTGCAAGCAGAGAAGCAAGACTCAAGGATCTGGGAACCACATCACTGAATACTTCATTATTTACAGATTTCAGGCAGAAGTCAGGTGCAACTGATGGCTAAGAACCATTCAGTCTCAAATATCACAACTTTGTTGCCTATTTTCTAGTGAAGTTCAGTCTGGCAAGTAACAGAAACAGGCTTGTTTACAAAGAAATCCCAGCATCTGTAGTTTAAATATAGCTACAGGACATGATGTTGCTCTCCCTTCCTACTCCAGTCCAGTGGCAAAGGGAGGGAGACCTGCATACAGCTCACCACTGCTGGGCTCAGGCTGTGCTGTGGCACTTCGCAGAGAATAATTGCAGATGGTCCAAATCACACAACACGCAAAAGCAAACATACTACACTGGCTGTAATCCATTAAGCATGACACTTAGGGAACTCTCCCAGGGCAGGCTTTGGTCTTGGCACCAAGGATGTTTTTGTACTTCAAATGATACTTACTCTCTCTGGGACAAAGCCTTGGAACCAGCTCTTCCTTCACCTGAACTCATTCTTCATTTTTTACTCAGATTCAAGTCAATTCTGGGTTATTTTCTGAACAAGGATAGTTTCACCTGAAGGAGTGACTCAGTCAAGGGACACCCAGAAAGCTCTGGAATTCACTTGGGTGAAATCCTCTTTTGCCTTCTGGCCATAATCCTACCTACTCATCACCTGCCCCAAAAGCAGACTGAGATTGCTGGTCCTTCCTTACACATTTGGCAAAATATTTACTTCAGATATTGAACAGACTTAAACACCAGTTTCCAAAGAAGTTTTAAGCCTAAAAAGCTGCCCAATGATCAATGGCCTTTTCTCCTAAGGCCATTTCTCCTTTTTCTTCTTTTATGTTGAGGATAGGTAGGAGGAAAGCAAAAGCACACACTCTATATTCTTCCTCTCAAGCAAGAAAAGCTGTTGATTTGTAGTAGGAAGCAGAGCGATTACAATACAGAAGTCACAGTTTGATACAAAAAGATGATTACTGAAAAGATGTTTAAAAAACAACAGAATACGCATAAACATACCAACATTGCCAAAAATAGAAAAATACCTACCTTTGCCAGTGATATTCCCCCTTAAGTGCATAACTGAATAACAGGTACAATGATACCTTTCATTCTCAGGGCAGCAGCTCTGCTGGTGGCAAGATGTGATTGCTTGTGAAGTTTAATTGATTTTTCTAAAGGTCTGAAAATCTGTTGTTCCTTTAAATTATTGATGGGTGTACTTGGATTACAGTATGCGCACTGCTGTCCTTGATACAGGCTGGACTGAAAAATGGGTCTGATTTTCTCTGCATCTAAATGATTCTGCTTGATTAGGTCACCGTTGTCCCTGTCGGCACCTTGCAGCAGCTTTGGGTGGTTTCTCCACTCCAGTCACCCAGCTCCACTAATGACATTCTGGCTTCATAAATTCTCCCCCCGCCCCAGTTTTAAACAGAGAAAGTCTAACTGCAGCCTGCCACAAGGGCTGATGCAAAGTGCTTAACACCTCTCCTGCCTACCTCTCCTGCGGCCAGAGGAACCCAAACAGGGAAAACATCCCTGTGCATATATAAGCGCACCTCAACTTGTTCCACGTGGAAGCAGGCTGAGGTGTCTCCATTTCAGCCGCTCTGAAGGGAACCATTACTGTTGTTTTTTCATGAGCATCTCTGTATGAAACAATTTTAACCTCTTACCCACCATCCAGACAGGTAGCTAGCAAACTGAGGAAATGTGTCCCAAAAGAGTCTGGTGTGTGCCTGTTGAAACCAACGGACTGTCCCGTCATCCTGGCAAAGATATTTATATTATGTATAAAAAAGGCAATACATGTTCATAGGAGCAACCAAGTGGGAGCTTAAAGAGATGTCCAGATAAGGGGAAGCTTGTCAGGCAGGCAGGGCTACAAAACATAAATAAATTTGAGGAACAGAGAAAATTAAATCACAATAGGCTTTGCCTGGGAGAGAGAGGAAGGCTACGAAACCCAGAAGGTTATGCAGAGAGCTTCATTAGAGTCTTTATTAGAGTCAGCTGAGAAAAATTCAAAGTGAAATCAAATTAGTTGGGTGGGTGGAGGGGGGGTGCATCGACGTGATTATTAATTGTTCTGTGGAGTTTTAACAACTCTCAAGTCTCTCCTGACAAACAAAGCAATATGTTTCCTCACAGGAAGATCTGTCCAGCTTGAAGTCTTGGTCTGCTGGAGGCCCATTTAAATCTGATTCAGCTTTGAACTTTCTGTCTCCTGGCTTGGGCAGACACCAAGACTAACGCCTGATAAAGATTAAACCAGCAACAGGACTAACTCCAACAGCACCTCTTTCAGCAGGGACCTCTGTGGGTACCCCTGGGACCAGAAGCAATCTGTTCTTTCACATCCTATTAATTTTATTTACTTTTACATTTCATTTTGTTTTTCAGACTTACCTCCAAAATTGTTAAAAGTGGTATCTGCTTTTTGTTCAAGACGAAAATGCTTGATGCAAAACCTGTGTATCTGACAATCTCTATTTGCAAAGTATTCAACAGTATTAATTGCCCCGTACTGCTCCATATCACACTCTCACTGGGATGAGTTGCACCATTCTGTGAACATATGAGGAATTTGGTGAAACTATTTCTCCTAGTCCTCATGCCATCCTCTATTTTCAGTCTCACTGTTCAGACAGCTCTAATAGACTTTGACTGAGTCAGTTGCTAGTCTCTTGCGAACAACTCTTCCGTTTCTGTTAATAAGCATAAGATCCTATCATAATTTTCTTTCCGCATGTTAACATTTCAAATGTGTTGATTACAAAGATCAGCTATGTTTGTGGAAAAAAATAATTTAATTGATTTTATTATTGCAGAAAAATAGAATAAAAAATGGCACTTTTGTTTGGGGGATAAAAACCAAAATTATTGGTTGCATACAGCTGAATTAAGCACTTAAAGTTCAGTCTCTACAGAATGCTGACAGCGTAGGCTTAGATCAATACAGAAACAATTTACACTTTAGAAGCACTGGCTCTGGCTATTAACTGGTAATTATACCAAGTTTGTTGTTAAATTGCTTTAACTGTTTCGAAGGGGTAACTGAATTATAGTAAAACTTGGTAACACCATCAGAGTGGGAGCTCACATTTGTGTCCTGAGCATTTAACACCACCTACAGTCTCAGCTTTGACTCATGACAACTGTTCTTTCCATTTAATCTTCTACTCCACTGACCTAGTGCTCTACTGCAAACTTCCTTTCATTTCAGATTCTGTGTCTTCTGTGCACTGAAAGTTATTCAGGAGGGTGAAGAAGCTTCTTTGGGTAGGAGGCTGCAGCCAGCACTAGGCACTGCTTACTCTCATACTGGCCCTGAAATAGCACAGGAACTGGTAACACTTTTTCAACACTTTCACAAGTTGTAGGGAATGGCAACTAAGCCCTGGACTTTGTCTCCAGACTGGAATCACTATCCCTCCCAGAAAAACAAAGCCTAGAGCTTGGATTTGGCCCACTGTAGAAAAAAAAATTGTTTTCCTCAGTTAGTAAGTAAAGTACCCCCAAAATAATGTGAAGATACAAATGTTGAAAATTTATTTATAAGCAAAAGCAAAGTTTAAAACTCACTTTGTGAGTTCCCTTTGTATCCTGCATTTCCCCAGCAACAGCTGCTGAAACTGTTGAAACTAATCCCCTCCATCATGGAAGAACCAGTTCCTCCTTCACATAGTACCCATGTGGTGATAGAAAACAAAAAAACAATAGTTATGCCAAAGAAAGACAACAGAGCAATGTATAATAATCTGTTGTTAATCAAGTTGGACCAGCAAGACTAGGAAAACGAGAACTAATTGCCTATCACAGAATATGCTCTCTGTCCCGTGTCTGGCTTTAATGAAAATACATCGTCACACTAATCAGTTTTCAATATTCAGGGTACCAGAAAGTAACTGATGAGTTTGTTTTAATAATGCACAAATCAATGTGTGCCAGAGACTCACCTGAGTGTACTACAGCTTGTTCACACTATTGTCTCCTCTAATTAATGCCTCTTGCTGTGGACTTCACCTCCTGTTGCTTTCCACAATACACTATCCCAAAAGCAGCTAACACTTTATCAATAGAACACACACATTCAGAAGTAGAGAAGCATCTTATTTTTATATCTGCTGATTATCTGCATAGCCATACATTTGGCTTGCTCATATAAAAAGCAAAATTTGGCAAGAAGAAACAACCTCAACACTTAACACACATCACGTCCCTCACCCATGTTTTCCTTCAGCTGACACTTTAACATTACCCACCACTGCACACACACCTTTTTAAAGCTGGTCTTCATAAGCTGTCAAGCAGATAGAGGGAGCATAAAACAAACTGATTGAGTGAATATAACTGAATTAGGCATTACAAAATTTCAACTGCAGAGTTATTTTTTTAAGCTATGTAAAAAGCCTTGGTCATTTGTTTGCTGAGAAGGGAAGACAGCTTCATCCCAGTTGCTGTTTTTAATTACCCTGGTTTGTTGCTAAATATTATTTGGAAATGGTGTTGAAAAGAAAACATCACAAGGTGAGTCCTCACAACACAGCATAACTCAGCTAATGTTGTGCTAATAATTTTAAGAGTGAGATGGTTCTTTATACAAAGGAAACATGATTTTTGAGGATACACACATTACTCAGACGGGTACCTCCACTTAGGAGACTTTCCCTATATGCTCAACAGCAGTAGGGAGTCAAAACCTATGTTAGTATTTCTTTGTCAACGTCATGTGGCCTGTCCCTACTGACCACTGTGAAACAAAGCATTTAACAGTTTTCCACGGAGGCAGCACAAGAACAGACTGACAGTGTTGAAGGAAATTTGTGATTCCTCCCTTTTGGTTTCTCCTGCTCCATCTCTTCCTTTCCCATCATCTCTTACATTCATCTCATCACACCATTTCTATTTGCTTCAAAAGGCTCCCCTGCCTTTGGCAACTCCCATGCACTTCAGCTTCTTGTCCCGCTTCTGCACAACAAGCTGCATATTCTTAATGCCTCAGAGTCATCCATCAATTATGCCCACAGAAGTCTCACCAGCCATTCTTCAGTGCCAGTTTTGAAAGCCTGCAATTCTTCCTGTACATGGCAGTGCCTTTAGCATTCCTCAGCGCTCCCGATCTCAGAGTCTTGTCTTCCCAAGGGGTGGCTCTTCCCAGAGAACAATGTGGCAGCCGGGTCAGCTCACTCTCCACTTTGTGTCTCTTGGTATCCAAAACCAGAGAAGTATATCTGTTTTCCATGGAAAGCACTGTAACCACAGCACTCTGCTATGTTTTTAAGCAAAGGCAGTTCAAATATATATAACATTATTTCACCCTCACCTGCTGCAGACTCAGAATAAACTTCTTGGGAGATCTATGCACATGTGTAACTTCACTCCTTCAAAATAACAACCTCCTATCTCTTCAAGGGAGATGTTTCTAGTGCCGAAATCTTTTCCACACTAAACCAGACAGAACTGATATATTCACTTTCTACTATAAATAAATGCTCTAGCTATTACAACCACATATGATCATTTCAGATTTTATTGTCTGTAAATATTAATTTCCCTCAAGCATTGCATACGTGTCCGCGAGTCTCTGTGCTGTAATGCTAATGACTGAGAAAGCACTTTCATTACCATGCAAATAGTATCAGCATGGGTTAGCACTCTCCGTAAGCACTCATGCACATGCATACAGTATAAGCATCCTTAGCTATACAGAAGGTGAAATCCAAGGGAAAAACCTAGCTATGAAAATCCACATCTAAACTCAACTCCCCTGCCTTCTGTGAAGCAACTACATTCATATCTACAGCTTCCAGTTTGGCTTATTATAGAAACATAGAGTATTTGCAAAATATCAATCTAGATTCAGCCACTCCACTGCTTAAGAGAGAAGAGGAAGAACAAAGAAAAAGAAGTTCAGATGCAGGGTTTCAGTAAGGCCAGAGCAGTATTTAATCCATGCTAGGGGTGGTCACCACAGTCCATCCTCTGCTTGTCACTCCAGAGCTTGTTCCTGAGTAACATGGTTTCCTTTCATTTGCTGCCAGGGCTGACATTATGCTTCTCATCAGGAAATAGACTTCTGATGCTCTGCCCAGCTTGCATCAGTAATGGGCGACACACTTGTATAACCTAACTCATGTTTTTTAAATGAGCTTTCATAGCAGGTAGGTGTATGCCTGTCCTGCCGTGCCATGCAAAGACTCGTCAGAGAGCTCCAAGCAAGCTAACTCAGACTCCCAAAGCCTGTATGCCATGCTATGCTCATGTAGGACAAATCTACATATTCACACTAAGAGGCTGAATTATCCGCAGGGGATACAGTGCCGTACACTGCTCCCAGTTCCCCTTGCAGTTGAGAAGTCACTTAATCACTGTATGACACCAGATTTTTGCACTTAGACCAATCCCACAAGCTGTACTCTTAAATATCATGACAAGTATTTTTCTTCTCAGACTTTTTCTTTGCAGAGCGCCCAATATCCTCTGCAACTCACTGGTACAACTGTACAGTGGCATTTTCTACACTTCCTCAGTGATGCCAGCTTCCTCTTGAAAGAAAGAGAAGGAAGGAGGGCATAGACTCCTACCGATCTCAACTGGAGCCCTTTGATCCAAAGGGGAAAACAGATTTTTAAATGCCTGTTGTGATCTGCTGTAGGAGTGGCTAGAGTGTGCCATGCTTATCCTAGAAACTGCAGTGCCAGGCAGGTTTGTATATTATTTTCATGTCAAAGCATATAATCCTTAGGTAGGCAGCTAATCTGTTGCCACAAGTGTGTACCAAGAATTTAATAGTCACAAGCAGCAATTAAAAAAATAAAAAAAAAAGACAGCAACAACAAAAACCAGTCACCAATGTAATTTATATTTTTATCTTTCCTTGATAATTTTTCCTGTTGTGACTATAGAATGTGAAATCACAGCACTTGAATATGATTCAGAAATTTTTTCTGCAAACCAAGATAAATGTTAATAATGTTTTTTAATCTAAAAATAATTCACATGATGTAAAATTTTATATTGTGCTTAACAAATCAGTCCCAAGATTGTACAATCATAATGATGGAAGTGGAAGTTTAGAAGGGAGGGGTGAAACTTTTTCTTTTTTCTAAAGAAAAGTCACTAGGACACTTAGGAAAAAAAAAAGTAGATAAACTTTTGGTAAACAAATCTTTTTTCATGTCTTCAATTCTTTTTATTGCTTCCAAACTTCCCACTTTGCTTAATAAAAATTCTACCTCTTTTTCTCTCTTGGGCAACAACACTAAACTACCATGCCACTAAAACAAAATAATGATGGACGCTTTGTTTTAAGGTGGACACTTAGGATCCATTGACTCAGCAGCGGTCAATGCTCAGTAGCACAACTGCTAGCAATCGCTTCTGGAGGTTTAGGTTCACACTCAAGGATAGTTAACTTCACAAAGGGCCAAAAATTTGATCATAGTTACCCATTAAAACAACCTGTGTTTCCGAGTTGTAACCTAACCATTGGCCCGTTTGAAAATGTTAATTCTAAAGAACTGTTTGGCACAGCTGAAGTTTGGAAGAGCACTGACATTCCCTGGTGAATTGAAGAAGGGAAAAAACCCAGAAGTTCTCTCAAGTCCACTAACAAAAAGAATCCAAAGAAATCCAATAGGACAGACTTAATTTCCAAAGGAGCTCTGACCTGTCTCTAGGTCTCAAAGTAAAAAACAATCATTTTCCCCTCTTAATGAGGGTACTCTAAAGTCAGCTTCATTTTTTGCATCAAACCCCATCTAATCCAATAAAGCCAGATCCAGTTTAGCTATCCAATCCTAAAGGGACCACAGACCAAGAGAGCAAAGTCAGAACTGTGACTGGTAACACTATGTAGGGAAATCTGCTGTGTTTGGAAACTAAAAGAAAATAAAACACTGTCTGCAGATAGGCTACACATTAGCCAGTTTTTAACAACAGTTTAAGATAAGGGTGGGGTTTTTTATCCAACCACTTCCACAGATAAATATCATTGTATCCAGAAGCAGACAGACTAGCAGGACCTACTTGCCAGCATTCATAGACATTTGTTTCCTGATGGCCACATTCCAGCATAGCGGGTATAATTTAGAGTCCTTACACAAATCCCTGCACAACTTCTACCAGTCAGTCTCCAGAGGAAGGCAAAACAAGACAAAACCACACTGATACCCAGTTTAAAAAACAAAGCCACATCCGGTGCCCCAAAACATTCCTACCCTTTTATTCAAGTCCTCAGTACGGACCGATAACCACCCAGAAAACCCCCAGCAGGCATCCATCAGCCCAAGTTTAGCAGTTAGAAAAAGGCTCCTTACTATTTCAGTACAAAGTAGAAGTAGCATTGAGGGCGCAGGTTTCACATGAGAAGACGTATCCTTTGCCAATTCCAGGGCTGGCTGACTAGCATCCGTGCATTTGGGCAGATTTTCTCAGGGTAACAGAAACCATTCAGACAGGCTGGAGGATAAATGTGAAGGGGACAGATGGGCAAGCAAACATAATCTCAGAGTTCAAAATCAGAGGCTGCTGGTCCCCAGTTCTCAAGTGGGCCAAGAGATGAGGAAAATGGTAGCAATCAGAGACAAAGTCTAACAGGTAGAAGCCAGCAGGTGAAGTCCCTGTGCTGTTTCGGCACTCCAGAGACTGTACGGAGTGCTCCAGGGATATAAACAGTGCCACAATACCAAACATTAGCTTGAACTGCATATTGTAGAATGCATCATATTAGCTTCATGTCTGGATCTGAAGAGGTTACCAACTAGATCTGATTATATATCTGTTTTAACCCAAATCTATGCCTAAGGCAGTCTTATAAGGAATATTCATGGGCATTTTTCCCTGCAGATCCACACAGCGGGATGGATGAACGATATGCGGAACAGTCTCCAGACTGACAGTCTGATTCTCCTCACTTACACCAGAGCAGGCTGGAGTGAATAGTTTCACAGAAGCCAGAGAAATTCATAGAGGTAAAGTCAGTACGAGGGAAGAATAAAGCCAGGCAATCCAACGGGCAGGAGTGCGCACCGGCATACTGATACGGCTTCTCAGCCATGTGCCGGTGTGTGGTAAGCTCAAGAGTGGCCACAGGCATTTTTCAGTAAACATATGGAGGATGAGTATCAATCTTAATGCTGACAGACATCACCGTACTCAGCCACGATGAGAGGGCCCACCAACGTGTCACACCAGCTGGTGGGGAGAATCGTCTGCCTCCCGCACATGGCATCCAGGGGGTGCCCCAGCACCCAGCTCCCTGCCCTCATAAACGTGGGTATTAATTCACCCAAAAAAAGCCAACAGGATAGCAATAGGTTCCTAACGACAAAGCGTCACAAAACACTACCGATGGCATCCCAGTCTTGAAGCAATTCCTGTCTTTTGCCCCTGATTTGTAACTGCCTAAGTAATACCCAAGACGTTTGGGGAGGGAAGGCAGAATATGAACAAGTCCATGGCAGAAGTGAAACACTACAATTCTCTCCTGGGTGTTTCTTGCAGTAAGTCTGTTTCAGGTTAAAAAAGTGCTGGTATTTTGTCCCTGCCAGGGCAAGATTCAAATTCATTACACAACATTAACATGACATGGGTGAATGCTCTGGTGCTTTGGGGGTCAGCCCAGGTCCCAGGAGAGGTGCAGACAACATAGTTTCTCTATGTATCCTGCAATTTTTTTGTCTGGGCCTCAGCTCCCCAGCTGCGGCACTCAACCAGGCGTATTTCACTTGGTCTGCTGTGTGCAGCTGCTCAAGACACACATACCTGCGTGAGCAGTCTCTACACTAATTTTAGTGACTGCCCAGAAAACAATTAGCTGCTCACTCACCCAAGCAGTGATATTGACTTCTTTGCAACTGTTCTCGAGAACAGCATCTCACCAAGAGAGGAGATGGTTCACTTGTACTAACTGGATCGTGCAAAATGGGCTACCCAGGTTAGCTTCACCCCTGTCTTTGTGCAACGCAATACTGCATTTTGCTGTACCAAAATACTCATGAAGATGGGGACATGTGGGTCATGAAGGCTCTACTTTGAGCTTGCTCTGCTGAAGGTCTGAGCCCTCCAGGCTTCAGCAAGGGCTCAGCACGTTGGAAAGTGGGGACTTTTTCCCCATCAGATTCAAGATCAAGACACAAACCTCAGAAATTTTACAAGTAAAAACTTGCTGGCATGTCTCAAAGTGAAACCTGCAACTCTGATTGAAGTCCTTCCTGTTTTCCCACTGATTTTTACCTCCTGATAAATTTAATGTGGAATATTTTGACTGACAATACTGAAGCCGGAGAAATAAGAAAATTCCCTCACTTTTGCTTTTATAATCATTTACTCTGAGGAAAATTTTAGAATACTGTTATAAGCTTCTGGTAATTCTAATACACACTTCCCAGGCAGAAATGTTTCAGGCATTCAAGAAAAAGAAAAGCAAATACACTGTCAAACATGTCAGTTCCTTAAGCTGATTTTTTTTTTCTTAGAAACGTGACCAGAAAGTCAAAAACCAAGATTGCTAAATTGATAAGAACCCCAAATCCTATCTACTAAATACTATAAATTGGACACTTACTTGGGCTTCAAAGATAAAAATAAGGGCTTAGACAAGGCAGATTAGCTTTGCAAACTAAAATCCTTCCTTTACGTAAAATAAATTATTTGATAAAAGATTAGGTTGTTTACCGAGAAGTAAGCATTTGCCTTCAGCGTTTTCTCGCCTGCCGAGCGCTGCGGCGGCGGTGCAGAGCTGGCCGGTGCGGTGGACACACGCTCCCAGGGTGCCATCTACACTCCCTGGCCACCCCATCAGCTGGGCACCCTTCTCACACCCAGATGTTGTGCTGGGGCTGCAAAGTCCCTGCTCTGACCTTAGCGGGGCTATAGCTCTCCTAGCACCAGGAGTTACACAGGGAACGTGACTGCTTTCTGTTTAGAAAGACCTCCATCTTTGCTTTTTTATAATAAAAATGCAGATGAGCAGACACATACACAATGACGCTCTTTTACCCCTTGCCCCCCTCTCGTGTGGCATTGCTCTGTCTCTGGAGATTGTGATTTCCCCTTCATGCTTCTTTTAATGCATGCAGTACTTGACTGCTGAAAAATCAATGTCTGAAAATCCATATTAGCTCATAAATATCTGCTAGGGACAGGGGGAAGGGGCAAGGTGCAGTATTTCCAGCATTTTATCTCCACTTCCCAAAGGCTTGGCAATCTCTGCAATGTCCCAAACTCAGGAGGCATGTGGCAGAGTCACACTTTTTTAAAAATAAATTTCTAATTATAACAAGACACTTGTAAACAGAGCTTAGCCTCAAATACTATTGGGAAAATATCAAGCTTTCAAGGGTTGGGGGGGGAAGAACTTCATTCGTGGCCTTTTATTGTTGGAACTGGCAGTGAGGAAATTCCTTTTTTTTCTGGCTTTGAATCTCATCCAGAAGAGCAGATAATAGGTGCATTTTGCTTGTTCTGCCCTACCAACTTTTCTTTTGGCTGGAGAAACTGTATTTGTTCAGCTCAGTGCTGTTCTCCTTACACTTTTTATTATGTTTTTTCCTACTCTTTTTTCATATTATTTTCCATCTGTCTTACCAGAACTAGACAGAGACAGTCCCCTCTCTGCATATAAGCACCATGTAACTCAGCACATCAGGGAAAGAAACATCTCTAGGCAGAGGTGCTCCATAAGGGCCAAGCATGAATAAATCTCCACGATGGGCAGATATTTTTAGGTGATATTTAGGACCTTGCCTACATGCTGCAGATTTACAGAATCAGCAAGGCAAGCTCAGGAGGAAGATTATGCCTGGATCCCCCAGAGGGAATAAACTTGTGGAGATGGAATAATTCATTCACACCTCTTCCCTACTCTCTACTGTTAAGAACTTGCCAAAATCACAAATCCCAGGGAGCTGCTGCCAAGTTGCTCTTTCTTGGGAGCAATTTTCATAGTGGGATAAGCAGCCCTCCTTCCCTGGTGCCAGCCAGCCCAGCCGCTTGGAGAGAATGAAAGACGTAACAGGCCTAAGTAGGATGCCACAGACTGCTTTTCAACGAGGGAGCCGTGAGAGCAGAACTGTAAAACAGATTGTCTCCCTGGGCTTTCTCCAAGTAGTCCCTGGCTCTGTACCGCCCACCTCTGCAGAACAGTGTTGGCACCTGTCAGCTGTGACAGTAGCACAGAGATGCGCCTGCTTCCAGTGCACAGCATGCCATGCTCTCTGTCTGCTCCAGGGCGATAGGAGCCATTCTTTTCCCCAAGCCCGAGAAGGCTGGAGCACAGTGCTCAATGCCAGCCTGCAGTTCCTATACAAGTTGTGCTCCAAGTCGCTAGAGCATGCAAGAGCCACAGGCACCAAACAGCTTCTCCCTGCTCCAGCAACTCCACTTACCTGCTCTACCTCCCAGCTATTCTTCCCAAAATTGCTTTCACTCAACTGAGCCACTCAACAATATCAAATCCCTCAGAAACACGATAGGGGCTCATTTGCAACACCACGTCTGTAGGGAAGCATGACTCCAGTCAAAGGTCCCTGGAAAGAAGAGACACTGGCAGTACTAAGAGCCTGGGTGCTTGAGCTGCACTGGAGACCACCTCTGCCTTCTGGACAAGAGTGAGCATGGGCAGTGAGAACAACATGGAGCACTTAGGAGGTGTGCTGCAGTTAATTTGGCGGAATTATTTTGAGGGCCTCTTACAGATGGCATGTTATGAACACAGTTCATGAGTGATGTGGTACCCCCAAAGTCAAGGGTGAGACTAGGAGCAGGACAGAGCTTCCCAGCAGTGCCACGGACTGCACTGGGTTGTGGCATGTCACAAGACGCTTGGCAGCCACTGCACTAAAACGCAATGCCACAGGAGTTTGACATTGCATAGACAAATTCATGGAGCACCGCACTCAAGCAATTTGTTCCATAACTTCTGCCAGTGCTGTAGCAACTTCCTCACAGTGAAGTCTATGGAGTCCCTGCCTGGAAAATAAGATTACTGCAGGTAGAAATATATCCCCCAGTCTTTTCCAATTGTTTCTTCAGTCTGTCCACTGCATGAGGTGCCTTCTGAAGCCCAAGATAAAATCTGAAGCTAAAGAAGTGAAGACAGATCCCTGCTTTTAACATATAGAACCTCTGGATTTTTCTACCATGTAAAAGCAAATAATCACATAACTATGTAATCTGGTTTTGTGTTTTGATGGCAGCAGAATGCACTTTCACTGCAGTTTAGAGACTGTGAATAGCACACTCAAACCAGTAAGAACTCATAGCCTGCATATGAGGATGCCCAGGTTTGTGCAAGTCCTAGCTATCTAATGAAGGAAATTGGTGTGCAACACCCAGAAGAAACCTCTCTGTACCAGCTTCCCCATCATCTGTTGTGAAGGGCACGCATCCCTGAGGTTTTTATGGGCAGCAGAAGACACACAAGCTCTTATAATTTGGAAGTTTTGCACTAACAGAGGCAAATGAACTGCTCTCAGACACAAAGATATGTGAAAATTAAAGATAATTTGATGGCTGGGTGTTGGTTATATCAGAGCAGAGCAGCATTTCAGGCCATGCTCCCGCCAGCTCATCCATCTGGCCAGAATTCTCTTGCCACTTGCCAACCCATTACCTTCCATGCATCCAAAATCAGGAGACTACTCGGGTACCAAAGCCTCCAAGATCCCTTCTTACAGTGAAAAATCACCGTTGGAGTGCTTAGATCCGTTGGAAGTTGGACAAGAGGAAAAAAGCCTATGCTGGAAACTTAGGGTAGAGGATACAAAAAAACATGATCAGAAAAATCATGAAAGCAGGGTCGGAGAGAGTACCCTGACTATGCTAAAGTGATCATCTACAGATAAATTAACTACATAACTTAGGAAGTCAAGCTTGGGAACAACGCAGCACGATGGACAGGCAAGACAGTTCCTGCACAGAACACATCAAATAGCTAAAGACTTATTTTTTTGTTATTTAGCATAAACGAGGTTTGGCTCTGGAGGATTAGGTGCAGTTCATGATACTGCAGTGCGATAAAGCCTATGTCTAATATACTTAGAAAACTTCCTCAAAATTAAAAAAAAAAATCCTGTGCCACATATGTGTATTTCTCCGCTGCTTTTCCTATGTGTTAATGGATATGGATTGACTTTGTGAAATTGCTGCAGCAAGCTGAGAATGATGTATGAAGTGAGAAATTCTGCCCAATGCACAGAGAATATGGATGTGCTATGTTACTTGCTGTGCATTCCACAGATACACAATATTCATCTCAGTCAGAGCAGCAGCCGTTAAAGCCTTCAAAGCCCGGAGACTTGTGCACTCCTGATGCAAAAGCCCAGTAAAGCTGATGGCTAACTCATCGTGTCCCCTGGCAGCAAAAAAGAGGAGGTGGACAAATGTATGCAAGTAAACAGGAGGTGAGAGAAAGCAAAGGGTAGCAGAGGGTAGAAGGGGGGAATAAAAAAAAACAAAAACAAGGGGTGTAAGTATCCAAGTATCTCTGAGGATCAAGCCTCATCCTTACAGATACAGCATGTGTGTGGAACTGTTAATTGGAGGGATTAAGCTCCAACAGTGCAGAGACCGCACAGCCGTCTACATGTAGAACATGGGGAACAGATTTCAGCAGCAGCATTGTCAAGGCAGGAAGGGTGCAGATGTTGCAGGGTGATCAAGCCACACCACCCCCCAAAGGGCTTGTATTAACATTTGTAGTGACTTTAAAACATACCAATTTCCATGATTATGCTTCTGCCTTTCTTTCATAAGCCACCAAGTTGCTACTTGCTGCCCTTAAATGCTGAACATATGTTTGGCAGTGTACAAGAGAGAACAGGAAAGGCATGAGGAGAACAGCTGCATCCCATGCTTCATCAAAACAGTTAATCCATTTTCCCAATGCTCCTACCTACATAGGCACCTGAAAAAAGACACAACCATCTTTATGGGAACAACCTCCTCTTCCAAACAAGCGCTACTGCAGTGAGCCTCCTTCTCTACACTCCACGTTTCTCTTTTCTGCCACAAGCACACAGGCCACTGAGCTGCTGAGGCAGCAAATGTCCCCCACTTTCCCACCGGCTCCATCCACCCAGAGGCACAGCCTGAGGCATGCCTGGCTAGTTCCTCCACCTCTTATTTCAGGAGTTATTCAGCCTTTTGCAAAAACAAGTGGATTTCTGCTAGGGAGGGGATGCAGTCTCCATCTACACTGGGAGTTTTAAAGTACATCTGCACAAGAGCTCAAAGAAGATATTACCTCTTTTTAAGGATGATGCAGCTGCCTCTCTCTTAGCCCCGTTGTTTACCTTTAGCACTCCAGGTCTTCTTTAGCTCACTCCATGCCCCCCAACTGCACTGCAACCTATGGCCCAAGGTTCACCACTGGAAACCCTCCACTACACCCTCTCTCTGGAGTTCCCCTTATCTACTCTTCCCAGCTTTAGTCTCTGCTTCCTCCTGTGATAGGGCTCTGTTTAAGTTAGGTGATTTGCTGACTGCTGCCATTGCTGTCTCCAGACCGCCTAGCTTCCTAGTCCCACATTCCAGAGCTTGCCAGGCGTTTCCCAGAGAAAAGATGCAAAAAAAGCAAACCCAGAGCTACCCCTGCTGAGGCTTTTAGTCTCCAAAGAGAAGACCAGCTTATTTTGCATTAGGAGTATATTCTGTGAATGCACACATCTGCTGCATGCAAAAAGCAGCTTTAAATGGGAATGGAGGCATGAAAGAATAGCGCAAAATAACAACAGCCTAGAACCAAGTTCATACTGACCTACAGCTGACCTTTCTTGCCTCAGTCACAGAGGTGAGAAGTCCCTTTGCAAATTCATGCTTAAGTACCTCCTTTTTCAGGACCCAAAGAAAATATCAAGACATTTAAAAAGCAAAAACACATCCTTCCTTTGTGTTCCTGCGTATGCAGGACATACCCTTTGTGTCTTTGAGAGTATGTGTAAATGAATCTTCACATGACCCTGGGAGCATGCTGACCACATCAGAGATTCTGTGCTTGATGCCATAGGCTACCTGACCTGCATTTCAAAGAAACAAGATAGTTTTGTCATTCCAGAAACTCAGCTCATTATATAGCACTGCACTAGTAGCAGTATGTGCGCAGTTCAGCTCCTAGGACAGATGGAAAGTCAGTGGTGTTATACAACTGATATGCTGCTTGCTGGGGATGCAAAAGTCTTGTGGAAAACTAAACAACAAGACATGTTCAGCAGGAAAAGGACAAAAAACCCCTACACCTGATGAAAATTCTGAGTCTCTGTTCTTCATACTGCTAAAAAATGTAAAAGCTAAAAAGTATGGTCATTTTTTGTGATCATTTTGCCAACAAATTACACTTTGAACCCTCCCCTCCAAAACCAGTCTATACTACCCTTCATCTTCTGATAAGGATTCCCAGTCCTGCAGCATTTCTCATTAAAATCTGGCAAGACCTTTACAGAAGTGTTAGTGTTCAATACGGACCCTTTGGGTACATCCTTCCTTCCAGCAGCTTCTTCCTTTCCATCCGTGCTAGCTGGTGTCTCAGAATGGCATCATGCCCACTCAAGGAATCTGTTCCAAATTTCTGGCACTGCTGAGCACATTCAGACACTATAGAAACCCTCCATCTCCTGCCCAGCCTCTCCCCTTGGGCTTCAGATAGAGTGACTGCTTAACACTTCAAAAAAATACTCAAGCTGCCAACGTAAACTTCATATGAATACTCCCCTAAAGTCACTTAAATATATATCTATTCACCTTTTTAAGGAGAGGAATATGTCTGAAGTTTTCTGCACACTCTATGCACTATCCCTTTCCCCTGAAGTCCCACCAGGTGCAATCAAGATACTGTCTGAAAGATAATTAATTGCTTTCAGGGAAGAAGTTGTTCAGGCTTCTTTTTTTTTTTGTTTAGTATCTTAAGGTATCATGTAAAGGAATGCTTTAACATTTTCAGGAGAAAAGGAACACAAGTTACAACCCATTTTCTTTCCCTCCATTTCTGCATCATGCAGATTCTCACAGGGTGACTTTTGCATAGTAGTTTGTCACAAACTTTTCTGGAGGAAGAACATAGTTAAGTGATTTCCTTGGTTGAAGATTTAGCATTAATTTTGTGTGTGTGTTCATTCTAGGATTTGAAGACAGACTTAAAAATCTCCCTTCCAAAAGCAAAACCGAAGCTGAGAGTTTAAAATATGAATCTTGGTATTAGGCAATTACTTTTCTTTCAGCTTTCAAAACATTATACAAATAGTAAATAACCCCATACTGAGAAAATAATTTCAGCGCGTGTGATTAGCTATTGTCTGAAAGAAATAGCAGAGTGTAAAGTACAAAATGACAGAATACTACTATTTTTCCTCTCTAGAGTCTCAGATCAACACATTCATCTCATTTTCTTGCTCCTCTAATTATTATGCAATGGCACTGTGTGTCTTAAGCAATGCCAGGGAAATGGCACGTGCATTTCCATGGCAAGTGAAGCAAGCCTCTGACATCTAACTACAAAATACTTAGGGATCCATACGGGACAAAGATACCCAATAAAAAATTTAGATAGCACTAGTTCTTCATGCTGACAGAGCCTAAAATTAAAAATTGAAAGTCTAGATTAACTGCACAGAACCTACACAGAGATATGAATAGTTAAAGAGGGCATAGCCTCATCTTATTTTGATATAAGAGTTACTGCTATCTATTCACTAGCACCAGTGCTAGCCATAGCCACAAATTTTTAAACAGAAGTTACTCATTTTGGCATCTTCTCATTTACCTTACAGAGCTCAGAGGAAGAAGTGTACTTCAAAAGGTTACAGCAAACAGGCCACATCTTGAATGAAAGCATGCAAATGCCTGTTTAATTAACAACACATATTGTTGCCTCTGCTCATCTAACTTCCCACAGCCTGCTACCAGCTTTGACAGTTTTTCATAACAATAAAATGCAATAAATTAATTTAAGTCCTGAAGGACTCTAAGCTGCAATGTAGGAAAGCTGTGAAAGATAAATGATGTCTTAACTAATTTTATGATTTATTATTCCCTCAACTTTGCTCATCTTGTGATGCAGGAGAATTCATTTTTCTAGTTGGCAGATACCTATGTCAACCCTGTTAATAGGTACTATTACCGCCACATAAATATGTTTGTGAAAATAAGTGTGGTTTCACTCTGACGCTGACCTCAGCACTTCAGCTTTATTACAAGCCCAAGACCCGTCAGTAACAAAAATTGATGCACTTATCCAGAGATTCTACTTGTCTGCCACTAGCATTTCATTCATTTTTCTTCCACAAAAGTTCATCTTTAAGCAAGTGCAGATTCATGGTTTAAATCACTGTCTTGACACATCATCTGTTGCTTTGTAAATTCTTACAAAGAATATAATTTCCACAGTCTTTAGGAGATAAAGGACCAATGTTAACTTTACTGATCTGAATTTAATGTGTGTAAACCTAGATGGACTTAAAAGTTGCTATTTGAAGGATTTCCTCAGCAAATATTCAGGCTAAGAATAATCTTAATCGAATAACTCTATCAAATACTAATAAGGTGCTTTTAAGTTTCAGGACTCAACGGCTGGATTTTAGGGTGAGACTTTCCAAACCTCAACGGTTTTGTCTGAAAATGGGGACTTTTAGTATTTGGTGGAAGTAGGTTTATGCCAACGGTTAGCAAATACCGAAGTTCTGTCCATGTTGTCTAGACTGGTTTCAGGAAAAGTACAGTATAACACATAATTCAGCACTGCCTGATTTTAAATCTTCATCTTGCAGTGCTGGTACAGCATCTGGACAGTCAGTTTACAGGTCCCTGACTGTGAACATAATTTTGTACTAATCTTTGCAGAGTTTAGAGCAGCCATAGACTATTTTAATCTCAACAAGCAAGTACCACTTCACAAAAGGCTACCTGAAAAGATGAGGATAAGGAGTGCAGTACAGGTGCCCACAGTTTCAGAACCTGTTGTCAGGTGTTCTAATAACATAATGCTTTCTCAACTGGCTATATCAGAATAAATTATATTTGGAGGAATGTGGGTAGATCTTAATGTAAAAATAAAAAGCTGATTGCTTTCCAGACTTACAGTGCAAGTGCAGCAATAAAATTGATTCTGAAGCACTCTGACACTTGAAGCATCTACATTTAATTTTATTATTTCTGAACATGGTTCTCATTCTAGATGCCTTTGGTTTAATTTGGTGCTCCTAATACATATATATACACACACCTTCAAGAATTTTATACCTGCTTGTTATCTCTCAAGATGATTGGCTTCTCACATCACAAAATACAATTATTTGTGGGTGATCTTAGTGATCATCATTTCTTGCCAAGACATTTGCTTCTCAAAGAAGTGTACAGAGCTGAAGTCTGGCAGACACTACTGAACTAGTCCTCTAGTGGATATCTGGATTCAGTGACCAACTAGACTATCCAGACTGAAGATTCTTCCTAACTTAACGCTAACATATCAGTGCCTAGAAATTTGGGCAATTATGGTAATCCCACTTTTTCAAGTAAGAAGGAAGCAAGCTCTGTGCACTGCCATTTGCTTTACACTTGAGACTTAGCGATCATCTCCCACAGGATTCTCCTATAGCAAAGCCTCATTGTTTTCTCTTGGCAAGAAATAGCTACTTATTTTCAAGACCACAGCACAATGTGTGGTATAGTCAGAAGGTCTTCTTCAGCAGTTAGACAAAATTTTTAGATTATCAGATGCTAGAATAGCCTTTATACTGCAGGATTGGGAACAATCCTGCTTAATCTGGCAATGCAAGGAAACCAGTGCAAAGTCACCTTCCCCTCCTATCCTGCCTTGGTCAACTGTACTCAGAGCTTTGGGCCTTCATTATGCATGGGAGAAAATAAAACTTTATTACTATTATGCCTTCTGGGTACCTTAAATGACCCAAAATGTTTCCAGATCCCCACAGTCTTAGAAGGTGTTTTCTAAGGGAATGGGTTACTTGTGTTGTTCCTATGGGGTTTTGATGCAACACATTCAGAGCAGAGCTTGACTGTAGAACAGCAATATCCTCTTGGAGGATACTGGGCATTCTACCTCAACCCAATCCAACCCAGCTTCTCAGAGTTGTTAGGGGAAAAAAAAACCACCCAAACAAAAAAACCCCAACCAACCTTGCAGTAAATCAGGGCAGTTTTCTCAAGAGGCAATATGTATTAAAAAAAACAGTAAGTTTTATCACTCAGAAGCACGGAACTCTTAGTGCATCTTTTTCAGTTAAATGAATATAATTGAAATAGCAAACAATACATTGTTTTGCTTAAAAAATTTGCTATTTTACAAGCTGCACTTTACTTGGGCTGTATTTTCAAGATATACCTATGTTAACTTTTTTTTTCTAAATGCTTTTAAAACCTTTCTAATCTTGCTCAGAAGTTGGTGTGATCTGCCTACCAAAAGGAGAGAGACATCAAGAGCTAAGCACTGAAAACCCTAACTCTCTCTTTTTTTTTCTTTTTTTACACAAAGGTATATTAAATTCACCATATGCACACATAAGCCACTGTAGTAAGTGGGTGATTAACTGCTTTATGCTAGATTCTGAAGGTCATACAAAGAATTTTGCTTTCCCAGTTGCTTCACAATCTATCCTGTTTTACCCTGTCATAAGCACCTGCTGTTCTGACATGCATTTAAGATGGACTAAAACATCATAACATCAGTCTCAAACAGGAGTCTAAGCTGGCCCTGGAGAAAATTAGTTACCAGAATTCTTCATTGGAAGGAGAAGAGTCGATGAGGAGATAGGGACTGAAATTAGTACTGCCTGTACTTGGGCTTTTCATTCAGAGCTAAGTTGGGATGCACACCACCTAAGGGTCTAGGGAGATGTAGGAATAGGGGAAGCTGCAGGCTGAAGGCACTCCCAGATTGCCATCTGGAGAAACTACCCTGCAGTGGTGGGAACCTCAGGAAACAGAGCTCCCAACATGGGGCAACAAAATTGAAATCATGCCTGAAGTTATGCATTTGCCTATGCGTGTACATTTACGCAGGTATGTAAAGGAAAACCAGTAGGTAAATTAGGGTGGAAAGCATAACCAGTCCACATGGCAATGAGTTGCAGAAGTCCTTTTAGCCTCCAGGACTTGTGATCTGTGGAGCCAATAGGTAGGTTAGCTGCAGTTAGGCAGGGACATCTTCTCTACACTAACCTTCTCACAGACCCACTCCAGTGTCATGGTGGACAGGCAATGCCAAGTGCTGAATGCAACAACTTCTCCTCAGAGGGAAAAGGCACTCTCTCACCTGCTGTGCTCCACAGGGGTTAGTTGTAGCAGGTTGGCCATCTCCAGTCCCTGTACCACCACTTAGTTTGGACTGAGTAGCACATCTGTTCTGTTTAATAGCTGTGCTGTTGCAAAAGATCTTTCATAGTCTTGCACAGCGGAGATCATGTTAAGCCTAGACTGACTTTTATGGCAACAATATCTTGCTGGATAAAAAGCCTTCTTTTATCACATATCGTATTAAAAATAATATTAACATCCATTGCAGAAACATGGGACTGGTTGACACCTCCTATGTGAAGTTGATTCCTGCTTGTGCTAAACCTGGGTAAGGTCCAGCTGACACAGTCAGCTAAGTTACTGCACTGCCAGTTTAATATTTTGCCATCTGCTAACTGAAAGCTCTGCTGCCTGCTGGGTCCCATAAAGACTTTTATTTATTACATTACACATGGCAACATCTGCCACAGGATTCAGCTCAGCTCAGCTTTCTAATTAAACAAACAAACACTACATCTCCAGTACACGATTGGGTCTAACTATTATTTATAAAATTTGAGATAGGTATTTAAAAGATATACATTGTCTGTTCCAAAGATATACATTGTCTGTTCCAGAGGAACAAATACTCCTGCTGCAGTTTGGGGCAGCAGGGGAGGGACCATTAGAACAGGCTTAAGATTCTCAAATGCTCCCTTTTACCATATCAAAGGAACCATAAGTTACTGCATTTGTTATTGTTTTGCTCTTACTTTATTCTCTAAATTATTCAATTTACACTAATTAGAAGTATAAGATTATTTCAAACATCTATTAGTTGCTCCCCTGAGTACTGTGTTCCAAAAGAAACAGAGGACAATACAGAGGACAACACTCTCCCCTTGTGGTCTGATTTCAGAGAAGAAAGTGGTACTTGATGAAGAGAGACACCTGATCTGAGCAACATTCCACTGTTCAGCCATGACAAAAGACACCGTGAATACACTGCCCAAGTCCATTTCAAACTTCATCTTAATGAGAGAAAAATCACTGGAAAACTATCACTGGCTATGCACCTACATCAAGGCGCTCCCATCTGTGCTAGTCACCTGCAGTTACATCAGACTGGGAGAAAAACTGGATGAATTCCAGGCCTAATGAATTCAGTAGAAATGCCACAAGTTCTTCATGTTGTTTAAAGTCAGTCCTAAACAAAAATTTAAATGCTATTTAAACTTTAACCCTTCTTTTGTCAATCTTTTTTTCTTTTAACCCCATTTTAGACATTAAGGAAAGGATGTCTGCAATTCCAAACATGCCACCTCCTAAAAAAATGTAATGTCCCAATTTAACTTCCAAAAATCATAGGGGCAAAATAGTGAACTAGAGTTACATTTTTCACTTTGACACTCATTCATCTGATAATCACTTACTGGATTCAGTTGCAAAAAAATATTAAGGAGAAATAAAATTACCATCTGTGGGGGAAAAAAAAAAGAAAACCCCTTGTTGACTCTAATTCTAGAAAATACAAATAACTTCCTAAAACAGGTATCTTGGTTTCATTTTTAACCAACTCCAGTTGCCCCAGGTGCCTGTGTCACACTAAGGCAGCCCTTTTATTCTCTTCAAAAACTGGCTTCATTCCTCCTTTAATCAAGAATCAGAAAACATTTAGTTTGCACTACAATGATAGGCGTGTGCTGGCTGACAAATCCCCAGTCCTTGGGGTAGGAAGTCATCTCAGTCATGAAGTGTTGTTGCATTTTTGAAAATAACATTGATTTTTCAGTTAAAATCATTGCCTTTAAAATGTTTTTTTCAAAACCACTGATACCCTGGAGATTTTTCAGCCCCACGTTTGGTGTTGAGGGGGGTGGCCACTCTCCTGCCCCTCTGCCAGGCCAGGGTGGGGGGAAATCTACAGGCTTCACCTGACAGCACAGCTCCCCAGGGGTGCTGATTTAAGACACCAGCTTCATTCTGACATATCAAAATGTGCACCTCTACAGCCAAGTTATTGCCATAGAAATGAATCAATATATTATAACAGCTGCTATTTGCGATTAAAAAGCTCCAGGCCCTGAGCTATTGGGGAGTGGCTTAACAGACTCCCTGCCTACCTTAATCTTTCGGCTTTAGAAAAACCTCCTTATGTAAGTATATAGAACTTCATTGTACAATTCTTTTGCCACAACACAAATAAGACAAGACGAAAGCATATTAAACAACTTATCTCCTCCATGATCCACAGTACCTATATATGGAATATTTATGAAAATCCTTTATTTCTAGGGGGAAATGCAAGCCTGGAAAAACTGGCAGCTCTACACGTTCAGATTAAGCAAGATGTGCTATAGGATATGTTTGATGTTAACTTTTTAAAATTAATTTTGGAGAATGACTTTTAGATACTTACAGGCTCAAAGAAATTATGAATCCTTTTCCATATCACTGGTACCTGCACAATGAATTCTTCATGACTGAATCATAACAAACAGACAACCCCACAACAATGCATGACCTTTATTATCTTTCTTCTCTAATTCAAATGTTATATCTGCCCATCACTTTTCTGAAGACCCTGTAGTTCAGCACAAAAGGAGGCGTCAATAAAGAGATAGAAACCTAATTACTCGCACACAAAAAGTTGAACACATCTGTCAGGTGCTGTCAGCACAAACTAAGACTGGGTTCAAACAGCTAGAAGTTGCCCCTTAAAGCTAATTCCCATGGGCCTCAAAGCTTATGGGCTCACTGGATATCTTCCTGGGTAGCCTTTAACTAGTAATACTTTCCTACTTACCCTCTCCTGTCTCTTTACAGCCTTAGCCCCTATTTTAAGGGAATTTCAAAAGTCCACTCCATTTGGGTGTCTGCTTTCCATGAGAGACCCTCCTGCCCCATTCCCCAGGCACTGAGCCATCCACACTGGAAGTGCTGCCAGGCAGCAAGCCCTGCACAACAGTGCTCACAGCAAAGCCCTCGCTCTGCACCTTTCTTCATTAGCATGTGATTCTTATGGAAGAGGAGATGACAGAACAGACTCCTGATATCACCTTCTCCCTTTCCCAGGCAGGTGCACTTATCAGCCTATTCATGCCTGAGGGTTCAGGAACCTCTCTATCCAGTTTTGCAGGGATACAGGTTAGTCTTTATAGGCAGTTCATTGAAGCAGAGGTCTATGTACTTTCCATGGCTTCAGGACACAAAACCACTCTGCACGTCCAGCTCAGCTATCTCTTTCAATTTTCATGTCTACACATGACAAATACAACCTCTCTGATAATTACACGCATATCAATAAACAAGTTAGCAATCCTGTCTTATTCACGAACACACTTCTCTCCCTGATAAAGAGCTACATCAAGAACAGCTGGACAAAAGCAGATACCTTACAACATGGCATTTCTCTGCATCAGATGTCACTCTTCAGTACTCCAGTTTAAATATTTCTAATGCCATGCATTACTTTCTCTTGATCTATCTATCAGGCCCGAAAAATTATCTCATAGGACTTTTTTTTCTTAACACCTTCTCACACATTGTAGATGAACAGCAAATTTCCAATACTTAAGGAGATGTGAATGGAATTTGACAATTTGCATCAAACGTGAATGTGTCCAGTCCTCAGAAGAGTCCCAGGAGGAGGTTGTGACAGCTCATACCGGTGCCCACAAACAGAGCCTCAACCAGGGGGGGAAGTTATCTCGAGGCCTTGTCAATCAGACATGCTCTTCACCATGGGGAATTACTGCTTCTGGGTGACATGAGCTGTACAGCGGTATTTGTCAAACTGACAGGTTTCCACTTTTGCATAGCTGCTTTTTCTGTGCACATTCCAGCAGCAGCTCCTGCAGACATTCAGTTTAGTTGAACCATACCCCAGCCTTCACGCAAGAATCAAAAGATTTCACCATTGACACAGCAAATCCTTCTTTATGCCACATAATTCTTTGTGCTCCTGGGTCAGTTCCCAATTCAATCGGGAGTATGTCCCAGATGTTTCCTAACTCTGTTAAAGGCAACAGTTCATTTCTGTTCAGGGTCATTGCTAGGAAACATCCTGTTGACGTGATTATCCTCTATTCACAGAAAGACCATTCCGAGAAGGACAAGTACAATTGATCCTAATCATCTCCTACACAAAGCATGAGAGCACCGGAGTTGGTCTAAGGATATAAAATTCTCTTCCATAGTCTGACATTTCATCTTACTCACTTTCAAGTCAGTGGCTCCTGAAGATAGGGCAATAGTAAAAGAAAGAATTGAAAAGCACAGTTTATATTAAAAAGAGTTTTAACATTAGCAGAATGTGTCTATTTGCCATCTGCATCATTTTTATTGGTACACCAGGTAGATTGTGGCCCACCATTTTTTTGGAAAACAGTGTGTCTGCCTGTAGACATTTTACTGTCTACAGCATAACACTCAGGCCTCAAAATCCAACGCCATTTTTTGTGCACACTAAGAATACATTAATACCATAATTACCAACCAACACTCAACAACTGTGTTGGTAGCAAACAAATCCGTATGCACTATAAGTTATGCTATTAACTAATAGTGATACAACATATCATAATACTGTACCAGGTACAGATGAATACTTATTCACTGCTACTCCGAAATTACACCCATTTCTCACACTCTCTGATGAGGCTCTTTTTAAGTGTGACATCCATTCAGATCTACTCGGTGCCAACCAGTGATCTTGTAGTAGTAGTGTTGCTCCTTCTCTCAATAAAGCCCAACAGAACTTAGTAAAACCAAAGCAATTCTATATCTAGAGTTAAAATAAATTTTTCTATTGACAGAACAATTACATGTTATTAAAGGGCATCATTTACTGTTTGTTTTTATAGGAACTTTTGTGTAACTGTACAAAATCCTAGTCATTGCATAAAGAATTTTCTCCATTTTTAAACAGATTCCAACTGGGTTTGGGGGGCTATTACATTCAGTAGAACTTTTCCACAGAAATCCCCCTCAACTGTTGCTCTACTAAATTCCTTTTTGGTCAAATAACAGAACACAATTCCCAAACCCTTCTCTGTCCAAGGAACCCT
Organism: Rhinoptilus africanus; assembly: GCA_013400135.1. NCBI lineage: Eukaryota > Metazoa > Chordata > Aves > Charadriiformes > Glareolidae > Rhinoptilus > Rhinoptilus africanus. Next base: position 613,967 of record VXBO01001564.1, on the reverse strand, counting down.
AAATCTGTAGCATTCTACACTTTTCAGCTGAGGTTCTCCTTGAAAGCACTGACCCAGGTTATTCTTGCCAAAATACTAATTAACAGTGAAAATAAAAGAAACAATCCTATCTAAAAATATACTGAAAGCAACTGCTGGGACATTCACTTTTGAAGATGTTCAGAATATGACAAGTCAAAAATTACAAGTGAAACTTCAGCCTAATTGAAAAGAAAATTGGAGAGAATATCAAAGTTCTGCTTGAAATGGCTGATTCGGTATGCACGGAAAATCTAGATAAACATCCCATGATCTCCCTGGACCCTCCGAGACATAAACAATGCAATTAAAAGGAAACATTTACTTCCACTCTTGATGGTATTACCTGAGGGATAGCAGATGCCAGATAGTTCAGTGTTTATTAGAAGCAAGTAGCAAGTTTGGCAATTGGAATTGGCTCAATCCTCTCTCACATTTTTGCAATTTTATAACACCATATGGTCACTGCAGATTTCTCTGACTATCTTCCGGTTTAATTTCATCTGTTTCATAGAACATTTAAACTGAAGTTATTATTGAAGATATAATGATAAGCAACGAAGATACTTTACTGGGGGCAGTAAAATTACTAAGAAGTGCAGATTGCTACTTGAATGAGTTAATATTTGTTAGTAAAATGCTTAGTACCTTTGGTCTTTGGGGCCTGGCCAACCAGATGAGGTGTACACCAACACCCAGACCTCTCAAGCCCACAAGCAGACTGCTGGGCTGAACTGAAGCATGACCCCAAGAGCACAATGAACCCCCAAAGCATGGTGACACGCCATTGCTGCTGACAACTTGGCTGATGGGCACATAGGTCTATCGTACTTAAAGCCTTATAGAACTTAACAGCATCCTCTGCGGCCTAAAGAAGTGAACAGCAGACTCGTGTTACATGCCCAGTATCATTCACCTAGGTGAAGAGTAAATGCATTTTGCTAAAGCTTGCAAGGATGAAGAAAAGCCAGTACTAGGAGGGTATCATAATTCTGCACTGCTACTGTCACTTACATTAGCTTTGTACCTCGCATTTTGCTACACTATGCAAACTAACCCGGTCTTTCCATGCGTCTGCCATCCTACACCATTCTCTTTCTCCAGAGACGGAACAGTGCTAGCTACAGTCTTTCTGTTCCAGCAACAAAGAAGGGAAAAATCTTCTAATGGGCTCTAACAGTCAATTCCACTCCATAGCAAAGTGCCAGAACAAAGCTGCTGCAGATGTGGGGTCAACATCTCCAACCAGAAGGCTGATGAAGAAGTACCATACTCCTAGAGGAGTGGAGTAGGAAGGGAATTTACACTGTATCTTAAGTCAGCGGTACATAGCGTGTAAAGTCCTCCAGGCACAACCAAGACAACTCAAATCATTTGGGAATTAGGAATTCAACAAGCAATTCTGCCCCCACTCCTTCCCCTCTGAAGTTCCCTTTGACTGCAGCTCCATATGATTTAATTACATTGTGATTCTTGTTGATGTTGAAATATTTTGGAACCAGGGACATAAAGGATTGCATGCTGTTGCTTATTTACAGCTTACCCTACAATTATTGAGGTAGCAAAAAAGGCCTCATATGAAAGGCAACAGCCACAGAAGACCTAGCACTCTGCAGTAACAGAGTACACTGAAATTGGCACAAAAGTTAAACCTTTTCCTAAACCACTTTCAGGTTCTTGGAGTTCAGAAGTTTGTCACTACTTATGCCAGAAGGAACCAGAAGTCATTTCACTTTACTGTACAGAGTAAGGGCTCCTAGAACAGCCTTCTAAGTTCCGCTGTTATTCATCTTAAAATATATGAAAGACTTCCTAACTTTGCTGGCAGCCTGGGCCCTGCAATCCTCCTTGACTGTGAGACAACAGAGGAGTGAGTATGAGTATGCAGAGGAGCTGCTGTTCCAAGATATTTTGCAACTTAAATGTAATTGTGGGTCTTGACTACTATTCACCAGCTCGTGTCTTCCCCTCCACTTTTTATTTTTTAAACAGATTTCCCTACCAATTTTATGGACTAGATTTTGGGTTGGGTTTCTTCTGTTTCTGCGTAAGAACTTTTCCTTCTATTTTCTCCTCTTGTCATGTAAATAGACACCTCTCTTCACCAGGGAAAACGATCAATTTAAAATTAACTCAATCTTTGCAATTATTTAAACAAATATACAAGGAATTCGGAACTCCATTTCCAGCTTCAGTAAATGACCTCAGCCACACAGTGATGGAAGTCAGCCTGAATTCCACTGATAGCACTTACATACAGTCTTCCAGTTACCGCTTCCAGTGAAATTACCCACATGCTCACGCTTAAACAAATTGGTCTTCTCACAGTGGAGTCATGGTCCCAAAGCAAAGTGTAAGCAGTGATGCTGGGAAGAGGGCAGGCAAATCAAGTCAATGATCAATTGGCATATTAGATGCCAATCAAATGCCACTGACTTCCCAGGGAATTGAGGGCAATGAAAGCTCCAGTTAATGAAGTCCCACATTTACTGGATTATCAGCAAAATATATTTTCTAAAAATGCATAGCAGAAACATCAGTATGACAAGGCAATCTGTTTTGTTAACAACTTATTTAAGTGTGTAATTTATTGGTGAGATCTACAGCAAGACAGGGTATTTGCAAGTTCTTGCTACTCCATGGCAAAGAGTAAAAATACATAAATCATACAAAATAGAAAAACCCAAGGGGGTGTTTAAAGCCTGCTCTTATTTTAGCTCCCCAGACTTAAACAATGAGTTTAAGCCTGACACTACGGCAATGCAATGGGTCTGGGCCTCATTAATTTTTAATCAACCTTTATCCACCATAGCTTTTGAAATGAACTGTTACTAATGACTAGTCATATGTCAGTCTAATGAATGGGATGCAGACTTCCATTAAAATAATGAAATTAGCTTGTTTGGACTTTTGTTCCAGTTCCATGGCACACAGCCCCAGGTAATTACAGTTAGCACTACTTGCCTATATTAAAGTCTGTTTATTTACTTAAGGTCTTAGGCAGGACACACCAATTTAGCTCGTCAGCTGTTTTTTACGAGTCTAGGAGTACTTATTAGCAAAGAGATATGTGCAGGCAGGCAGTGCAAAGTGCTAAAACATATGAAGAAGTCACATGAAAATAGGAGCATTGAGAAAAAACAGAATAAGCGCCTGATCCCTAACCATATAACCACATCTCAGGGTTTCCCTGTGGCAGCAGCAGTTACTTTTGGGAAACAGAACAAGGTCTGAAAAGCATCATTGCTAAGTATAATTTGGCCCCTTCAAGCAATCTCTGCCCTTCAAGATCCTGAGTATATGCTAAAATACACTGAGCTAAATTTTCTAGTATTATCGTGCTCTAGAGTGCCCAAGTCATGACACATTGTGATGACCTTATTTTTAAAAGTATATCAGTCTGGCACCTCAGCCATATGCCTTAAGAATGAAGGCACCTTCAGCCTAGTTTGCAATGAGAAGCTGTTACTAATACATTACTACAAATATGATGTAACAATAATAATGTTGTGAATAGATCATACTCAAGATTTCACAATGGTTTTCTTCCAAAGTTGCTCCAGCAAGCCCCTACCATCCCATAATCACGGATAACACCTAAAAGTGACATAGACCACTCCTGTAGAGATGACTTCTGGAGCAGCTGAAGGCCTTGGTGTGAGTATGCGGGACAGGCCAGGTGAGCAGTTACTATGCACACCAAATCTTACTGCTAACAGAGTACTTTTTAAAAAGTGGCCTCTATTTTATAAGACTAAAAAAAAAAAATCTGCAATAAATAATCTCAAGTGCCAAAACAAGATTTGTTAAAGGAAGTATGGCTTAATAGCCATCACTAAAGCTACCTGGCAAATGAATACAAGTCTATTGACTCAGAGAATGTATTGTATTCATTTTTACAGTTTTAATGTCTTTTAGGTTTTCAGTGAACTATTCTGATCCGTACTGAGGCTTAAAATAAAATCCTGGAGAGAGAGAGGCTACTCTCGCTTATCGCCTCGCAGCCTGAGCCCTGCAGAAGCAAGGCAGGAATCAGCAAACCCTCTGCAGACACAGGGCCTGCCCTGCAGACAAGTGAAAAGGTTTTCCACTCATACGGGTCAGAAGCAGAGCTAAGAGAAGCCATGGCTTCCTTTTCCTGGCATGGCAGGAAAAGCCAGGACTGTTTCTTCTAGCCCCAAAATATTTTACCTGAAGTAGAAGATCAGACAAACCAGGAATTTTGCAACAGAAAATATCTTTCTCAAAGAACACCGATATGACCCAAACAAAAGTTTCCCCATCACTTTCTTACACACACCACACACACACCGACGTATACAAAATATTGATTATAGATCTTCTCCCCAGTACGAAGTTCAATTCTGCTCTATGAAAGCCCAGGAAAGATGAGGCTGCCAGTCTGGGGTGACAACTGGGCAGAGCAGGGACGCCAATTTGTCTCTCCTTGCCCTGACTGACAGCCCCTCACCTCTGCTTTACCACATCCCTCCAGAAATCCCTGAAAGATCTTTTGTCTCATTACTGGTTGAAAAACATACAGCTTTCTAACAATCTTCACAAGATGGGGGGAAAAAAAACCTCTTTTCACATGTTTATGAATTACGTGCCTGCAATAGATTGTGATTATGAACACAAAACCCCACCATTAATTGCACAGCACTTCCCACTTTCTGAATTCAGTTCTCAATCTCAAATCAAATGGATTATTTTCATAGCCACAACACGAATGTCTGGGAAACAGAAACATTGCTTTTTTTTCTTTCCTTAGACACATTCAGCCACCCTGTAAACAGAAAGATCTGCAGCAAATGCAAGCCAGGACAGAGCCTGTGATTTAATGGGATTTAGCAGGAAATACTCTGAAGTACTCCAGCTGACAGCTGTAACTGACACCACAACATTTCAAAAGTGACGAGAGAAATGGAAGGTGAGTGGTACATCCAGTTATAGTTACCATATCAGAACTGCCATCCAAAGCTTGATTCTCCCAGTTCGAAGTCTGACACTTTGGACTAGCAGTGCAAATGCCGGTACTAAAACCTATAAAAGCCAAAAATTTAAGGGACATTGTGTTTACAGAGGACTGTGTAATGCAGGAGAGCTCCTGTACTGACCTTCCTGTCCTGGAAGCATGTTCAAAGCACATGAGACTTGATGACTATTTGAATAATATAAGTCACTGTTGTTAAAAAATATTATATTTTTTTCCCTGAACCTCCAGGCTATATAAGCATTAAAAAAAGATCTGTGAAAAGACAGAATAAAGGGAAAATTATATCACGTCTTCTTCACTTTCTATTGGTAGCTTCCTCTTCAAAACCAAAAAGCATTATTTTACCAGATATTCTTTCTGGGAGAACCAGGCGCATAAGCAAAGCAAGCGGGTGTTACTGTTTTGTCCCTCCCATGACAAGCCAGAGGACACATTGATCTCAACTAAGTTGATTTATCTCAATCTGCAGTCTTTCTGCTTTTATATTACATTAGGCCCTGATCCATCTTCCAAATTACCTTTGGCAATTAACTAAGGTGGCTAATTCAGGACCTTAATTGCTCTCTGGTACTCATGTAATCAATACAGACAAAGAGTTGCAGCCGCATACCAGGTAACTCAAGTATAATAGTTAAAAGTTTCATGGTTTAATCCAAGCCTTAGAGCTCAACAGTCCTTACTAGAAATAAGTCCAAGTGACTTTCCCATATTAACACCAGAAAACCACAGAACACCAAAGAACCAAGCTCAGACACCCAGGGACCTATGCTATCAATTCTTACAAAGCATTCCTTCCCCTTTCCCCTGGGCACTTCACAGAAGGTCAGACAACTCCGATCAGGTCCTGTGCTGCGCTGCGTCAGACAGGGCGCTCCTGGGGCTGAGCTCTACCTGATGCTCCAGGGTGGATTTAGAAACAGATAATCTGGTCTACAACAAGTCAGTTCCCAACTCTCACGAGGTAAAAAGGAGCTTGAACTCTAGACTGCAAGTTTTGGGGGTTTTTTTCCCAAAAAACTTTAATAGATCCAATAGTCCTGTTACTTATGCAGATTTCCAGTCTGTCATGGTTCGGGCAGAGCAATAACTATGAGCACGGGGCCTCACTCACTGAACAGAAAATTGGCTCTGCTCCCCCCCAAACCAGGACACAGTCCCGCTCGGAATTTTTGGATTCCAGTTAACTCTCATGACAATGAGTCCTGCAATGTGAGTGAGAATTAATTCCTTTTGCCATGTCAGAATTTCATTAACTCCTGGAAAAGGGTATTCAGTAATGTTAAAAGGCGAAACAAATGTGTTTTAAAAACCAGAAAATAAAAAAACCACAAAAACCCTTTGACTCAATTATAAATTACTGTAAATGAATTAGCTTTTTAAACGTCCCTTTATGTAACCGTTCCCTCCTCCCCAAACCTTCCCCTGTTTACCACAAATTCCAAGAGAGAGGGGGGCAGCTGCAGTGCACTGTGCAGGGGCAGGATGGCTCGGCCCAGCTCCGCACCAGCCTCCCAGATGGACCATGGTTTGTCAGATTTCTCACACACAGGAGAATGGCACTTGCTCTTTTGATCACAGCTGCACACTGAGGGGCCCACAGTGACACCTCAGTTTCTCTCCTGGACTGATACAGATTATTTAGATCTCAATATGGTGTACTGAGTAATTATTGTTTTTTTCCCCTCAGGTATGTACTAACAGCTGCATTTAACAGACTATCACTTTTCACTGTTGTAAGTCCCCTTGCTGAAATCCTCAATTCAAATTAGTTCCAAATTTAAAAAAATTAAGTTACATTTGAAAAAATTGCAGTATTTTCAAAATACATAAAACTTGTCAAGAATAATGACTGCAAAAGCAAATAGCTAAAACATGGGATTTAGGGAATGTATTTGCAAAGTTTTATGAGATCTTCTGAAGAATATGCTAGCAGTTAGAGTTATAAAAAAATGAGATTAAATAGGAAGAATATTTCCTTTCTTCTGGCAATGTATAAATTGCCTGTATTTAGAATTACTGCCATAAATTTTCAGCACTGCCAAACAAGCCTGTACTGTTAACAACATTCAGCGGTTACTAGGAAGAGTAAGACTCATTTATAACATACCATAAATACATAAGGAAAATGAATTTTTAAGTGTAATTAAGCTGTATCCCACAGTTATCTAGAAAAAAAAAAAAAAAAGAAGAAGAAGAAAAAAGCCTATTTGTTTCCTTGAAAGTTTTTGTAACTTTCACATTTTGCTAGGTCAGATCTAAAGACCTAGATGTGCTGATCTGAGGTCACGCCAGGCTCAAGCATTCAAAATCCTGGATTCAAACATCAATGCTGCCCTCCGTTCAAGGACTATTAGCTGGCACAACTGGCTTAACTGAAGGATTTTACAGTTGTGCCCGTACTATGCACCCAACTCTACAGTCTTCGCTCTCTCAGCCCTCCCACACTGGCAGACAACTGCACCACTGCTCGCCACTGACATCCTGACAAATTAAGCATGTGTTCAAATGTTTACAAAACTACAAAAAATACACTTAAGCTTCTCATTTTTAAGTAAAACAGATGCACATTGCAAGTAGTCTTGCAGTCTGTTGTTTTCTTGTGACACCAAAATCTGCTGTCTACTGGGTTCATGCTGACACATCCATCCACTTGTGGTCACGTTCACACACACAACACACTGAGATAAACCTTTATGATACCCCTGTAACAGCCTGGGCCCTTGACTCCTGTATTTTCCCTCCTTTCCTCTGGCTGCTGGGGGTGAAATTTCACGTGAGATTGCTGGGAGTGAAGGACAGGCTGCTGCTGGACTTTTGCAGTCCTGGGTGTATTATTAGTTTTCTGTTAGGCACTGCAACCCCAGAGATGGGAATGGAGAAACAGTGCCCGCATTAGCGCACAGGCACATCTGTATATATTTAACCTCTTTCTACTTTTGTTGTACAGGTAATTTCTCAATTTATTTTGAGGGACAGTGGCACAACACTACAATTAACTGCAAACTCAGGGCAATATGTAACCATGCATTCTATGTTTTGTGGCACTTCCTGGACACGGCTACTTCAGAGGTAGCTCGCTTCTCTTCAGTCTTTTGTTTTACCATTCTTTCAAAGAGGAAAAGCATAACCAGGAACCGTTTTCTATAATATAACCAATAGGATTTTACAGAAATTAAGTGACCCTACACAGATATCACCTAAGCAACTTTCAACATTTAACTCAGTGTGCTGAACATAGTAAACAGGTATAGCTGCAGATTGCCTCAGCAATTTTACAAAAAAGATAATTTTGCATCAAAAAGAGTTTAATTTTTATTTAAGTAAAGTCCAATAAAACATTTACGTATGCCTCTAATCTATACGTACATGGTGCCCCATGTCAGTTTTAGGAGCTGATCAGAGCAGTGAGGTTGGTGTGGGTGCACAAACGCCCAGGGGTGCAATGCCCTGTTCCACAGCTGCCATGTGAACAGTGACACAAGTTAAACACAGCCTCAGTGAAACAAGGCAACTGAGCTAGAACCCACGCTCATGGATGAGCTGCGACTGCCATCAGTTTTTGCAGGGCAGGGGTAGGCTTCCCTGAGGGTTTCTGCCTCACTTTTCTTGACAGCACTAACTCCCCAAAAGCAAACCATAAATTCGCTTAACAGGTTGCAGATGTCATCCACATATTTGCTGACTCTTCCAGAAGTTCCCGGGAATGCAGACAGCATTATTTTTATTGCTGCAACAAATAACAATGAATTTTCATTGTTCCAAGAGTCTGACTGCAACTGCTCCAGGCATGCAGGCAGGTGTGCGTTCCACAGGCAGCCATCCTAAAGCTCTCACAGCTTTTCTCAGCTGCTGTCATCCCAGTCAGTAGTTTCCAAAAGGTATTAGAATATTCATAGCTGCTTCCAAACAGATTAGGCGTAGGCAGTAAATCATATGAGATTAACTTGGCAAAACATTTTTATCCTTTCATGTGCAGCTGTTCAAATTTCTGTAGCATAGGAGATTGTTTCATTCAGCTTAATATTTGGATTTACCTTTGCAACACAGACATGTGGAAGGTACGGAGAGAGATCAAGAACTCAGGGTTTTTTTCAGTAAGCCAAGACAGTTTCCCCCCCCCTTCACTGAAGCACACACATGCCTATAATACAGACATCCTCCCTGAGAAAGCAACAAGAAACTTTCCCACTAGCTCCAGAATAATCACAAGGTTAACAACAAGAAGCAGGATCAAGGGGGGAACAAATAAAGTGCCCTTTTTGCTTTTATTTATTTATTTTAAAACCCCACACTAATAAAAAAGGAAAGGCAGAAGGCAGACAATAAGGAGGAATGGACTCCACCTGCCATATAGAGACCAAACAGCAACAGCCAAGCACATTTAAAACTTGGGACTCTTCAGATATTTACTCACCTGAGTTTAATTTAAGCAAATTCAACTCAGATTCAAATTCTATTTTTTGTGATACTATTTTTTTTCTTAATGGGATTAGGGATTCAGCCTTGTAGTTGTTTTTAAATTTAAATAAAATCTTCTCTGAACGCATGATGTGAGCTCTGCAGCTGTACTGGCTTGCACTGGTGTGTTTCAAGTTACAATGTAAGCCAGTGAATATCATATTAAGCATCAACAGAGAATTTTTTCTCAAGTAGCATCCTAGGCTTCCCATTGCACCCAACATAAAATATATTATCAGAGGTTCATACACATCTCAGGACTGAGATTAACAAAATAAACTAAACTCTGCTGCAGCTGTTCCGATAATGAACTTTGATCGTACTGCCTGCTGTTCCACAGCATTTACATGTACTGACTACACATTGCAGTGCTGACAAAATGTACTCGCTGTCAAGCTTCTCAAATGTAAAAGTCCTGCACAAGCCAAAATCAATATGCATGAGCATTTACAAGGGTAATTCCTGCCCTTCTCACATTTGATAATGTGAAGAGAGTAATGAAGGGACATTAAGGCAACACAAGACCAGATGCCAATGAGTTTGGAAGAAAAAACAAAATATACTTTCAGGCTGCACAATGCCACACAAAACCCGCAGTTAAGGCACCTCAGTTGTTCCCAAACATTTTTTTATCTGTGCATTAAGCAATCTCATTTAAAGGCTTGTCACGTGTTCCATAGTTTATTTCAGGATACTCAGATACATTATATTCCTTTAGAGCAGCCTAACTCCACACTCCTGAAGAACAATATAGTTTCATGGTAACATAGGAAAGTGTCATCCTAAAGCCCATTAACCCTTAAGAAGGAGATTTTCCATTGACTTCAAATACACTTTGGCTCAGGCCCAACAGGTATAGAGTACCAAATGACCAAGAGTTCACTAAAATAAAACCTTTTCTAATCATTCTGTCTTCCTCTAAGTTCTCTTCCTTCTACTCCCTGCTGTCCTGCAGCTGTCAGGATTGAAACACGTTAGCAAACTCTTCCTCCTCGACAGAGCCAAGGTGATAAAACAGGTACTTAAATGCTAAACCATAGATGAATTATGATAAATCATTACAACTAAAATACCATATTTCAAGTGCAAAAGCGTGCACAAAGGTTGGAAAGCTACTGGCTTGTTCTCTACAGAAAAAGCAAGCTCATCATTTGCTGAGGCACCCTTTATGCAGAGAAACCAATACGCTGGAGCTCCTGGGTTTGCTTGTCATTGATTTCTCAAATACGGTTGTCCAGCCTTGTAAGCACAAACAAGATTTGTACCAATGAGCAGAACAGGTCTTGAAATCTCTCTGATTCAGAGCAGGAGGCAAAGTCTACCAAGGTTAATGAACTTTGAATCAAGCCAACATAAAATACAGATGAAGAACAGCCTGTCTTGTAATGTCCCTGTGCACATCTGTCCAAACCCAGTAATACTGTCCTTTTCTCCAGCTCCAGCACACACTACATCAGCCCAAGGCCACTTCTTTCACTCTTCTGGGGAAGTCTGAGCATCATAGGCCCAGCTGCCCCCACACATGGGCAGACTTTCGGAGGTTTGGGTACAGACCACTGCTGCCTTTATCAGTACTATTCAGTGAGAGCGTGTGTATGAGTTGTGTGTTCAATCTTTTTTAGCCTGGCTATTGAATTTATTCAAGGAAAAGGAGCTGCTTCCGCTTCGTTTCCATGACAACAACCCTAAGAATTTTGTCTTCATATAAGTGAGTTATTGCTTTTCGTGCTTCCATAGTCTAGGCAGAAAAATTAACATAATATGGTCTCAAGAAAGACAATCAAATTTCCTATCCTCCCAACACTCCTACAGGCAGCAAATTCTTAGATTGCATTACCAGAGTTATAAATGGGTTGAAAAGCAATCCTCATTCCTACAAGTATTAACACTGGAGAGATTTAATTTCAAAACAACTTCAATTAAAGAAGATTCTTTTGATGTCCATGTTTCTGTACACACTGACAGAGGAGAATAGCCTAGCTTATTATTTCCTGTCTTTCAGTGTTAGCCATTTGAAAACAGCTTTGAGATGTTTATCCATAAATTGTGGTCACTATCCTCCTTCATATAGAATTTCAATTCTTATTTATTGGTGATGTATTCAAAATATTCTCAGTGCTACAAAAAAGTAAGTTTCCTCAGATTGTAAAGATAACGATCTACACGAGACAGACATTTGAAAGCAGGGAGAAAGGAATGATTGGGATATTAACACTGTTCACTGACCCTTTGAATTAGTTGCACTAAAAAGTCCAGAGAATAAGTAGAAAGCTAAAAGCATTATTTCCATCGAAACAACAGTTGAATCTGCACTCCCGTGAAAAGTGAATCTGAGTCAAAAGGTCCTCATCACAGAAGGAGGAGACTTCAGAATTGTCTTGAGTTGAACAAGTTGGTGACTGACTGTTGAGAAAATAATTTTTAAGGTAAGGTGGTGTGGGACAGGGGGAGAATTTCTAAGTGGTCCTACTAGTGAGGCATTGAACATGTACCCACCCTTGTTCCACATGATACAACCCACACTTAAATACTTGAGATGCTAAATAAGCACAGAAAGCCACTTTTACAGAAAAAAAAAAAAGAAATCATCAAGAGCATTCTCTTCCCAGACTTGTCTCCTGAATTACAAGAAGAATAATCAGATCCCCATATCCATAGTGCTTTTAGAGAAGGACAGAGATTACACCATGAATTGAACAAGCACTACAGCCATTTCACATCACAGCACAACTGGGACATTTTTATCTCATAAACAAGTGACACAGCGAGACAAATCTCATCGTGTGGTACAAATTGTTGCAATTCTGCTGACTTTGCTGGAAGGCTTATTACACCAGCTGAAAATTTGGACCCACTGCCAGACATTTTTATGATTGCAACTATCCTAGAGTTGACTCAGAAGGAGTAGCTGCTAGTTCTGATGGATTTTGGGTTCCTTTCAGCACTTCAAGATAGATGGGTTCATAAGCATGGCATTTATGCTGTTCCTAAGCATGTAAATGAGCATACTAAATCAACCACAGAACAATGAATATTTTAAGGTCAGTTGAGCAGGAGAATCCAATTCTGTAAACAGCAAGGGCACAAAGGTTTTCCTACAATGAGAAAAGAAAAAGGGCAGGGGGAATGAATAAAAGTGCCTTTTAAATAAAGTACGGTCAAAATATTGAAGACCCAGGACAGGACACCAAGGGAAAGAAGCCCTGCCAGGTACAGTGCTTGCAATAACTGTTCTGTATAGAACACACGTTTGCATGGCTGAGCTGGCAGCCAGGAAGGTGTTTGGGGGCTAACCCCAAACCTGGATGACCCATGAGACTCCACTAAAAGCCATATCTTCACTACCGGTTGTCAGTACATTCTAGGACTTGGCGAAACATCTCCACTGGAATATTTAGACTAAGTGGAGATGGTTACTTTGATGTTTATTATCACCATAAATATAAATTCAGGCTGAAATTAACCAAACTTTCCTCTAGACTAGAAAATCTTTGCTTTTTGAGTACTTCCCTGCAACCTTGTGGAACCAGTTTTACTTGAAAAAAAGCCTCCTACTTAGCAGAGATATCACAGAGAGAGGGAGAAAGGATGGGGTGAAGGCATATGAGCATTTCAGACATGAGACAAACACAAAACTTGGACCATGCACATATTCAAACAGTAACTCATATGTTCAGAATATACCTGAATGGAATAGTGTGGGATGTTGATTAATCAGAATGACAGCAATTTGTGGAAAGAAGAGCTTTCCCATGATGAAAAAAACAATATCATCTCCATAGCAGTAGTGCTGGAGGCCAAAAGATGCCTTCCCCAGATGCAGACCTCAATCCTTTCTGAACAGCAAACTGTGGTCAACACTAAGTGATCAAGTCACTTTTTCACCTAATTAAAAAAAACTTAACAAAATAATCATTAGAACTGGATATTCATCTTTTGATACACTCAGTCATGTAGAAGAGAGAAGATTTCCTTGACAGTCTGAAAGATCAATTTGTAATTACAAAATTCTAATGATGCCAGCTACAACATTATTTGTTTAAAAACACAGTTTTAGTTCAGGAGACAAGGAAGATCTCAAGTTAATTTTTGTTCCAAATCTGTCACTTTTCTTAATTAGACACAAAAATATGAGCACATCTTATAATTCCACTTAAGGAACTGAAGAGCACAGCAGATTACATTAGTTAATCTTTAGAATAACTGAAACAATCAGGAACCATCCGTCTTGCATAAGAAATATGTAATTACTCCTCCTGGCATACAGTAAGTCACGAAAAAAAGAGTAAGTGAGGTTCAAATAAAGAATTTGGGTCATTTATGCAGCTGGGCCATTGGATCCCACAAGGTCTTTACCACTGGCAGGTATGATTAATAACACACATAAGGATAGAAGAGGTATTTGCTACAAAACAAGGCATCATTCAGAACACTGAGGAGGAAAGAATTTGGTAACTGTTGCAGAAAAGGAACTGAAATCACCAGCAAATTAAGGAGAAAGTAGAGTAGGTTGTACTGAGAGAGGTCTGAAAAAGCAGAATAAGGAGAGATTATATTGAGCAATGTCAGTCCCCATACTTTGGCCTTGCTCCCCAGATGGTCAAAACATGTCTTTCTGGTTATTATCAGAGCAAGGACACAAGCTTAGAGGAACCACTAAGTCTGACCCCATAGATGGTACTTATTCTTACATCTAGGTGCATAAGGGTCTAAGCTCAGCATCACTGGGGTAATTAAGCAGCTTAGACTCACTGTGTAAGCCTATACTTTCAAACCCAAGGTCTAAGTAATCCTAGTTAGTATGGGGACAAAAGATTCTTTTTTCCATTTAATCCTTAATCAAGCACGTAGAGTCAAACACAATCTAGTTTTAAATTATTGATAAATCCTGGATGATACCAATACATTAAAAAGATGGGCAGCATGGTGTTAGAAGGAATGGGAGAATACTAGGAATTAACTGGTACTTTGCACAGAGATAATAAATGCAAAAGTCACAATTAGAATCTTCATTACAGACTGTCCTAGTCAGAAATACAAGTGAACAAAACCACACAAACTATCATTCTGAAAAACCAAGAACTGAGGTATTGCCCCATCCCTGGAGGTGTCCACGGCCAGACTGGATGAGGCTTTGAGCAGCCTGGTCTAGTAAGAGGTGTCCCTGCCCACAGCAGGGGGGTTGGAACTAGATGATCTTTAAGGTCCCTTCCAACCTGAACCATTCTATGATTCTATGTAGAGATTTAAAAAAAAAAAAGGATTAGAAAACCATGAAGTGGCAGGAACAGATGGGCTTTTTGTTGACTTGAACTTCGTTTAGTTCAAATCTGTCTAATTCCCATTATTATTTTTAGGCAGAATAAAGTTTAATTTTTGTAATGTAATTGCCTTGCTATTTTCTATGGTATTGCAAGTCTCACTTTATATCCTCCCTGTATTATTTTTGCTTCTATGCTATTTTCTTTTTTATATAATTTACCAAGGCTGATTCTTCTTCTTAATCCCTTTGCAGTCTCCTACTTCACTGCTAAAATGTTGCCTTGAGATGATTGATGACATGTTTGACATTTACATTTTATTGGAAAGAATGTAGATTGCATCTTTCTTATTGGTTCCTAAAACATTTCCTCCATTTTCCCACAACACATTTTTGGGGACAATAGTTGCATCCCCATCAATTTTCTTCAATTCATTACACACTTCTTCAAATACTGACTTTTCCAAAGTTTAATATTTTTGTGCCACTACTCTTTGTACATATTGTAGCCTCATGCATATTTCAAATTCAATAGCATTATGATCACTCAACCTTATAAAAGCTCACCAGCATCTATCTTATTTATCATACAGGTCCTGCTTCATTTCCTGGGACTACATCCAAAATATCCTTTGAGATTTATTTTTTTTTTACTTGCTCATATAAATTAGAAGAGAAAACAATCTTACAGTACCACATGTATCTTTTTTCAGGCATTAAACAATTCTAATTCCAGTCAAACTTGGCATAATTGAAATCCTGCGATCAGTGCTCCATCCTTTTAATGAGTCTCCACAAGTGCATAAATATTTCCTGATTCACCTGCTTACATTCTCATGAGTAACATGGTTATGATCATAACCTTAACCATTTCCAGACTGTGTTTTCATAGAATCACAGAATGATTAGAGTTGGAAGGGACCTTAAAGACCATCTAGTTCCAACCCCCCTGCCATGGCCAGGGACACCTTCCACTAGACCAGGTTACTCAAAGCCCCATCCAGCCTGGCCGTGGACACCTCCAGGGATGAGGCATCCACAGTTTCTCTGGGCAGCCTGGGCCAGTGTCCTACCACCCTCACAGTAAAGAATTTATTCTGAATATCTAATCTAAATCTCCCTTCTTTCAGTTCAAAACATTTACCCCCTTGTCATGTTGCTACACTCCATGATAAAGAGCCCCTCCCTTTAAGTACTGGAAGGCTGCTATAAGGTCTCCCCCGAGCTTGCTCTTCTCCAGGCTGAACCCAACTCTCAGCCTTGCTTCACAGGAGAAGCGCTTCATAGGAGAGGTGCTCCAGCCCTCTGATCATCTCCATAGCCCTCCTCTGGACTTACTCCAATATGTTGTTGTTCTGTTGGGGGCCCCAGAGCTGGTTTCAGTACTCCAGGTGGGGTCTCAGGAGAGCTGAATAGAGCAGCAGAATCACCTCCCTCAACCTGCTGGCCAGGCTTCTTTTGATACCACCCAGGATGTGGTTGGCTTTCTGGGCTGTGAGTGCCCATAGGCAGCTCATGTTGAACTTCTCATCAACCAACCATCAGCCAAGTCCTTCTCCTCAGGGCTGCTCTCAAGCCATTCTCCACCCAACCTGTATTTGTGCTTGGGATCACTCTGACCCATGTGCGAGACCTTGCATTCGGCCTTGTTGAACTTCATGAGGTTCTCACAAGTCCCACCTCTCAAGCCTGTCCAGGTCCCTCTGGATGGCATCCCTTCCCTCCAGTGTGTTGACCACTCCACACAGCTTGGTGTTGTCAGCAAACTTGCTGAGGGTGCACTCAATCCCACTGCCCTTGTCACCAACAAAGATGTTAAACAGTGCCAGTCCCAATACCAAACCCTCAGGAATGACACTCATTACTGGTCTCTGCTTGGACATCAAGCTGTTGACTGCAACTCTGAGCATCATCATTCAGTCAATTTCTTACCCACAAAATCCATATTGACGGATGGACCATTTGAACTCCAATACCTCAGTTTTCCCTTACCAACTTAACTAAGTTCAAGCATCATACATCATCTTATCTGTTTTTCTGTTTGTCCTTCTGTGTATCCCACTGCTGAACTCCAGCTGTAAAATTCTGCAACATTAATTAACATTCCCTAAAAATTTCTCAGACCCCTAATTTACATGGGCTTTTACCTCTAGCAACCTCAAAACAAGGATGAAGATTCAAAGGACTCTCCTTTTATCAAAGAAAGTCATTTAATGTCACACTCTGAATACACCACAAGTTTTTTAAAGCATCAAAGTGCAGATGCTCTTGCTGTAGGGCTTACTCACACAGCAGGCTGGAATAGCTGCTGTTTGCCACAGTGGTTTCGTTCACTAGAGTGACTTGTGGAGCATGGGCTGTTTGGTCTACCCCACAAAACTGTCCTTGAAACAGTCGCAGATGCTAAGGACTCCAGCAAGAGTCAAGGTTGCTGCATCCTGGCTTTCCACTTGTACCTCACCTCCAGAAACACAGGTTCCTTCCAGCAGAACTGGTCTGGGATTCTTGCCATATCTAATGTCTGGCTGGTGATGTGAAGCAGGAACCCAAAGGCTCCATATACATGAGGTGAAAGGAGCTTAAAACACCATCCAGCAGGCTGAGAATCTGGCCACAGAAATCAAGCTTGTATATGAATAAATATGTCTACAGCAAGATCAAGTAGTACATCAGTTATTTCCAGATAATGACGTTATTGTATCCATCTGCCAAAATCTATGTCTGTTAGCCAGAGGGTGCTGGCAAGAACAGGTAAAGAAATGGCCAATTAATGAACTTGTCTGCACACATCTGGTGAAAAATACTGAATATTTTACCACCTGCATAGCAGAGAAACAGCTCCACTGGGGAGCCAATTTCTGCCATGTAACTGTTTCCAGCAGAGACCATCCAAAGGACAGGGTGCAAAGCCCCTCTTCCCTTGAAAATATTTTTCACTGACTTATTTCTTATACAACTCAAGAGTCTCTACATAAGGTCCATAAGCTCTAATAGGTTAAAATCTAATTGTAGCATATTAGCTTGGGATTTTGCTTTCTAAGCTAAGTAACAAGAGCCCAGGTCTGTACTTGCTTAAAAAAGCTGCTCTGAAGGCAAGAGAGACAGAATGCAATGCAGACTCTGAAGATCTGTTGCTTTTCTATGTCTGTCTGAAAAAATAGCCCAATACACTATGACAGGACAAAGTGTTCTCTCACTCCAGAAGAACCAGGCAATGAAAACTCTGAAGCATCCCATTGCGTGGGGGAAGCTAATGAGACAGGAGAGGAAACTCTCTCCTTTTTTACATACTTTAGGAGAAAGAATATGCCTTTTCCCGAATTGACACGTTGTAAAAATGTCCAAAAGAACTGTGATCCAAATAATCAAGTCAGTTGCTGAATAATACAAACTGAGGGCAAATAAAACTGTTCGCTTAGAGAATTCCAGGAGCTTCATTTGCTATTTTAATCCCACTAGGATTCTCTAATTAAAATCAGATGAATTTTCAAATGATGCTAACATCCTCAACAGCTCATATTCACTGGGGGGCTCCATCATTTCCACAGAGCCCCCAGTCTGTCTGTCGCTTCTCAGTATCAGTCATCAGAAACCATTCATCAAGAGCCTTCTCTCCACGTTCACCTACAAAAAAATTAAGGTCATTTACTCTCAAAGCTCTTGGCTGTTATTCTAATATTACTCTGAAGTTACTCTTCTCCAGTGCTTCTCTGTTCTGGGGATGGAGGGAAGTAGGAGCAAGGAGCAATATGGGAATGTTTGCAAGTTTTTCATTTTTACATCACAAGTTTACAAATCTAGGGTGAGGGCTTTCCTGTGCAGCACCTGGATATGCCCAAATATACATAATGCACAAGGAAAGAATCACCCAGAAGTCCACTTTTAGTTATCATGCTGCCTAAAGTTCAAGATTTCCCTCTAAGCCTCACAGCAGAGAAATGACTTTTCCTTTTTTTTCTTTTCTTAAATACAAGGCTACCCCAGCCTTTCTGATGCACTTTTACATTTTCTTATGGAGGTAGCTTCATTTCAGCAACATATAATTCATCACTGCACATTGTATATAAAGTGTTTTCTGATCTTCCTGGATGAAAGTCACTTAATGGCAAGCTATTAATAACAACGGGTAGCTTGTGTTTAAATATCACTCTTACACTCTTCTTTTCAACGAAAAAAAAAGGTATTCAATCATTTAAGTAATTCAGGCAGGATAAAAATCAAAAATTATGTTTAGGTAAAGAAAACACTAGGTACAACAGTCTCACAGGCTAAGGTGGGTATTTTCTGTGCTTTAAATGGAATGCACAGCATAGCCTTGGGAATTCACATTTAAGTGAATCAGTGTTGAGCAGGCAAGGTTTTGAGCATCATTTGGACTCAGGCCCTCTGAAAAGCAGCACAAGAATTCACAGCCTGCAATCATCTGTACCCCAGGACATCTGCACCGTGTCTGACAAGGTAAGATGGTGGCGGTGCAGTAGAGACAGTATAAAGATTATGCCCTCTTTAATACCATTTAAAAAATAATAACAAAAGAAATTTAATAAAAAGATTAAAAGATTAAATAGGTTATAGGTAAGATGTCATTTTGAGGGTCCTGGGCTTGCTCTCTGAACAGCAGTTAATTTCTCCATAAGAAATTAAGTAGCATAAAAAGAAGGCTGCTAGACTACAAAAGCGTATTTGTTAGCTTGCACCCAGCTGAAACTGGACTCTGCGTTAGCACAGAACATTCACCTACTGCAAACAACTCAGATAAACAATTACCCTACTCATCTATTCCAGTTCAGGTATCTGTTCTGTGTATATTCAGTCTAGAGGCTCTATGAAGAAAGTTATTGATCCTTTTAATTGGTAAGGACCTTGCTAAGTGACAAAACTGTCTGCCCACTTTCCCTAATTAAGAAAAATCCAATTACCACACACGACTAAATTGTGAGACTGTAAATGCCACCCATCAGTCTTCAGGAATTGGTACAACTGGCATATATGTTCCCAAACCATCTGCACAGCAAAGGATTCATTAAAACTGACTTGTCAACTTATGTACTAGTTTGTAGGACAGTAACTTACCAGAAAGCATAAGCATTTGGAAATGGTTACGGAGTCAGTATTAGTTAATTTCTTATCATGGGATTGACTGTGGTCATAGAAAGTTTCTAGAACCTGAAGCAGGCAGTTCTCTAAATTCAGGTTTGCAAGTGAAAACACAAAATAAAGAAGAGACAAAAGAAAGATGCTTTAACACCAAAATGTAATTTCTTGATTTATGTAAGTGGGCAAAAAGTCATTCATGAATATACTTGACTCCCTTGTCTGGCTAGCTCAGTACAAGCAAGTAATAGCAATTGAGATTATTTGTTAGTCTAATATATAATTATATCTTGCAATATTGATGGTGGACACCGTGCTTGTTTTACAAGGATTAGCTTAATTTCTTTTGCAGCTTTTAAAATTTGAATCCAACTAATTTCCTTTGAATACTGCAAGTCTGTTTCATCAAATTGATGAATTTTTTTCAACTGACTGAAAAAAACAGTTAAAAAACAATTTATCCCCCACACAGGATGCAGTGCCCCTACACCTCAGCCAGTCCTTAACAGACTAGAGCCAAAGCCCACAACACAAAGAGGAGTCTGGGCAGGGTATTAGCAATTCGCTGGCTCTATATGCCCCATTCCCAGTATCATTTACACTCCTTATAGTACATATAATAATTAAACATCATTCCCTACCTGTGTGCTGCCTGTCAAGGGATCTCAGGAGAGTGTGACTGGAGGTCAGCTAGACAGAGGACTGTGAATGGATGGCTACACCGGGTAGCCAGCATCATCATTTATTTCCTCCACTGGCAGGCACTAACAGTTCCTTCTGCTGATGAAAATAGTCAGTAATGGAAATCCTGCCACCACCTTAATTATAACATCTCCAGCTTGATGCCAGATTAAAAAAGTTATTCCACTGCTACTCATTAAAGTTTGACTAATGATGACATAGGTAATGAGTGAAGCATGAAGGCAATTGCACTCAGAAACACTCCAGGTTTAGACCAAGTTGTCCTATTATATCTAACAATATGACAAAAAAGAAAATAAAAACTGTGATTTGAAAATTGGAAAACTGATTTAAGATATTTTGTTTCCTTATGATGATAAGGCATGGGAAACCACCAACATTTAAAAGAGAATATTTTTAACCTGAAAAATGCTGATCATCACATCTTACTAAGAAAATGCAAATGGAGGATTTAGGACACCAATAGGCATACATAATTGTTCTCTACTTTTGTGTAAACAGTGACATGAGAAAGGTTTATACACTACGTTGTAATTCTGTTTTGCTTATTTGTTTCAACAGCACCAGCTTCTGCCAAAGAATGAAAACTGACTGGAAAAAAAGGCTTATACAGAAAAATGAAGATACACACATCCCCCTCTCCCTGAAGTAAAATCAGAGAAAGATGACTTTAAAAAGCTTTTCCATGTTCAAAGGACAAGTCCAGCAAAACTAAGGAAGATCAACTGCTCCAAATATATCTGTGGTCAAGAACCAGGAAGGGAAATAAACAAACCCTTCCAGCTCATCTTTATGCATCATAAAACAAACTAAATTAGGTTTTTGTTCACTGTTTTGTGCAAAAAGTAATTTTGTCAAGAATCATTGTGATCAAGTCAGGCTGCTTCTCAATCACTGCACAAACAACTTTTTTCTCAAAGGTTATCTTTCAAGGAGATTTAAAATACAAATATATTTATATGAAGATTATTCCTTTCATACCTAGCATGTTTACTTGAAATGTGTGCTGGGATGCTAAATTTACTGATATTGTTGATATTGTTCTGGTTTACACATTTTTTGTTAAAATGAAAGCCGCACAAATTTTCTCACTGACATAAGACAATGAAAAGTACACCTTTTATGACTACTTACTACAAAGATTAAAAGACATTTTGGAAAAAACCTAGTAAATCTATGTGTTTAAATAGGAATTTTGTGTATTAGCCCACAATCTTGTAAATATAATGGAATAGCAGATATCAAGGGGATATTTACCCCTCTTCAATAAAGCCAGAATAATAGAGGTGAAGTTACTCTGATAGTGCTTGAAAAACTTCAGTTACAAGTTTTGCCACAGTGACAGATTCCTTAAGAACGTCACATAAGGAACATATACCTTTTCCTACCTTTTCTCCAGAAAAGAACATTTCCAAAAGTTTGCTTTATAATTTATGTAGATACATTTCATACTTATAAAGTGCACACCTTACCCCAAGAAGCTTTAATTGCTATTTTAGCCACAGTAAGGGGGTTTAAATAGTTGTCAGGTTTTCAACAGAAATGCAACAGTAGGTGCAGAAATATAGAACCAATTTTCAGGATGAAAGCTATATGACAGAAATGAGTTGGCCTGCATACATATACGTGTGTGTGTGTATATATATATATATAACTGTAGACAAGCAAGATTGATAGATCTATATTAAGCCCTTGCATTTTGATAGCAGAATAGAAATATGCCAAATGATTTAGAGATTGCTGGGAAAAGTTATTTGCAAGAGAAGTTTGCAATAGAAACTTCCCTCCAATAGAAAATCCTACTACGCAAACAAGTCCGGGAAAATTTTAAATTACAAAGTTGAGGAGGCAAAAGGAAAAAATGAAATTCAAGTGGTTTGTCAACTTCAGCACAGGCAATGAGTTAACTGAAAGCAAGCTTTCCACCTAAATCAAACTTCTCTCTTTCAAAAGGATATTATTGCACTATAAGCAATATTTTTTAACCCAAGTTTGTGCTGGGTTAAAACAGATATTCTATAACAACTCTGTACAATACGACAAGTTTTATTTTGAGGAATGCAATTGGAGAACCAGGGAGTAAATGCAGGAAAGAACAGCAGCCAGACTCTCTAGCTGAAACACTAATAAAGCTCAGCAGTCACACCGAGGATGCATGCTACCCAAGTGGTATTTATGCGGTCTCTTGTCTATTATCTAGAGTCCCTATGGATCATTTCATAGGCTAGATAGCAGTCTACTTACTACAGAAACAGAATTAATTTACATCGTTATCTTACTTTCATACAAGCAAACGGCACTGGATTGCTTCTCACACTGGCATTAAGAAATGTTTCTTGGGAACAGAAGACCTGGCATGCCACCTCAGACTGATGATGTCCCTCTTCTGATCCTATCAACTTGTAAAGGCCAAACTAGGTATCACACAATGCTACTGGAGAACTCCTACCTGTAACTTAAGATGTTGCTTGACAAAATGTAAAGAAAACAAAGACTGAATCAAAATTCAAGAGCTACTGATAATATAGCACAAACTTGCCCTGTGAGAAGATAAATGTTGTCAATTGAGCAGAAGTGAGAAGCATTACAAAATCTCAGTCAAAACATACAGCATACCTGCACTGCAACCACTGAAAAATTTTCCAGACAGTCATATTAACCTAAGAGTATCTGGAAGATATGTTAGTTATAGAGTAAGGAACATTTACTGGATATACTGTAGCCTTTACAAACTTAATATCAATTCCTGAAAACTTCCCAGATAAATGTTTCAAAGAAAATTTCTGAGACATACTGGTTTTCATTTTTCGTCTGGATGGATAGAAGGCAGATTTAGCCAGACAGAACAAAGACCTAATAAATATATAAAATTACATTATGCAAGTACAATAAACACTTCTGTCAAACTATAATGTTGAAGTTATCACTGGAATACTATGGAGTTGTTTAAGAACATTACAGTCTTACCCTGAAGAGAGAAAAATGGAGTAACATCCATTTACGTCAGCTAAAGACAGGGTTGCCTTTATTTGAGTTTCACCAATTTATAGAAGATAAAGCGTTCATCCATTCTGCACAGACCTTGGCTATGGTTCTCTGTGTTTCTTCTACATTAACACTGTGGGTGAAGATGAAACTTCCCCTCCTTTCAGAGAAGTTTCAACAAGCAGTCATTAGAAGTTCCCATTTACAGGGTCTTCACACCATTACCTTTACACTGCTGCTTTCCACTTCTACATCTAACTATGCTGGAAACATCTTTTTCCCCCCAAACCCAAATTTGGTGTGAGAGGTGACATCTTCCACGAAAACACTCCAAATACAGTATCACACAAAACTCAGTATGTATATACTTTCTCATCAACTAATGGCCATTCTTGGTACAGAACAAACACAACATAGTAGTTAATAAGCACCTTATTGTAAAAAAAAACAAAACAAAACAAAAAAACAACAAACAAACCAACCCCACAACCTTTTAAGGCCTGAAAATTCAGCATCCAAGAATGAGAGTTTCAAGGCTCAGGCAGTAATCACACAATATCTCAGAGAAATGTGAAATGATTCTTTCCTCATGCACAGAAAGCCAGAGCTCTGCCTCCACTGCCAAGGCATCTTTGTGACAGCAGAAGCTGGTGACTCCTTTCGGTAACATTCAGCCTGAGTGAACTCAAGTTCACTCAAGTGAACTCAACGCCTCTTCTCTAATTAGGAAAGCATGATATTGAGAAGTGGAAAGTATTGTTTTGCTTGAAGAAAAAGGCAACTTTGGCTCCATTTCCTGAAAGAATATTATTTTTGCACATCTCTACATCTGGCAGAATAAGCCGAATGAAGAGCGGTGTTTGTAAGATAATTGGATTTTATGGTTATAAGCAGAGACAGATAAGGGTTAAAGATATAATTTGAACTAAACATAGTACTTTACATACAAAACCAAGGGTGACACTGTGTCATCTATTCACAACAACCATGCTGTATATGTACCCCATAAACATATTGCTGTTAAAAACACAGGACAGAACTAAGGCAGCACAGTATTTCCACCAGTTAATCAAACATTTGCTCTGTGATGACCCAATTGCAAATCACCTTGGGACATGCAGGAAAGGATTTTAGTTATAGACTCTTAACAAATAAAAAAGTTAAGTGGAAATTTGAGTTTCTAATTTAAAAATTCTATAAACTTTTGTTTTAAAAATGTCTTCTGTTAACATTATTTGTTTTTCTCCCAATCAAGAAACTTAACATCCTAGTCCAAGATATTTTGGCCTA
The DNA here is from genome assembly GCA_013400135.1 of Rhinoptilus africanus. Taxonomy (NCBI): domain Eukaryota; kingdom Metazoa; phylum Chordata; class Aves; order Charadriiformes; family Glareolidae; genus Rhinoptilus; species Rhinoptilus africanus. Next base: position 589,164 of record VXBO01001564.1, on the reverse strand, counting down.
CATTCAGTTCCAAAAGATTTCTTTGTCTCTAACAGCCAATCTTAATTTTGCATAACACCCTTGCCATTATGTCTGCTTTTGCCTCAACAAGAGCAAATGCAATATGGATGTTATATTCTAAAGGTTAATAGCAAGATTTTCAAAAGAAAACTATGGTGCTTGAGATCTTTCATGCGAGGTTCTGCAACTGCATTTTGGAACTAGGACACTTAATCTAGCAATTGCTTGGTGTAGAATCAATAATATGGGAAGAAATTATGCGTATACCTAATTTTTTTTCTTTTTATATTTGCTGCTATTTATAAGTCTACTGTAGAAAGCTTAGCAGTGGAGAGATGAAGATACTTGGTTCGTGAGCTGCAGAGAAAAAGAACTGTAGCATTCCTGAGGGTCTGATTTCAGGAAATTACTCCTGAAATCCCACCTCTACATTGGAATACACAGCCCTATTTTTGTTTGTACAAGATAGTTGTTACCCAGATGAGCAGACAAAAATATGTGACACTGCAAGTACCAGTTACAGGTTCACTTTAAAACTAATGAAAAAAGTACATTATTTGGAAGTTTTAGTGTTGCTTTCCTTCAAAATTTGAGGATAGTGTCTCTTAAATTGTTGAAGGATTATCATGCTTTCATGCATTTAGTCAATGCTGGAATCCAGCAGATGATGGGAGTGCTGTCTAGGTTTTCCCAGCTAAATACAACTGATAGCTAGAAGGTCTCTTCAAAGATAACAAATAATATTTCAACAGTGATACTTAAATTAATAACAGCTAAAAAACCCAAATCTAGCTACCAAGACTGAATGGTCCTCCTCATGGTATCTCTTCTGTTCCCTTTTCTTCTCCCTCATCCCACAGTAAAAAGCAAGAATGGGTCCTTCACCTGAATTAAGAATAATTTGTTTAACATCAGGAGCAGAATAGGATAGCAAGTATTTCTCCTTCTACTTTTTTCTCATTTCATTTCAAGGTTTTGGAAAACTAGACTTCAAAAATTATTCTGGTACCAAATTCCATGCGCCGTTATTACAAATGACAGACAACTCTGTTCCCAAACTATGTCATACACACCTTTTTATACGCATTCCATTTTAGCTTGGCATTATCTTACATATGAAGCAGCTGGCAGGTACAACTTTTATTACCTTGGTCAGGGTAATCTAATGTGATTGATCACCACCTGCTATGGTACATTGCAAGGGGTGGACCGAGACCATCTCTAGACTCCAGATTGACCGGTCTGGCATTCTTATGTGCTCAGAAATTAAATAGGTTATTTTTCCTTTGTAGCACAACAGAAAGAAAATTCAAGATCATTGAAGACCATTTGAGGTCATGGCAGGGGACTGAAGAGATGTGTCCTTTCTCTTCAACAGCTTTCTGAATAAACAAGAATCAAACTAAACCATACCAAATATATATTAGATAAGTTTTGTTAAAAGAACCCTTAGAGGTAATTTTTTAAAAATAACATTGGCTAGTTTAAAGGAGAAAACAATAAATGGAACAATTATTTTTGAGAGCTTTATGCAAATAACAAATATAGTAGTCCAAATTCACAGCTAATATAAATCCCACTAAGGACTTTGGTATTACAGAGTTTTGTTTCTCCTTTGGTGAAGAAGTCAACAGGACCATACGGGAATCTCTATGCTATATGGCAGCACACAGTTCTGTTGGGTCTCCTGCACTAAACTCAAGTGAGCTTTATATTACTGAAAACAATACCTTAGGGTTGACGCATATACTACAGGTTAAACGTGCCAAGAAGCTGTATTTGCCAGTCAGAACCGTAAAACTACCTTTAAGTGGTGGCTGAGCTTTACTATGACCTTCTTCACAAGCTTTGTTTTCACCCACAAATCATTTCTTCACCTTAAAAATTCAATTTCACTTTTTGTTTGTTTAAAATTTCTACCAAATCAAAAACACTTTCCTGGACTCAGTCCAGTTCAGATTTCAGTGCAGTATTATCTTTATGCTGGAATCTCATGCAATGTTGAGAACACTTGGAATGGAAGAGAGAAAGAGAGAGGGTACTGCATGCAAAAGGCTCCTCTTGTCAGGAGACTGGAAAAGGGGTTGAGTCATCTTTTAAGAGAACAGTTCAGTGGGTTTTGCGTAGCCTAGTCTGCCTCAGCAAGCAGCTTAGCTGAGAGTGAACGCATGAACCCTGGACTGGTAACACATTGTTCTGTGCTGCCACAGAAATGGGTATTCTGTAATTTTGATGGTTTGGTTGTTCTGAAACCTTTATCACTAAGTAGAAGACAGAGACAAAGTGCACGTGTGTGCTTGTGCATATACATACATGTCTTTCAAAGCTGTTTGAAGAGGCAGGATTTAAGGTACTCGGAGACATCCTTTATCATGATCAATTAAAGGTCCTTTAACAACTGTGTCCCTGAGCACCCTCTAAGGAAAATAAATAGAACTAAATCACATAAACAGCCAAAAGCAAGGGCCATGAGATATCAGGGAAAATGAAATATAGTTATAATACTAAAAAATAGTCATGAACTATGGGGATTTTTTCCATTCATACATTAGATTAAATAAACTCAGTCATACAATTTTTCAGCTTTCTTACCCTTGAAGCATTCCTGTCCCCTAACTAGCAGAGCACCAAAGCAAGGAATTCAAAAAGCCCATTCACAGATTGCTAAATTGTTAGCTCTGAAAGACTGGCAAAGAATAACAGCCTTTTTTTCTACCTCAGATGGTTCTTACACATGTAGTATGCAGTAGATTTTAGCTTTTCTAACAATAGCAGGAAAAGCAGTGATATTAGGATATTTCAAACAACTCATTGTGGACATCAGTCTTTGCCTGACTAGCAGAGATTAAAAGTAACAACAGAAATATTAGGGAAGATACTGGTCTGTAGTAAAAAGTATAATAGATATATCTTCACCTTTCATGAGCTAGTAAGAAGTGTAAGATAAGAAAGCATTGATGCTCTTGTCACCACCTACTTTCCCAAACATGGAGCAGAAGATAATTCTAATAATTGCATTAGTTTCTGCCAGCAAACTTTGCTTTCTGAAGTAGGGAATGATGCTGCTGTGTTCAGATGGAGTTTCATAAAAAAGAGCAAGAGCTTACAGTAGTGGGGGAGAGAAAGCAAACCTGTACCACCTACCATTTGCAAAATGTGCAGGCAGAAGTACCCCACTTTATCTAGTTTCCTGTTCCAAATTACTACAACTGCGTGTTTCCAGTGGCAGTTTTTAAGCATAAGTGATTTCCTGCTGTTGATTCAAGAGATCATTCTGTCATAACAATGAAGATCAGGTCAAAATGCAGGCCATTGGAAGCAGAAGCTGGAAGACAGCAAAAAAAAATCATCAGACCCAGTCATTGTGACCAGTTGAAAGCATAAGAGGATAACGGAGCCACCATGGATAAGGTTTGTACCATCCTGTGCTCCAGCTGCAGTCCTGTAAGTTCTGCTTCTGCGGAAACAAATACACACACACTCGCATCCACTTCAAAGTTGTTTTGACAGTTTCCTTGCACCCATGTAGTGGGGAAAACCTTCTCTATTTGCATGTTGGAGTCTATTTTCTCAAGTAAATCTTTAATCAAGGTTTTTATAAGAAGCCAAATTCGATTCTTCCAGACAAGTATCATTCTGCAGAGGTTGCTGTTCCTCAGCTACTCCATAAAGCCAATCTTTTTTCTCCCGTGTGATGACCCTTTGACAGCCTCACTTTTGCAGTGATATCTTCCAGAAGAAAACTGATACAGACTGGGCTGCAGCTCACAGTAGAAGTGATCTGAAACCAGCGCTGAAGATGGTGAAGAGGGTGGTGGAAATTCAGAGAGACCATGGAGAATTGACATGGAATGCCTTTTCCTCTACCAGCCAAGCTGATACCTGGAAAATTGTCTCTAGTTTTCCTTTAAAGTCAAGTAAGAACCAAAACTGTAATAAAAAAAACAGGAGCAAGTGCAAACAAAAAGAGAATAGATCAGCTCCTAACTCGATCATACCAGGTCAACTACAGTTACCAGCATCACAGGCTGAAGGATTATGACTTGAATCAGAAAAACATGCTAACAATCTCTTCATGTTATAACACATGTGAAAGCAGTGCATCATTAACATTTCCAACACAACCTTCCATTCAATTGTCTTTTTCTTATTTCTCCTCTCTTACAAGTATAAATATTGTAGAATAGAAAATAGTGGGTGCTATTGAAAATGGAAGCGTACTTCTCTTTTCTCTATATTGCTTTTAAAATTTTGATGAGCAATAGGAGAGATGGGAAGACCAAAAGATAAGCAATTGGTGTGAAGCAGTCTGCAAATTTAGAAAAGGCTAATCTTGTAGCTCTGTAATGGGCTGTGATAGGACAGAGCACAAAAGCAAAAAAGAAGCAGGGAGGGTAATTCAGTTCGGTTTGGGAGAAGAAGAGAGCATAAAAGGAAAGATGAGCTTTGCTGAAAAGGCGTAAGGCTAATAACAAACACTTGTGCTACTTTTCAGTTTAAAAAGAAATGCAGAAGTCACTAGTCCAAGCATCTGAGGAATTTATATGCAGTCACCACTGAGATGAAAAGCAGAGTTCCTTCAGCCACACAACAAAGACTATAAGTGAGTGGCAAGATTTCTCATGGAAGCCCACAAGCAGTGCTGGGAGGAACGCATGGGCAATTCTCCAGTGCTTACCAAGTAACCTTCCATAAAATAAGTGATTTAATTTTTACCTTTTTGTTAGGGGAACAAAATCTGTTGCTTGTAATTGATAGTTATGTATTGACAGATCCTCCCATAAGTGACACATTATGTCACAACGCAGCAAAGCTATTGCACGTATAAATACACTAAAATAAATGACAGCAAGACACAAACAAGCTGGATATTCAGATATGTTCTAGCTTTAAATTGACACCAGCATGTTGCTCTGCACATTAATACGTAATCATGGTGGTAATTATCTTCCTCCAAGGACCTAAAATTAGAACATACACTACCAAATGTTGTTTCCACATTTCCCATTCACAGGGCTGCTACTCTGTCTCCCCTGTTTATCTTCCGGTAGTGAGAATTTTTAAATTTTCTTAAACACCATCGCAGAAATCCCAGAGGGATTTTCAGAGCACAAGAAATACAAAACAGACTGAACTATCTGATGGAAAGGTGATATGCAATGTACTGAAGCAGGTTTTCTAGAGCCCTCTTGTCTCCCTCGATTGACAAGCTGGTGAAAAGCATACCACAAGCAGACTTACCATTAAATCAAAATTGTCTGCTCAAGCAGAAACAACGTTGGCTTTGATCATTATGCAAATCTGTCAGCTTCTGTTTCCGTATTTGCTTGATGCTGTTAGAACCTACCCATTAGTATAAATAGCTATTTTACTTCATCATTTCATAATAGTTACGATGTTGGCATAGTTTCAATGCACACCTCAATTTTTAGTGACACATGCTGTATTTTGACCCTCTCTCTAGTCCCATTAGGCCAAAACTAAGGAAACAAAGTGCCATACTCCATGCAGCTTGCTAGGGGTTATCTTCCTTTGTTCTGATTTGGTTTTAGCAAAACTCTTACCTTGCCTTTGCTACAAAAGAAGTCAGGAAGAGGGGAAAAAACCCACTCCAGCTAGAAAAGCTGGGAGCAGATGATGTACTGATTAGAGCCTGTAGTAACTGGTTTTAATATTTTCAGTCTGAAGTTCATCTTTTGCACAAATAACTGTTTAATGTGCAAGTGGAGTATCAGGTATTATTCAAACTGGATGACTTTAGTATTTCAAAATAACTGTTATAAACTACTTCAGATATTAATTTGACCCATTTGCAGAGCAGCTATTTTTCTAGAGGGTTGTTTTCCCTTCACTGACAGATACAGATGCTCATAGCTTATTTCCAGAATTTTGTATAGAACAGTCTCCATGGTCTCTGTATGAATTATGTAAAGAATAGAAAGAGTCTAAAACATGAACCCAGCCATGATTTACAAAACACATTTTCTGTTGCGTTGGCGTGTAGGCCAGTTCCCAGACTCACTGCCTCTAGACTTCTGTCTGCTTAATCTTTTTAGAAGTGCCAGTATTTATACTGCTTTACCACCCACAGGCCCAAATTACATACCAACGTTGAGCGTGACACAAAAACATGGTCTCTTACATGAGTAAGAAACAATCCGAGCCAGAAAGAATTTACATTCACAATAGACAAGGGCAGAGGGAAAGAAGCATCTTGCCCGTGCAATTCTAATTTTGCAGATTTCTAGTGCATTTTTCCTCTATAGCTACACTGACACTTTCTGCCTTTTTTACTACAGGAGGTTTATGCACCTGCAGTCCAATGTCAGATGGCACTGGCATCTAAGTCTCTTTTTTCATTTTGGAGAAAGAAAAACTGTTATTACATTAGTACCTACTGGACTGACCCTCTGCATCAATCTACCAGAACCTGTGCAGAGGAGTGGTTCAAATATCCTTCTTGTCAGGACCAGTGCAGTGGCCTCGTACAATCCTGCTTGCATTCATGTTGGATACTGTGCTGTTCGAGTATACTAGAAAATTGGACTGAAGGTCAGAGGAGGGAGAAAGAGGACACAAAGATTCAGAGGGCTAGAGAAAGAGGTTAGCTAGAAGTCTCCATGGGGGACAGGTCTCTGGGGGCTGATAAACAATAACAGCAATGAATACAAATATTTGAAAAGTGTAAGAACCAGAGAAAAGGAAGGAAGCAATGATTTGTTTACTGCGATTCATGACACTCAATTAACGAAAAAGGACAAATGGAAGAAACCTATTGGTAATTATATGTCATATAGACAATGAAATTTAGAGGTGGATAGCAAAGTGGTGAAAGTGTTTTGTTTTGCTTTTTTCAAGACTGTAAGTAAAACACTCTCTACCTGTCCAGCCCCTCCCCAAAATAGGTAGCCTGGGACAGTTTCACATGGGCAGAAGATGATCTGTGTGCTGTTTGCCCTCTCTCACTTTTTTAATGCTATTAACTTTAGAAAAGTATTTTCCCAGACTTCCCTCACCCAGAGATCATCATCTCACAACCATGATATTGAAGTTTATTCTCAGTTCCTTTAAGAGCTACATGATAGGTCCAGTTCTGGTCCCACTTTATGTAAATAAATCAAAAACATTCCCTTTGAAATGCAAAGGAGAGAGTGGAGTAACATCAGAGCCTTTTGTTTTCAGATTCCTAGCAACAATCCCATATTATTCCCCCTTCCCATACAGTCTTCTCTCTTTTTGGCCCTCCTAGGCATAAAATTACTTAAAGGCATAGTCTGAGGTGTGGTAAAAATCACTAACCTTGTGAACAAAATGTTCAATTAAAATTAAAAACAATGCAAATGTTAAGAGCTTGAGCTAAATTAATTAGTCACTTCTTCCATTTCAAATCTGCATTTAAATATGTAAACATTGCAGCACTCAAAGATTTATCTGATATAAAATGAGATCATCAGCAATTTCCCTCTAGAGGGGCAGATGTTAAAATTGTTCTTGTGATTTTTCACAGATGTTCCCCTCCCAGTATATTTAAAAAGGAATTTCTATCTCAGTTCTGAAAATGCACGTTCTCATACCAAAATGCAGACAGCTGTTTATAGGCTAAGAGCACATTTTATGATACCTGCACAAACAGCCAGTAGCTAAAGAGGAAAGAACGTTTGCATTCACATATATCCACAACAGGTTCCCTACATGCTATAGAGTGGTGTAAACTGTACCTTGGCATCTATAGTTTTCATTATGTAACTAAGGAGATAACTAATCGATCATCTCCATACAGACTGAAAATCCTGGGATTTATTACCCATATTACAAAAATGCCTTGATGTCTCAGAGCACAGTGTCTCCTTGCTCTGAGCATTGCAGTCTTTCTCTAGTAGCTTCTACTGCCTTAGGGAACCTCCAGGATAAATAGGTAAGAAGGCTAAGGGCTGGCAGTGTCCCTGCCAGTGTCCCCAGGAATACATTCTTGCAGATTTCAGATTGCTAACAAACACGTTTAATGCCATTATCAGAGCCATTGCTACTGAACAACACACAGCAAAGGCAGCAGCAAGCAGCCCATCCCTTACTCTTTACAGTCTAAACAAGAGAAAGCAATCACACTTTGAAATATGAGGGGCGAGGGGACTGAAGAGGGGAGGGGAGGACTTCCCGAGAGTCCAAAATCAAGGACAGGAGATGAAGGGAGAATATCAAAACCTCTCCAAACAGTCTCCTAAAATAATTATCAGTTTGAAACAGAGCACTGCAAAAAAACGTCAAATGGCAGCCTTGCCAGCTTCCCCTAAATCAGGTCCACCACAGGCTGGGAGCAAGATCAGAGGGGCACCACACTCTTCAAGTGTCCAGTTGATCCTGCAGGGCATCTGTCACTCTCACACAGTCTCCCTCCCTGAAGCCAAAGACATTCCCGCTTCCAGGCAGGTCAAAAGAGCTGAGCCAAGCAGCTAGAAAATCGCAAGCAAAGCAAGTAGCACTTGAAAAGATCTGCTTCTTGGTAGTTTTAGGGTCACCTGTAGCGATATTAATAAGGAATACTATTATTTAAAGTTAATGGCAGGCAGTAAGCAGAGACCAGGCAGCACAGATTTGAGAGAAGAGACTCCAAAAGATGATTTGTTGGCTTGTCTTTGCCTTACCAACTCCCAAGCACTGCAGCAGTCAGAATAGGACCTAGGTAAGACATCAAGATAGAAACATGGGCAGGAAAAGCAACTACAAATCTGAGAGAAATAAGAATGTGCATTTCCTAAGGGGGAGTTCAGGAATGAAGAATGGGTGTCTGTTGTGGCGCAAATCAGATTTTTTATTACCTCCTATGCAGCTAGAATCTAAGTAGCCTGGAGCAGACTGTCCCATTTCGTCTCTCGCAGGTGTCTGGAGCAAGCAGATGAGGGACAGGACTGAGACTAGAAGCAGACTGGGGAAAGGCGTCTTACAAAGTGACACCATTCCTCTGCTTGTCTCTTGCATAACCCTGCTCATGCCAACCTGATGAAAAAAAAGCAATGGTACTGAAGGGAATAGAAAAAAATATAGCAGCTTTCCTACAGTCACAGAAAGACCACTCTCTTGCCTACAAAATCTCAGACTAGCGTTGTGTGACCAACTTAGTGTTTTACTGTCATGCAACACACGTCCTATAGAAAACAACAGTAAATTTTAAAAATTTTAAAATTAAAACACAGACAGGTGCAAAGCATGGACAACTTCATAATCACAAATCTCTACGTATTTTCCTAACCTTTTCCTCTTGCACCATTATGAATGTGCAGGAAATTTGAGACGAGGTAAAGGGAGGGTAGAGTATGCTGGAAAGGACTCTGAGATACAGATTAAATGTTTTAGTATCTAGAGCTACACGCCTGTAAAACATACTCTGTGATCATCTCAGCAGGTAATTATCAGCAGAGTAGTCATATACAGAGAAGTCTGGTAAGCTAAACCACTTTCTTTTGCAATTTGTCTTGCGTCCAAAAGTAGGTGCAAGGAGATGAACATCTAAACCCTAGGTAAGAGGTGATTTTTTTTCTTTTTTTCTTTCTAGTTAAGATATACTTTCATCATTATCAGTTTACAATAGTATGTAAGTGCTCACTGCATGCTAGATAGATCGTATCGTAATCACCACCTTTTTTTGCCCAGGAAACTGAAGTCTTTTTGGAAGTCAGACTAGGAAAACAGTGCTTGGGTGAAGAGGAATGACGTCTACTTTTTTTCTTTCTTCTCATTCATGCAGCTAGCACAGCTCTTCCAAAAATATTCTTTATTATGAACAATAATTAAACATTTTTTTCCACCTGAGAAATAAAAGGGGGAAAGGTTTGTGAACTCTCACAAATCTGCAAGGCCTCCCGCTTCACAGAGTTCATCTGCAGGAGTTAACTCCCCTCCTACTTCTGCTCATTAGCACCACCGTTGGCATTTAAAAAATTGTTTTCCTCTCTCTAATCTCTGATCTCATTTATCTTGGGACTGAAGTTCTAACACAGAATTTATCACATCAGAAGCCTTATTTCCCTGGCAACACACTGATATAGCTACAAATATCAAGCAAGAGACAATAAGCTATGACTGGAAAACAGAACTGTATTTAGAGAGAAGTATTGCCCTGCATAAAGATTCCCCATCTGACACACAATCACTCTCACTCCAGCTCTAAAAAATGTTCTCAGAACAAATTTCCTCCTTCTGCTTTCTTTTCCTCTGCTTTGAGTGCAGCAGATGCAGTGCAATTTTGGAAGTGGCAGCCTGAAACAATTTTCTCAGGGAATCCTCTGGCCAGTCTGCAAGGACAGTCCTTCACCACAACTGCTGGGCTTGGGGTGAACTCCCTGCCAGCAGTCCCCAGAAGCATTTGACAATGAACAGGAAGGTGTGACATCTCTCCTTCCTCTGCCTTCTCCCCTTCCCAGACTATCCTTGGACCCAGCCCTTGATCAGGGGTGGTAATAAATGGATACGCCACATAGATTCCGGCCTATGAACTCTCCATGACACCGTGGGGACCATAGTGAGGTAGTATGGGTACCTGACAAGACAACCATTCTGTGGCAAGAGTTGTTTAAAATAACTGCCCTTCTGGAAACTGAAACTTTGCCATTCTGGTTTTCACAGGCTTGGATGCTTATGAGAAGCACAAGCCGGGGTAGGAGGAGTTCAGGAACAGAGCTGGGTACCCAGCTCCTACGGGGCTCTCTTGGGCAGTCCTGGTTCAGGTCTCTCATACGAAGTCAATCCAAATGGATAAATACATGAGAACCAAGATTGCAGGAGTTTCACAAAAACAATTCAGTTGTAATTGGAGAAACTGAGACTCATGGAACATTTTCTTTCCCACCAGGCAGATGAATCTATGATTTGTATTCTCTGATTTTAAATGAGATTCTCGCCCATCTTCAGTGGATTTGATTGATGCTGCACATGAGGCCACTCAGTGAAATGATACAGTGTAGATCAAAGCATGAAAGATAATTTTCCCTGAAATGTATGTAGCTAAGGGTAAGTTATGACTCTTTGTTTCACAGTTTATGGAACACAATTTCATTTAAAGCCTAAATCTGTCATTTCAGCATTGTTTATCAAAATGCATCCAACACCCTCTCCCCCTAGAAGAGCAGTGTCAAGACAAAGGCAGGAAAATCAAACCAGTACAGAGACATTATTTCAAATATCTAACCATAATATAAACTCATGGAAAATAGCTTGTGATTTGCATACATATTATCCACATATGATGCACTTGATGCAAGCAAAAAGTAATTCATCTGCAAGTTAAATACCCAGAGTGGTAAAAGGTGCTGTAAAATTTATGACAGAAAGACTGCTTGATGTATACCTATGGATGCTATGAACTCCTTCACCTGCTTGTATATCTACATTTCATAACTTTGCTTTATTCATGCAGAAGGTGACAGATATTCCCAGCAATGATCACTTTTAATCTTCTTTCTTCATTACCTGTTTTTTGGCTCACTGGCACTTTGGGAGTAGATTTTTACTCAAAATAATTTCACTGCCAAATTACTATGTGTAACATAATTAAAGCCGCTCCGTTTTTTTTTTTCCTCATTACAGCAATACCAGGTTGGTTGGTTCAAAGCATCCTTATAAACATCCCTAGCACTTCCCACCATCGCTCCATAAAGCCACATCACCGCTTGGAGTTAATGTTTACAAACTTAATAGACTAAAGTGAATTTGGCAGAGATTTGAGGAAGAGAAGCAGAATAATCATAAGAAAACACATGGGAAGAGGAGGAGGAATGGGTGGAGGAGAGGAGACAGAAAGACTAAACAAAGTTCAAACCATCCTATGCTTATATTTTAAATTTATTTCTGAAAACCCTCCCCTATAAATTTAATTAAGGGCACATTACCGGAGAGCAATAAGCTGTTACGTCAATCACCTTATTCCTGATATCACCTAACTGGAAATCACATGCCAAAACCTGTCCTCCGTAATAGCTGTGGGCCCTTGAATCCTTCAGAATTACTTTTGTGCTCAGCCTGGAGCTATTCCACCAAAGCATACACCGGTCACAGATTAGGGATTAATATAGTCATTCATGTTTTCCTAAAAGCAAGACCCTTAACCATGGGGGATGCTTACATGACTTCAGTGTGTTCAGGGTGTTTCCACAGCTCTTTGATATGCTTTGCCTTAGTGGATGACAGAATCATATCCATAGGGGTATGATAATATACAATATCATACCTTTATAAAACAGCTACATGATAATGATAACACAGTATCATCAAAGATGTGGTGATACGTGAACTCTTGATCCTGTCCTGCCACAAATGCAAAAAAAAAAATTAATCTCTTCTGGATCAGCCAACTCCAGTACAGACAACATCTAAGGGAACAAGATCTGCAGCCTCTGTCTCCTTGGGAAAATTCATGCTTTCATAATCTATCTACACTCACAAATTCAGTTAAAACACTTGCTCAGGTTTTCAAGTTCAAGAGCTACACATTGAAGATGACATTAAGCAATTAAGTTATCATGCAGAAGCAGCATTCCGGATGAAATGGAGAGAGGACAGATGCTGTAAAGAAGTGCAAAACAGTGCAGTGCACTCATATTGTTAAGGTTCACAGAAATTCAAGGAGTGTACATAGATTCTTGAAACATACTAACTACCAGCCTCGTGGGAAACAGCAAGCAAAGGTTTGCAAGACTCTGATCCATGTCATTCCCCCTCCTTAAACAGAAGGCTGCACAGATGTGGGATCTGGGGAAGTTGAAAGCCAGGTGGCTCTCCCTCGGTCATGGCTGCCCTCTGTGTGAGCTCCTCCCACACCATTACCTCCACCAGTTCCCATTCCTCCTAAAGACCGTTCAGTGAGGTTTCTATGAGGAGGGAGGCATTTCAGAAAGTGTAGGCTGAGACCCCTGCAGAGACGGGGCACAGAGAGAAGCACTGCTAGCTCCTTACCTCTTCCCGGCAATGGAGGTATGTTTTGGAAGATCTTTGGATAATGGGTGAAATGAGGCCCCTGTCCAGTCAGCTGTCAATGACTGCTGTGCTTTTCCCCAGTAAAGCATCAGACCAGGGTAAACTTCATCCACGTACATTACTGACACTGTACAATCTGCGCACTCAGTGGCTGCCCTGGCTGGTTCCTACAAGCCCAAGGGAAACCCATACTGAAATATCTCTGTGAGCAGACAACCTCATGGAAGGATGTCAGGAAAATAACCAGCGGAGAGCACTAAAGCATCCTTTGGCTTACCAGTCATGTGGGAGAAGGGAGGGGGGATAATGTGACTCTTATCCCCACACAGAGCCATACGAAATAAGAATACTGTCTTTGCAAGAAACTTTCAGGAGAAAAAAATAATAATTTTAGATCCACTAAAATACTGTGATTAGTATATTTGCAAACAGATTCCCTCTACAGGGCAGCCTGCAGGGGAGTCAGCAAGCTGACATATTTAGGTGAGATATACCAGAAAAAATACAGATTTTCACCATTCTGTATTATGTCTGTTGATGAAAACATTACAAGTTATTTTTCTCTATGGACAGAAAATTCAAAGGCAGCCATACTTCCAGATATGGGTATTACTTATTTTTCATGTGAAGCCCCATCAGTGTGAAGTTTGAAGTGCTGGACAATATTTGACGCAGAGTCCCTCATGATTTCAGTTAAAACTGAGATGCTTAGTTACGTGCAATTTCTCACCTACCTTCTCCAAACTATCTTGCACAAATGCTAATATTTCTGTTCAGCTGGAGATTTCACATGTATTTGGTCTGAAATCTCTGCTCTTATTTCACATATCACACTATCCATATGTACATCTACATGGCAAGTATCAATTTATGAAGCCTTTATTATGTGTCACGCAGTATCCTGTGCTTAAAGGTGTTCCAGCAAAGCCAATTACCTTTTCTTCTTAAAACATCAGGCTGTACTTGCCAGCATGAGCATCTACATCACACCTGAAAATATATGGGAGCCACTCCTGGGAAATCCAATGATCTAATTGAAACAAGCAGACTGCCTTGGAAAGCATTTATTATTCATTGTCACTCCATTAATATTGTATGGCATAGAAGCGATCGTATTGAAAAGGTTACTGTCAAATGAGTAAGGAACCTCTTTGTTAGTACAGGAAGGTCAACATCTAAGACTAGGACAGAGGCAGATAGTCAGTCATTTATATACGCCATGATGAAACATGACAGAGCTGGAGACAGACCCACCACTAGAGCTTCATTTTGAATTATTCAGTAATTCTTTTGTTCTTTTCCATGGAGCCTGACAATAGTTTGCATATTTTTAAATTGCCCTCATAAGGCCATCGGAAGTGTTCTACTGATAAAAGTACAGAATACAAACTGGAGCTGGATTTATTTAACTGCCCATAATAGATCATCCTGACACACTTTTCCACTTAAGAAACAACGCAGAGAAAAGAAAAGCAAGTCGTGTTTTGCTTTCAAGTGTGTATCAGACAAATGTTTTTATTTCAAGCTAAAACACAAGACACTAGAGAGAAGAGGAAGGGCCTAACAGGAAACATTTTTCATATGTGCAAATGCATGTATTAAAAATAAGATCATCCAAGTAATTTCATTTCTTACATTAATTTTTCCAGTGTTAAGAGATGACAATAGCCCCTAATGAAGGGTAGATGAAACTGTTTGAAATGGGGAGATAAAAATCTGGATGTAGGGAAAAACAGAAAAAAGAATATCTGTGTTTATCTGTCACCATTATGAACCCCAGGAGAAGTTACTAACTATTAAAGCAAACACATTAGGTGTGGGTATGTGTCCCTATCCTAAAGGAACAATAAGTCTTTTATCACAACTGCTAGCTGTAACTGAAGTGTGAAAGCTTCACACTTCTATCCATGGGATTTGAAGAAGCACTATGATATCACACAGCAAAGAAAACTTCGGTATGAGTTTGCAGAATTCATCCCCACCCACCTGAAACCTTGAGAACAGGGAAATAAGTTAAGCCACAAAAAAAAAAACCCCACACAAAAAAACCACGCATACCTCCTTCTTCAGATTTTGTGGTTCATTCCCTCCTAAACCCAATGCCTACAAGCACAGAACAGCTCCATCTGAACACAGGAGACAGTGCTTCCAATCTAGAAACAGCATCTTATGGACTCCAACTGAGTGAAGAGGGTAAGCACTAGCAACTTAATTTCCATGAGTAGTTCCAAAGAAGTTCAGGTCTCCAGTTCAGCATCATCCCAAAATCAAATATCAAACAGCCTACTTCACAAAGAAGAACAGTGGATAGAACTCCACAGAACCAATACTAATTCAGTAAGTTTAAAAAAAAAAAAGTCCAACCAAAAAAGCCACAGTCGCTATTTGTTTCCTTTTCTAAACTTTCCTCAGAAAGCAGGTCTTAACAGCTCTGCTTCATGTATTGAGCAATATGTTTGCTCAGCAATAGTTTAATGTGGAAACTTGTACAAACTTTTGAACTGTGATTACGATGATACATTAGCATTTTCAATCACTAGCCGAGAGTTTATGGTCTTTGCACATGTTACATAATTTAGAGCTTGTCTTATACATACAAAGAATACATTAAAACTGCAAACACTTGCCCATGGGACAGACTTCTTTATGGCTTAATATGCTTATGGTTGTGATAAAATTTATTTTAGGAGAAAGTAATAAAACAAAACTCAAAGTAGAATAATGGGATAATTATGCTCTAAAATAAAGCGTGCCTTCTTTATGTCACCATTTCATAAAGTCAAAAAATTTATTATTGTGTTGACTCCAAAGCACCACTATAGTTAATGGTCAGTTGCTACTTCCATTATAAACCCTGCTTTTCAAGACCTTCATATAATTCCACAATTCTATCTTGCATATAAACTAGAACTTGGCATATCAAGAAGTTATCAGCACAGATGCGATTCTCCATACCTAAAATGGCTAAAGTTCATTTTTAAGATCAGGACATATTCTTGAGAGATGGGGGGAGATAGAATAAGGTTTGCTACCAGGAACACAAGTGAACAAAGAGACATTATTAGCTACAGTAAAGTGTTTTAATTTTTTTTCGTAGCCTTTTCCAAGCTTTTCTCAGCGTCTTTGGCATTGCAGGGATAAGGAACAGAAAAGATCCTTAGGCAGGTTAAAGTAAAGCCCATGAGGCCAGAAGTTGAAAAAAGAAAAAAAAACCCTATTATTTATGTATGAGGAAAAATACAGTACCATGTATTTTACAGCTTGCACGAGGAAGTCAGGCCCTGAATTTCTTATACATCCAAAGTTTTTATTCACTAGAAGTTTGAGAGATGAGGAAAAGAGGATCAAGAGCAATTTCTTAAATAAAAGAGGACATATGGAGGAGAAAAAGATTTGAAAGCACCAATAGATTTCAGCTCTACATCACTAACAGTATCCCGAGCAATTTTACCTCATAAAAATTAATAACAAACAAGGCTTTTTCAAGAGAAAATAAGATAGGACATTTTTTAACACATTGTTGGCATGCAAATGAGGCATGTAGTAGCAAATGCATTGAGGCTGAACGTTTCAAATTCTTCAAATAATTTGAAAGTTTCAAATTATTGAGATGAGGGAGGCGATTCTGTCCCTCTACTCAGCTCTTCTGAGACCCCACTGGGAGTACTGTAATCAGCTCTGGGGTCTCCAACGTAAGAAGGACAGGGACCTATTGGAGCAGGTCTAGGAGGCCCACAAAAATGATCAGAGGGATGGAGCACCTCCTATGAAGACAGGCTGAAAGAGTTAGGGTTGTTCAGCCTACAGAAGAGTAGGCTCCAAGGATACCTTATAGCACCTTTCCAGTACTTAAGAGGGCCCACAGGAAAGATGAGGAGATGGAGAGGGATTCATTATCAGAGAGTGGAGTGATAGGACGAGGGGTAGTAGTTTTAAATTGAGAGAGGGGAGATCTAGATTAGACGTTAGGAAGAAATCTGTGAGCATCTGGGAACACTGGAATAGGCTGCCTAGAGAAGTTGCAGATGCCCCATCCCTGAAGGTGTTTGAGGTCAAGTTGGATGGGGCTTTGAGTAACCTGGTCTAGTGGGAGGGGTCCCTGCCCAGGGCAGGGGATTGGAACTACATGATCTTTAAGGTCCCCTCCAACCCAAACTATTTTATGATTCTATGATACATTGCTGAAAAGCCCCATGCTGACTTCATAGGGAGGAAGATTCTTGCAATTTCAGAATGCTGCGTACTGATGGTCATCAATGGCCACTCAACTAACTGAGCTGTGCATCTGAGAGGAAGAAGAAACCCTAGAGTCAGGGAGAGAACACATTTCCTGGGATCCAGCAGCAAAGCAAAAGTTTTGAGTCAAGAAGAGACATTATGATTCAGTTTTAGCAAAACAGTTTCGGATTCTATTCCACGTATTATCTACAGTCCTGTGCACTCTTGTGTCTGGAAATTAAAATTGAATTGACAGTCAGCATTTCCAGTATTAATCAGAAACCAGTAATGCTATCCAACTGGAGACATTATACAGAACGAAGAAGTGTACTACAGGGTCATCTAGAAAAATAATCACCTCCTTCCCCATGCAGCAGCAAGACTGCAGTCTAAACTTCCATATTTATTCTTAAGCTTTCCAATTTACCACTTCCTCACATCAAATATAGATTAGTTTCTTTAATTGCCCTATATGAATTCATAGCGGAAATGTTTGACTTGCCCAGAACTAATTGTCTGTCAAGAAGATATTTTGCAGCCAAGCAGATAGCTTAATTGGATATTTAATTCAACTGCAGGCTTTGTTTCTTCTTATTTCAAGCCTTATTCCTTAACATTTTCTAAATTATCTATTCTGAACACATCCTTCGATTGTCTGCCTTTAAGTAAGTGTTCTGTTGTTCTCTGAGAATAAACATGTTTCATTATTAGCTTCTAGCTCTCTGCCATGATTTTCCCATATTCCAAAAAGAAAACAAAACCAAACACACACCACCAACACAAGACAGGCAGGTCTCTTCAGGAAATAAAACACTGTGTCTCCAACCAGTTTGCATTTGGAGAATTATAAATATAATCTAGAAATATTTCATTTCTTTGCAGAGGAGACATGTCTCCGGTACTGAAGTGAGGCTCGTCTTCTGGATTGTAGCACAGATCTGCAGAGGTCTAGCAAGCGCAGGTTAATTTCAGCTAACAAGAGAATACAGCCAAAAAACACCTGCTACTTATGATTCCAAACTCCCTCTGACAAGAATGTACATTAATGGCCACAAACTTTGCCTTAGATCTTAGAGAGTGCATCAGCTCTGCCACCTCCCCCCACCACAGCCACCTAGAGAGCTAGTTCTCTACAGGACCAGTGTAGCTCTTCATACACACACCACACACACACACCCCCTACTAGAAGGCAAGCCCAAGCAAAGCCAGTGGAAGTCAGTATTTCATCCTTTCTCTCTCCCTTCCCCCTGGAGCTTTCACCAGGAAAAGAAAAAGGTAGTGTCAGATCCCAGCCTCCTTTTTCCTTTGCTGCTATCAGGATCTGATTAAGGGAACCACAGTCTTTTGACTAAGTTATGATAAAAATGGAGCAACAAATACCTGCTGAAATCATGACAGAGAACACTAGAGTAGGTGGTAAATGACATTATATATATATACACACACAGAGCTGAGATGTTGCCTGTCAAATAGTTAATGAATAATTAATGGTGCACTTGATTAAATGAATTTGCTTATTTTCATAATTTCCATACTGTCAAACCCTTTGCACCTACATCAAAAAAGGGGACAGGAGAAGGGAAAGAAAATGGCAATTTGTTTGAAAGCCAGCTTCATTAATATTCAAGATCATCCATTTTAAAGCAGCCGTTTGCAAATCAAACAGTCAGTGTGTGCCATTTTGCATATCAACGATATTAAAATATGAACAACATCAAATTTCAATTACAAACACATGAAGCCAAAATCGGCTCATAAACAGAAATAGGATAGATGAAGAAAAATGCTTTAAATTCTAAATGTAGGACTTCATAGAACTTTAAAACATTCTCTCTGCTCAAAGTGAATTAATCCTTTGTCCGACCCGATAACATGAAGAATGTATTTGGTTTCCCGAGATGGTCCTGATTCTCTTCTACATTACATCTCTTTCACATCAAATGAAAGGAACCAAACCAATAGAAAATGAGCTCAGCACCCTGGCAAATGCTCTTGCTCATATTCCTCCACATAGCTTTTATCCTACATACTTTACAAACAAAATGAGATCCCCTGAAAATATTTATAACACCTACTTCTGTAAAATCCTAACATTAAATATTGGATACAAATGCATGGATAAAATCTCTTCACAGGTAGACATACAGAAATAAGTATCCCCAATTCTGAGGAAAATTAACTTTTGCATTTCTTTTAATGCACATAATTAAATATGTAGGTAGAAGAAAAATATGATTCTTATTCTTGGAGTTTATTCATTATGCAGAAATATTAGTGCTGATGTTAGGAAGAAACTTGGTCCTTGAGTTTCCAATTTTGGCCACTTTCCCCTGTTCAAGACTGCCTTATACATGCTTAGAAAGAAACTAGACAGAGCAATCCATTACTCCAGTGTGTCACACATCTGTTTACAAATGGAGACTTTGGGAGACTGACTTGAGGATCCACACAACACATTCACAAGCAGCATATAGCATTTACAGACCAGAAGCAGCAGGCCAGAGAAATGCCAGGAGACNGGGGGGGGGGGGGAAGCATCATTATAAAATACCTTCTAGCCCAAACACTTCATTGCTGGTAGGAGGGAGAAGTATGTCTGGATGTCACAACAAAGGGCTCTGCTGCAGACACTCTATGAAGCCATCTACAGAGGCCAGTGAACTGGAGCAAATTGATGAGTCGGAAGAGCAAGAGGGCAAGTCAGCAAAGATCTCAGCTACAGAGCCCAAACACCCAGCAGGGAAGGCTAAGGGATCACAAATGCAATTAGAAGTCTGCAGACAGGAATGGAAATATTGACCAGGAAACTTACAGAGCTTCAAATGTAGAGACAGCAGGTAACTCCACAGAGAGGGGGAGAAGCACTAAGGTCAACCTAGGCAAGATTCCAATCAAGAGGAGCAAGCTAACACCTGGTCAGAGGCTAAGAGGGCATGAAAATTAATCTCTGAATGCTGTAGAGGAGCTAGCCTACTGAAAGAGGAAGAGTCTGGTTTAAATTGGACAAGTATTGCACAGCAGACTAGGAGGTACTGTAGACATGCCATACCAGTAAAGTTGCCTAACTCTGCCTAAGAGTGTTTATTAGATCAATAAGTGATTGCTATTTACTCCTTCAAATAAAGGCAAAGATTTTAAGAGAACAGTAAAGACAGGGTTTTTCTTCACTCAGCAAGATTTGTTAAAACATCTCTTCCAGAAGGCTACTTAGTCCTGTTTCAGCAATACAAGTACCAAAATATATTGGTGCCCTAGGCTTTTTCTTCTGTGGTGCCTCATTCATTGATACAAATGTGTTTTCCTTTCTTTCTAATGTGAATTCTCATGACTCGGGTTTCAGCTCCCTTTCTAAACTCAGTTATAAACACTTACTGGGTATCTCTGCAATAATTTCCAGGGCTCTTTAACACCAAGAATTTTATCCCAAGAATTTTATCCCCAGGAAAGCTTTCTGATCAAGTGTCTTTTCAATCTTCATGTTCATACACCAAGTGGATTGAACTCCTACATTTATCACTTAAGACACATCCCAAGACCTCCAAAGCATTTTTATAGATCTTTCCCATACCCTCTAATTTTGCAGACCCTATTTTAAGTCTCCAGGACTATCTGCAACAAAGAGGTGTTTACCATTATTTTCCTCAAATCCCTAATCATTATTGCCAGGAGTCCCATTTGTTCCTGTCGCTCTGGGATACCACACTTCTCTTGACTGTGCAGTATATTCCCTTCCCAAGAGCTCCTGCTGGATCTTTTTCCTCCATGGGTATGCATTTCATACAGTATCTGTCACAGCTCATGTACAAACTTAGACTGCAGTGGAATGGACCAAACTCCTGCTTTACTTAGCATCCCCCTAACTCACATGTCATACCCAAACAAGACTAGAAAGCTTTTTTTTATTATTTTTTTACTTTGCAATCACTGAATAAAACATTGATTATCAGGTCTAAGAACATGCCTCACAGAACCCTAGACCAAGTAAATGGTATCCTACTGACATCTACCTTTGAGATTAGCCAGTTTGCCCATTCCTAATCTATATGCTTAAGAAAAAGAATCAAAACACTGTGGACTTCTAAATCATGTGTCTTTACAGAGTTTAGGAGAGTTAAATTAATGCAATTATTTCCAAACTTTTAATCTCAGGAGAAAGCTCTAGGTTTGCCTAGGGTTGTTTTCTACAAAGCCATGTAGATGGACTTTAATTAAATTCTTCTACTTATATTTCCCAAGAGCTTTTACCTTTTATGCATCCTTATTAAAAGTAATACAAATTCTAAAAATTCTGCTTACAACTGTTCTTTTCCTAGTAACATAAAACTCATTGTTTTCACCACCCACCACTCAAGGACTCTCCCCTTCTTCTATTTTCCCTTTGATTTTTTTTAAACTGCTTTTTAATCTTTTGTTTACATTTATTACCTTTTATTTCCTACTTCTCTCACCAGTCTGTTGATTTACAATTGCTTGTTTCACTTCACCATCAAATGAGGAAGGTCTTCCAGTTAACGCCATCACATCCATCTTGACTAGGGAATTGCATTTTCATTGTGCAATGAACTTCTCTTTGGGAAGTTCCAATTCTAAGTTTTTCTTAGAATTCCTAAGGTCTTCAAATTTATTTTTTTCTAAAATTTTTTTTTTTCCTATTTTTCCCTTCAGTCTGTGGGTGCTTTGCACTTTTGAATCACTAGATCTTGAAGTAGAACATAGCGTTACACGTACTGTGCCCATCATAATTATAGCTACATGCAGTGATATTTTTCACAAATGGTCTTACAGGAACAAAGTGTTATTTTTGAGTGTCTCTATTCCAAGTTCCCTTGGCTGGTAGTCTTACCAAATCAAACAGACTGCATAAGCAATTGATATCTATCAGCCAGCTACCACTTCCTCCCCTTTGGCCCTTCAAGCACAGAATGGCACTCCAGGTGAGAAGATTTGTACTGGTGGAACGGCAAGACAGCAACAGTACTGTTGCCTACAGCTTCTCCTTTACATAAAATACACCTTGTAATTTAGACAGCATGACCTGCCCTCATGCCATAGATCCAGTAAGTGAAGGCTGGAAATCAGCTAGAGAAACACTTCAAATTTGGCTGCATTTACTGAACTTTCACATCATACAGTTGGAGGTCAAAGGGAATTCTTACAAATAACTGAACGAAAGAGTCTGAAATTACAATTGCCAAACAGCAGCATAAATGTAGATTAACACCTGGGTTATACAGAAATTACTACCCCTTTACAGATATTAGTTTGAAATCTGGATAAAGGTTACATTGATGCTCCAAGGTGCATTTAAGCAAGCAGTAACTCTCATCGCTTGTAGATCACACAAGGTTTCAATTCAAACATTTTCAGTGATGCTGACTTTGCAGACCTAATTTGCCTATCAGCCATGGTTTATTGTTACCTATTATTATTTTGTCATTTGGGCTGGTCATGTCTCAGTCTCATCACTAATCAGTTTAGTAGAGATATGAAGCCTTAGTAGAGATATTAAATCCTTAGTATACAATTAGACTGCATTGTGAAGACTAAAGCAGTGGTCAGACAGTTATTTAGGCATAATGCATTTAAAGATGCCTACAAATAAGCACATCTAAGGTAAGTGTCACAAGATGGGCAATTACCCTTTGTAGTCAATTTACCTTCCTCTAAAGTAGCATCACTCCATCAGACCTTTATGAAAAATGTCCACAGGTCCCCTTTAGCAGTATTGCACCATGAATTTAATTCACAGATCAAAACACTAAAACTCCAATTTGAATTCTTTTTTTCTTCTTTCCTATCCCTTGCTTTCACAAAACACTCAAGTGTGGCTTTTAGCTCTTTTCACACAACTGTCAAGAGCTACATTCTGCGATTCACAGATCACAGTCTACTATATTTTGAATTGTATCTAAAACCAATCAAGGTTTTAAAGAGTAAGTTAGCAAGTTTAGTATCTACACAGACCAGTGAACTGACCGCTCCAGGAGGACCTAAAGAAAACCTACTGTAAAGTAACAAAGTGTGACACTAGTACCTACCAATTGTACTTAAGGTTAACAGATAGTGAAAAAAATTACAAGATAGATCCATCTAAATCTACTACAACACTATTCAAGTAGTGTTCTCTTTCCAACTTAAGTTGTTGTCAAGCCCGCAGTACCATTCAGTACAGAACTATGCAAAGTATTACATTTACAGCACTATCACCTGTTACAGCACGTCTCTCACAACTGCGGCACGTTGCCCAGTCCAGCATTTGCACCCAACCCCAGAGCACAGCCTGTGCTCCTCAGCAGCCAGCTTGGCTTCTCTGCTATTATTGAGTTATGAAATGGTAGGAAAGTACCAGACACTTGGGACATGCTGTCTGGCCAACCACTGTTCACAGATAAAGCAGCACCAAGCTACAAACTTTCACAGGAAAGATGACTCCAATGTTGACAGGAATTGGAAAACCCTCAGGGGAAAAAAAACCTACTAAGATCCTCCTCCTTTTAAAAAGGTTGTTTTCTCAGGATGAAACCCTTAGTTTATTAGAAGGGTTGTAAGACATCAGAACAAGAGGGTTTGGGTTTTGTTTTGGCACAGGATGCTTGTTTGTTTGGGGTTTGTTTTTTTTTTTTAATTGGCTTTGGATTTATTTGAGGGAGTGCATTTTTTTTTTTTAGCATAAACTTCTGTGTGCGGCCTGAAAACTTATGAGTCCTATTTCTTACACCCATGGATATGGAACATACTTTGAGAACATCGCCCCAGACACATCTTGCCTTGAATCTAGCTGCTGTACCTAAGCATATTTAAATCTTATCTGCAGTGTCAATAACAAAAACTGAAAGAACAGAAATTCTCTTTTTGAACAAAGTCCAGTTAAGACAATTGCTTAGGTTATGCAAGTCCTTTCTGAGATATAGTTAACTCCATAGCAGAACCGTGAGAAGTTTTTCTTTCTGCGTGTGTCACTTCTCTATGCTAGCATAAACACCTCTGATGTTTCTCAGGATGTTCCTTATAATTACCTGGAGATGCAGATCTGCATGAATAATTTATATATTGGGTTGGTACGCAGAACCAAAGTATACATTAAAAGTTCATTCGGCTCATGTAAAAAATAGAATATCAAGGTGTGTTAAAGGAAGACAAATCTACATTTCCTTTTGAGGTCAATCTGTAGTTTTACAGTGAAGCATTTTTGCAGACTAGGGGTTTAAGAATAGTTTAATTGCAAACATTTATCTCAAACTTTTAACCATCAACACTTCTGAAGTTTTTTCTGCCACTTTTAAATACTGTATTTATGTCTGAAAAAATACAATCCAAGTTTAAGTGATTTGTCTCCTCATGCATTCTGAAGTGCATTCTTCAGAACATTTTCTTCTCCAGAAGATTCCCCCAGTCCTAACTGCACATAGATCTGCTCAGTTCCCTACTTTTAAAGTTTCAGTGCACAGACAACGATAAACAAGCCATCGGTTCCTATTCATTAGTCCCTGCAACAGAACTAGGATTTTTAAGAGAGTTATAAGATTCTATACTTCCAGTCTCTTATACATTATTCGGTCAAAAACAACTTAGCTCTGTTTTACACAGATGCACATTGGAAAAGCGTACCCAAGTTCAGTTTTCCACTCTTTAAGTAAATCAGTTAAAACAAGAAATAACTACATGGGTTCCCAGGCTGGCAGACATCAGAACATTTGGACTTCATGTGTAACCTTGGGCATGTGCCGTACCGTGGGGTCTATGGGAAAATGCTTAATCTTCATGTACTTTCATAAAATAAGATAAAGCTGAATCAATACTAGATTAGACTGTTTACATAGGGCAGTTAAGAACATTTGAAGACATATGGGGACAGTCAATAAAACTGTACATGTGCACATATATTGGAAAGCTCCTAGTTATTGCATAGCTTCATCTAATCCCACACAAATGTGTTTATCTGCAGAGTACTATCTGTGCTAGTACCCGCTTTCAGTCTATGCAATTTTAATTTTGGATATGTACATTTCCTGATTAAGGTGTCTGTTAAGAAATGTTTTTAGGACACGTTAGCTTTCAAAGCATGTTCAACTACACAGGAAAGATGCACTTGTTGCGAGTCCACCTTCCATAAAAAATTAATTTTCCAGAGGTAAAAGGACAGCTCTAATGCCATGAACAGAAAAAAATACATTTTTGATATAAGAGAGGGAATTAAGAAAATTCGCTACTTTAGGTCACCAGCTGTATTTAAGGGATAAGACCTAAAACTGTCTCCTTCTGCAGTTTTAGTATTAAAGTATCAAAACTGCCTGTCAAGTGGTCTTGATACTCTTTAGATCTTAAGTGTACATCTATTTATAAATAAATTATAACACGCATAAACTTAAGAGATGCGGGTCATTACACAGGAGTATAATTAAATCTGCCTGGGTTCCTACAAGCTTAATAGAAGCCATGATAAAATCTTCTTGACTTGGATTAAAAATAAATTGTTGAGTAAATTAGATTTCCTGGTGTTTTATCTAATTAATCCACCTCTTAACTCAAATTGGTTGGCTTTTTAATTACCAGCAATTCTCATCAATATGACAAGAGTTGTTCTGCTTATGTCTTTTCTTGTAGGTATACTATGGTTTTGGTGGGGGGTGGGGATGCATTGTGTCCTATGGACTCAGCAGGGACGACACAAATCATGACACTCAGTCTGCAGCTCGCAGCTAGGGAGTCACCAAACCATCAACTCCCAGAGAGGAGACTGGAGAAGAGACACTCTATACTTTCTTACATTCCAAACCCCACCCTCCAACCTTAACATCTCTCCACTGTTGAAGACAGAGTATCTGTCTAGAGGCACCTCTTATCTGATCACACAGATAAACAGAGACATTATGTCATTCATCAAGTCCTATCACTCCCTCTCTAGACACCCAATGTTTTAATCCTGCATTTGGGTTGATAAGGCAAAGAATAGACACGATGCCAGGAAAATGGGGATATGGCTGAGGTCTGTCTCACACTTTCAGAAGTATCTCACTTCATCTTTTTTAAAATTGCAAAGGTCTGCGGTGCTCAAAATTTTATCATTTGAAGTATATTAGAGATACAGGCCTTGTAGGAATTCGGTATCGTGACACCACCAAGGAGAAAACAGATTTCTTGAACAGATTGAACCCATGATACTATCTCAAAAAGACAAACTTCCAGTTTAGTAGAATAAGCTCTTAACATGCTGCAAAGTGCACTTTCTTGGGTTCTGCAATCATTGCTGAAACATGTTGCCCTTTTGCTTTAAACTCTACCCTGAAAGTAACCATATGAAACCCCTCCCAGACTTTCTGATCTACAGTGCCAAGTAAACCCTCCCAGCTTAAAGTATTTCTTTATAACAGTAGCTACATCAGATTACATTTCTTATTCCTTGTCCCTGATATACAATTGCAGCACAGTAGTCTTGCATGTTAGCTATTGACCAGTTTTGCTATAATGCAAAGGGTTCATAATAAAAATTACATCAGGATGAATTAATAGAACCTAGTAGTTTGTTATTACACAAAGAATTTTTAAAGCAAACGACATTTATCACTAATTTCTAACATTTAAGACAGATTTAAAACATTGTATTAAAAGGGACCAAAATTTAATCCTAAAAAAAATAAAGCCAGCTATTTCAAAAACCCACGAAGTTGTTTGAATGTCATCTATATCATCTACCTCAACCCTCAAATACAGCTCAGATTCCAAAACATTGGTCTTTTGACTTGATGTCTTGCCAATACAAACCACAATACTCTTAGGTTATATATGAACTAAGAGGGAGTGCTAACCTAGTACTGTTAGCAGCCTTCATTCATTTTTTAAGTATCTCACTCTCACAATGAAATTGCATTTTGACACCAGAAACATCATTCACAATGCTTTCCTCCAAATCAGCTGTTCCTTTTTTTATGATGCTTCAACCAAGAGCCAAAAAAAATATAACTTCAAAATTGAAATTTAAATAGTATAGAGTTCTCTTTGTCACTCAAGAATGTTTCTCAACATGAATTCCCCAGTATTTACAGCGATGTTTCATGCAAATAGAGTTTATACGTCCCTTGCAGTGAAGCCTCTCTGCCAAGACATTTAACCTACATGTTTCAGTCCTATCCCTTAAATTTCATGTCTAACAATAAAATTGGCATACGTTTCTGTACAATGTACTCCTATTTAAAAGGAAGGTTTCATTCATAAATGTTTGTACAGAAGGGGAAAGATGATGCAGTCCCTGGCTAGGAGTCTGGAAATATCTCTATTTAAGGCTAGTCTCCCAAACCACGCTTCATCATCACCACATCTGACCTACAACAACAAGCAGCCGCAGCTAACCTAAACATGTGCATGCACCTGTATAAGCCCAAGCATATTTGAGTAGTTACACCCACTCAGTTTTTAGTCAACTGTTCATCTATTACCATATTTAAACCTAAAATACTGCAAAATATAACTATTTTTCATTTTCTTCTGCTAGCTAAACTTTAAATCCTGTGCTTGTATCCAAGATTGGTTACTAGAACTTTCTTCTGCAGTACTTCAGAAAAATAAAATACACAGATTGAAGTCTTGAGGAAAATGCTGCTGTTGGGCTTCAAATTAAGAAGACAACAATGATGTGTTCAAAGCCAAAGCATAACTCATCTTACAAAAACAAGAGGTCTTGTGGAGAATGTGCTATAGAGTTCCACTGCCTTGGGAAGAGAGAAAGAAGGTGAACAGAAATATTTGTAATGAATAATTTTAAAATAAAATACCTTGCATACACATATGAAAGTACATATGTGGTATAAGAACAAAGTGAATACAAAAGTAGGTACACAGAATATATCAGCCATGACAAGAAAACCAAGTGTAGTGGGATTTAGTGATATAACCAGTAAGGTGTCTCCTCTTGCCCTCACAATCCTTAAAATAACCAGAAATTTCATAAAAATTTTTTTTCTGTGATGCAGGAATAACAGGTTATGGGAATGGTAATGCTGTTGTCCCAAATCTGAGTTCTTTTAACCCAGTGTGTAAGAAGACAATGTATACACAAAGTCAAGGTATTTTTTTTATTTCAGTTCTGTGCAGAGATGGGTGCCATGTGGTTCATCCACAACGCTGGCACACAGTAAGCATTTATACCTTTCGAGCAACAGTTAAGCAACAGTTACCAGTACCTAGCAATATTATATCATTATAGAAGTTCTTTATTAGTAGTATGAAATTACACTGGGCCGAACTCTTAATCAACATTAAGGACACAAATGCTACATCACTTGATCCCCTGAATTATGCATACCAAAATCACTCAACAACAACTGTGCCTTGCTCATAAAAAGCTTGTCAAAGCAGAGGAATTATGTGGTGTGCACTCAGTACAAGCAATCTGAGCGCATACGAATTAAAGATCTTATTTCTGAAACACTCTAGTCTGAGATTTACCATAAGCCCCACCTTCACGTTTAAATTACTCAACCAGTCCCCCTTGCAGCTGCTGTCCCACTAGTATTATACAGAATTTGTAATATCTCTGCAGAAGGGGAATAATGCATTTATGTTCATACTCTGTGATATTTCATTTGTCATAAAAATCAATAGATATTTTCAGAAAGGGTATTTATTTTGTTTTCCAAATGCTAATGTGTGCTAATGTGACATTCACTGGGCCAAATTCATCCCTGAAGCAACATCTGGCTTCCTGGAGTTCATGCTGTACCTGATTTGACACAAGAGCCCAGTCTTTTTTCTGCTGTCTGCAACACAGGAAATCCCACCCTTGGTGATATGCAGAAGACAGCAAAGAAATTATGACAGTTCGACTTTAGACTTGCCATCTCTGTTTCAGTTTATCATGCTCAGACTCTTCCTGAATAAGATAGACAAGTTTGTCACCTGTGATTCACTCCCAACCACCCTCTCCTTATAGACTAGCGCAGCATCTCTTATTTCCTAGTGGGAGTTTCACACACTTGGATTCATCCACAAACATGTTATGTCTACAACCTCATTCAATTTGCATGCTTGAAGTTCCATCCTGGCCAAAACCTCATCCAACCACACTTCACAGCACATTAGGGGTTTTCAGAGGTCCCATCTGTTCACGGGCTCTAAGAACAGGACAGAGACCTTTAATTCAGTGGATATCAAGGATTAAAAAAAAAAAAAAAAAAGAGTTCATCACAAACCTAGATCCTCAGCAGAAACAAGCTGGCTTCCCACAGAGCCAACAGCTGTATGCCACTGTGCAGGACAAAGACTTGGGTACATCAACAGAACATATCTTCTACTAAATCCCCAAGGTCAGCTCTGAACACCACTACCTTCCACTGGGATTTAGAGTTTGACTGGGTGAAGGTAGGTTAGATCTCTGGCCTTCTGCCAGAGCAATCTGGCAAGAGAAAAAAGCTTACCTACAGAAGACATGCAGGCTTCCAAGAGGAACAGAAACTACACTTTGTCAGAGGTGGAAACAAATAGCATTAAAAAGGCTCAAAGGATGCAGGTCAGCTGTCACAAGCTAATGATCACTAGCAGGGCTATGCTAAGGATTGTTCAATACAAACATGTTAAAAATCACAGGCAATTCCTCAGCCTACACTTAGAAAATCCTTTAGTAGCTCCTTTCCACCCCATTCTGCCCCATTCGTGGGAGTCTGCCCTGCCCACCTGTGGCTTCGCTTCCCACCCCCTCACTGAGGACTGCCCAGCTAGGTCTCTGGTTGGGCATCTGATTATGTCCCAGGCTCCCCTCCTCCAAGCAGGACTGGCTGATAGTCCTCTGCCTGGCCAGTATAGTTCAGCAGTTGGGTTTTCTGGGGTCCAAAAGGACAAAGAGGGTGTCTAGCTCTTCCACAGCCAGTGCTGAGCAGTTGTGTCTACAGCCATTGTTAGGTTTAGAAACAGAAGCTGGTAAGCACCCCAGGCAATCCCTTTCACCTCCACTGCCATCTAGTGCAGTTTAAGAAAAAATAAAAATCCACTAAAGCAGCAAGCATGCATTAGTAGCAACACTTGCTGCAGCTTCCAGTACTGTTTTCCATCTCCAAATGAACCTAGGCTTTTCTTAGCCCTCTCCTTCATACACACTGGAACCCATAAGCATTGCCTTAGAGGATAAGTTACTAAAAGTACAGATGGACTCGAGCTGAAGATAGGGTCAGAGAGCATCCATCTGTCAAGGAAAAAAAAGCAAAAGCCGCATCTAGGTCTCCACAGATCAGGTTCTTCAGTTTGACAGAGAGAACAGCCCCCTTCATGAAGCCTTTTCTCAGACAGCTAGACCAGTGCCGAATCAACTACACCAGTTCCTCCACAGCCAAACATAGAGCCAGCCCAAGTGAAGGTAGCAAGGGAGAAGAAACACCCACATAGCTGCTGGCCGTATAAAATCACTGCTTCAGATAGGTGCAGTGAAGGAGCCCTCTGTCAGTGTCAGGTTTGCTTATGTGTTGATAGATTTTTAATATCTCACAAGGAAAATATCACACTAATTCACTACGAGCCTAGAAACCAGAGCTCAAGCAACAAGAGCAGCTTGTTCCATCCTTCTGAAAGTTAGCGTGCTTGTGTAACACTGCAGCAGTGGCTCCATACTGACCATGGACCACTGAAAACATGCTAGGGATCTGATCTCATACTGCACTATTGTTAAAGAAAAGGGCTTTGGTTAAAAGTTGAAAAGCTTTTAGAAACTGGATATACAATTCATCTGAACAGCATCTGCTCTATTAGACATGAATTCTGGACAGGTTAATGCCAGCCTGTCACACTTTTCAGTGAGCAGCATCCTTATCTTGCCCTTGTAATTCAAATACTATATCTAAAAAGCTGTGAGGAAAAGCCCTGAGAGATGGAGGAATGTTGAAGTGAAGTAGAATTAAAATGCATTTACAGTCAGGAAAGCAAGTAGTAGGAAAATGGCACACTACTCCACAAAGCTGTACAAGCAAATTCATTTTTTGGTTCATTGACAAAAAAAAAAAGTTTTTAATCACAGCAACATTGTGTTACTTTACCTTTACTTAAATAAAGGTAGAGCATTTTGAAATTAAGTGTCTCTGGAAGTGAAGAACCTAAATACTATGCTTCTGTGTTTTCCTCCCTCACTCCAACAAAAGATTCAAATGGGTTCAGTTGACAAAAAAATTCCTGTTAATAAAAATAGTAGAGTGAACACATTCCCTTCAATAAGTCTCAGCAGAACTAACCACTCTGCACATTCAGAGGCATCTTTGTTACAATTTTACCCCTCATGTGAGCATCTCAAAGTTAA
Organism: Rhinoptilus africanus; assembly: GCA_013400135.1. Taxonomy (NCBI): domain Eukaryota; kingdom Metazoa; phylum Chordata; class Aves; order Charadriiformes; family Glareolidae; genus Rhinoptilus; species Rhinoptilus africanus. The sequence continues at coordinate 557,708 of VXBO01001564.1, read as the reverse complement.
CCCTGCCTATACAGCCTTGGCAATATCTCTCTCCCACTATTGAAAAGCTGGAGATCACTTTTGGACAATCAGTGTTACAAATCTACTATGATACTGAAGAGTTAGACAGTACTTATTTGCACAACCCATACACAAACTTTAGGAAAGAAACAGGAAGACTGTGCTATTGTTCCCCACCTACCTCTGCAATAAAAAAAAAAAGCTTAGGGAAACAGGCGAAGGTTACATAGATTGCAAGGGAAGACTACTGCAACTGTGAATTGTTCATATACACTTTACACTTTATCTGTATACATTTTAAACTGTCTGTGTGTACATATTAAGGACAAAGTACATCTATAGTTTTCAGGGCTCCAAAATATACCCAAGGCTTAGGAATACACTTTTCTTAAATTGTCTTGATTTAATGTAAAAAAAAAAATCTATTGTCAGCTGGAAAAAAGCAAATTTAATAATAAAGTTCAGATGTCAAAGCTAAGCTGTTAGTCTAAATTTAAAACATGACTTTTTGAAATAACTAACACCAAGCAGACACTATTTAACATCAGTTTAGAGAGCTTTTTTTCCTTTCACAACTTTGTGAGTTTACCACAGAACATTTATTTCCCACAGAACCCACTCTGCATCCTTCCTAAGCTGCTATAAATAAAACATTCAAAAAATCTCTACTCCAGTGATTCTCTTTTCCACCACAATTCGCCTGTGGTGTTATTAAAAAAAAAAAAAGTAATCTATTGCACAACAAAATGTAACTGGAGCTCATGTGTTCAATCAGCACTCCCACCTCACAGGAACAAATTCTGTTTTCAATAATGTTAATTACTTTTCTTAACAGTCCTCTCCCACATTCACGGCTCTTATTTTAAGTCGCCACATAAACTTTCTGCTGGGGTAACCCATAGCTGTTTGAGACAAATTAACACAATAAAACTATTTCAAATTGATTGGTTTATTATTTACTGAAGGATCATATCACTGCTGGCAGTCAATAAATGCTTGCTATTTAGGAAGCAATCTAATTATTTGGTATGTTTCCAGTTAAATCTGGTAACAGTCCACGACCATATCATGGTTTGGGACTCTTACTCCTCAGTAAGATGCTCAGAGTTGTTGGTGGGGGTGATGTTGCGCTGCATCTGACATTGTATCTAATACAGCAATAACACATTTCACATTGCAACTAATTACTATCAGCGAGAAAACACCTAGCTCCAGTGCAGGGAATAAAAGTGTTGCTACTGTTTTCAAGGCAGCCTGGGATTTATGTATCCTCTAGTATTAAGGTAACCTTTCATGGGAATTTCTGGAATCCAACAGTTTTCAGAGCTCCAACCCTGCTCTTGTGGATGCAGGCTCAACATTTAATCTACCCTCCCCAAGCAGGAAGGAGTTTAGACTGATATGACAAGAACCCAGGATTTTGGGGAGTAGCCAGATTTCAATTCAGGTCTGTCTCTAACTGCTACAGCACTATGTACTGCCAAACAGGGGGGC